>LR738715.1:883770683-883819912 GCA_902687465.1 Secale cereale | reverse complement strand
CCCCCCCCCCCCCGAAAATTCAAAAAAGGAATTTTTTTTCTATTTTTCATCTATGTAATTATGTTACAAAAGGTGTATATTGTGTTAGTTTGTTCCCTCCAAAACTATATTTATGGATGTTTCTAATTTATGTTTGTACCGCGATGAGATTTTGTGCTATAAAGGGATCGACCGAAATTTTTTTGTCGGTTCTTATGCAATTTTTGTTGTTGTCTAGTTTCAAAATTATGTGTCCCAATGCCGGCAAGCTATAAAACAAGTGTTTTTGGCAAGATATTTTTTAATATATAGCACTCATATATCTATTTATCTCTAAGAAACTAAATGAAATAAATAAATAAAATCTAAGGGTGTTCGGCACACACAAAAAAAGCTGATTCCGCCACTATTATCAGCCACTGGCAGTGAGCCTTTGCCATGCTCGTACGCCACGCGGGCATCAGATCCTTCCGCATACGGAAAATATGACCGTATTTGAATAAGACAACAAATTAGATGACTGCAATCACTAATTTTATAAAAAGAAAAAAAATATGAGAAACGCATGTTACAAGTTTGTGCAACAAACTTAAAATTGTGTGCAAGTTCTATAACTCCCAATGTATTTACCTCTTAGACAGTACTACAACCTGCACTGCAAAAATATCTACAAGTCGTAGTCAAGTATTATCAGTTTCTGCAAGTTGATAACTGTGGATTTTCTGTAGTTTTATTTTTCGTATGACAACGTATGCAATCTAATCCATACATTGCGCATGGGTCCTAACCTATCCCCAAATAATACGGGGAGAGAGTGTGTGGATCGGAGGGCCTTCACGCTGGGAGAGAGCTGAGAAGATAAGAGAGAGAGAGACCTGAACACGGCCGGCTCATATGTCGCCTTGGCTCCTCGCTATCCAAAGCTTGTTCCCTTCACCTCCGGCGACACACCAAAGCCCACTTTGCCAAGCAAACTAGCTAAACTAAGAAGAAGTAGCCAAGGAAGGCGAGATCGAGATGGCTAGCTATGGGGCCTCACTCGGCGCCGTCACGACCTTCATCCTGCCGAAGATCTGGGAGGCATGCTGTTGGCAAAAGCCAGATCTTCGAGATGCAGTCGATTCCTTGAAGATGCAGCATAAGCATATCCTGGGGAAGATTCGAGAATACCGCGCCATGCGCGAACGTTCCAGGTGTTGGAAATTCTCCCTCAGGATCGATCACATAAAATTGCACAACACACGTGCACACAAAACTGATAGCCAAGGGCCCTTGTCGTGCCCTTATTTTCATCTTTATTTCTTTTTCTCCTTTTCTCTTGGTTATCACAACGTACGCCCCAAGCTGTACATATATACATGTACCAGCCATGACTCAAACCGACTCAACCTTGACAAGTTTTATCAAACCTACTAGGACACGTACATATACTAGTATAGCTAGCTAACTTGTACACGGATGCTTTCCTAAATCAAATCAACCGACACAGCTATACTATCCTAACCCGACTCAGCTAGCACACCTACACTTGCTAAATTGACTCACGTCTTGTTTGGATTGCCCAACACCAGGGATATTGGGGGAACACTGGATGAGCATATTGCAGATCTCAGACGCGTGGCAAATGAAATGGAGGACTGCATAGACAGCTACCATATCGCGGAGACGACAAGAACGCGTGCAAAGCTTCTTAGAAAGATTCCTCGTCTCAAGGAAAGATCGGAAAAACTGGAAGTGGATTATAAGGGTCCAGGGAAATCCACCGGAGGGGAAACAACAACCTCAAGAAAAGAAGAAAGTACTGCAGCTTCTGGACATGGACAATCATATTCTGGAGGTGACCTCCGAGTTGTAAGACCGTCCTGTGCTCATCCCGTGGACATGGACGATCCAATCAAGGAACTTCTGGACCTGGTGAAGGTATCGGATAGTGAACCAGAAAGTAAGCAGCTCAAGGTGATCTCCATCTCTGGCTTCGGTGGCTTGGGTAAGACTCTCCTTGCCGACAAAGTTTACTTCCATGAGGATGTGTGCCCGCAGTTCACGGTGCGCGCTCGGGTCGAGGCCGCGGGAAAGAGCCATGACGAGGTTCTCAAGGAGATACTCAAGCAACTACCCGGGACTAGTGCGAATGACCAAGAGATATGGCAAAATGGCGAGCAAAGGTGATTAGCTTTTCTATACTGATTTATTCTCTTCATACATGACATAATACTTCCTCCAATCCAAAATAAGTGTTGTAGTTTTGTACTAAGGTTAGTTCAATCTTTTTTTTCTAGAATATGCACAAGTGTGCATTTCATATATTATAGTAGAAAGCGGTGAAGAGACCCTCCACAAGTTTACAACCACAGATTTACAAGGCTCTTTCTAGCCTCCAGAATCACTCACGCTACAAGGAATTACTCGCCACTAGCCCGCCTACGGAGACCACTAAAGAAGAACTCCATGTCACCCTTAAGCAGCCCAGCCGATCTCCACGTCCGCCCTTCGCGGTCAATGTTCCGTAGTGCCGTTAGAAGTGACGGTGTTTCACCCTTGAAAACTATAGCGTTGCGGTGTTTCCACAACTCCCACAAATCCTAATGTGATGATTGCCTTTAAGTCTCTAGGTGCACATTGTGTCGCCACGCGTGTGGAGCACCACTCCACCAAGTCATCCTCAGTCCCCGGAGACCTTATTTCTAAACTGCGACACTCTTATTATGGATCAAATGAAGTACTACATACCATCGTGTTTCTTGTGTTCTTGATGAACTCAATTAGAAAGAAAAAAATGAACCCCATGGTATATATGATATCCCTCTATCCTTTCTGTCTAGCCGCCGGGTACACAAAATCCACTCTCATTCACATAGGCAGAGCCGAGAGCGTATTGTTACTTTTTAATTAGAGTGTGCCTATTAAACTCCTATGATTGCTATATTGTTAAGCCATGTTTCAAGAAATAGTTAGATTAGTCCATGCAATTCGTGCTGCAATATATGTTATTTTTTAATGCGATTTTGACTATCTCACTGAACTAAACTGGGGTTGGTTTTCACATTTTCCTTTGTAACTAGTGTTAACGACAAGGGCAAGAATGTCCATATGGACGGAGTGACACGACAAAATGGCGAGCCTGGTCATGGTCAAGCCACACAACCCGGAAGTAGCGAACGTCTCAGATCATCCCTCAAGAATAAACGGTGACTAGCTTCTCTATACTTCTTCATGCATAGCATCGCATGTTCTAGTTTACTCAGTGAACTCATTGACCCCATGTAGCCATACCCTACTATCTAGCCGTCTGGAACAGAAAACGGACAAGGAATGTTTACTTTTTACTAGGAGTATCATAATCAAACTCCCTTGATTGATACATCTGTCATTTTTTCTAAGAAACAACAACTCTCTCCGTTCACAAATGTAACATGTTTTGGATATTTGAATATGGACTACATACGAAGTAAAATAATGCCGTAGCACATACACCTGCGCTGTGAGACAGAAGGAATATTCTTGTCGGAGGGGCCACGACATTGTGGCTGTAGAGCAGAATGGATCTACCTAGTTATCTGTTCCTAATAAATTTGTCTCTTACAGATTTTTTATCGTAATTGTGAACATCCAAGAGAATAGGGGCGAAATCGCGATAGCATCTATTTTAAAGGGTCTTGGTGCGCCCTTAAGCAGCCCGGCCGATCTCCACGTCCGCCCTTCGCGGTCAATGTTCCGTAGTGCCGTTAGAAGTGACGGTGTTTCACCCTTGAAAACTATAGCGTTGCGGTGTTTCCACAACTCCCACAAAGCCTAATGTGATGATTGCCTTTAAGTCTCTAGGTGCACATTGTGTCGCCACGCGTGTGGAGCACCACTCCACCAAGTCATCCTCAGTCCCCGGAGACCTTATTTCTAAACCGCGACACTCTTATTATGGATCAAATGAAGTACTACATACCATCGTGTTTCTTGTGTTCTTGATGAACTCAATTAGAAAGAAAAAAATGAACCCCATGGTATATATGATATCCCTCTATCCTTTCTGTCTAGCCGCCGGGTACACAAAATCCACTTTCATTCACATAGGCAGAGCCGAGAGCGTATTGTTACTTTTTAATTAGAGTGTGCCTATTAAACTCCTATGATTGCTATATTGTTAAGCCATGTTTCAAGAAATAGTTAGATTAGTCCATGCAATTCGCGCTGCAATATCTGTTATTTTTAATGCGATTTTGACTATCTCACTGAACTAAACTGGGGTTGGTTTTCACATTTTCCTTTGTAACTAGTGTTAACGACAAGGGCAAGAATGTCCATATGGACGGAGTGACACGACAAAATGGCGAGCCTGGTCATGGTCAAGCCACACAACCCGGAACTAGCGAACGTCTCAGATCATCCCTCAAGAATAAACGGTGATTAGCTTCTCTATACTTCTTCATGCATAGCATCGCATGTTCTTGTTTACTCAGTGAACTCATTGACCCCATGTAGCCATACCCTACTATCTAGCCGTCTGGAACAGAAAACGGACAAGGAATGTTTACTTTTTACTAGGAGTATCATAATCAAACTCCCTTGATTGCTACATCTGCCATTTTCTCTAAGAAACAACAACTCTCTCCGTTCACAAATGTAACATGTTTTGGATATTTGAATATGGACTACATACGAAGTGAAATAATGCCGTAGCACATACACCTGCGCTGTGAGACAGAAGGAGTATTCTTGTCGGAGGGGCCACGACATTGTGGCTGTAGAGCAGAATGGATCTACCTAGTTATCTGTTCCTAATAAATTTGTCTCTTACAGATTTTTTATCGTAATTGTGGACATCCAAGAGAATAGGGGCGAAATCGCGATAGCATCTGTTTTAAAGGGTCTTGGTGCGCCCTTAAGCAGCCCGGCCGATCTCCACTTCCGCCCTTCGCGGTCAATGTTCCGTAGTGCCGTTAGAAGTGACGGTGTTTCACCCTTGAAAACTATAGCGTTGCGGTGTTTCCACAACTCCCACAAAGCCTAATGTGATGATTGCCTTTAAGTCTCTAGGTGCACATTGTGTCGCCACGCGTGTGGAGGACCACTCCACCAAGTCATCCTCAGTCCCCGGAGACCTTATTTGTAAACTGCGACACTCTTATTATGGATCAAATGAAGTACTACATACCATCGTGTTTCTTGTGTTCTTGATGAACTCAATTAGAAAGAAAAAAATGAACCCCATGGTATATATGATATCCCTCTATCCTTTCTGTCTAGCCGCCGGGTACACAAAAAACACTCTCATTCACATAGGCAGAGCCGAGAGCGTATTGTTACTTTTTAATTAGAGTGTGCCTATTAAACTCCTATGATTGCTATATTGTTAAGCCATGTTTCAAGAAATAGTTAGATTAGTCCATGCAATTCGCGCTGCAATATCTGTTATTTTTTAATGCGATTTTGACTATCTCGCTGAACTAAACTGGGGTTGGTTTTCACATTTTCCTTTGTAACTAGTGTTAACGACAAGGGCAAGAATGTCCATATGGACGGAGTGACACGACAAAATGGCGAGCCTGGTCATGGTCAAGCCACACAACCCGGAATTAGCGAACGTCTCAGATCATCCCTCAAGAATAAACGGTGATTAGCTTCTCTATACTTCTTCATGCATAGCATCGCACGTTCTTGTTTACTCAGTGAACTCATTGACCCCATGTAGCCATACCCTACTATCTAGCCGTCTGGAACAGAAAACGGACAAGGAATGTTTACTTTTTACTAGGAGTATCATAATCAAACTCCCTTGATTGCTACATCTGCCATTTTTCCTAAGAAACAACAACTCTCTCCGTTCACAAATGTAACATGTTTTGGATATTTGAATATGGACTACATATGAAGTGAAATAATGTCGTAGCACATACACCTGCGCTGTGAGACAGAAGGAGTATTCTTGTCGGAGGGGCCACGACATTGTGGCTGTAGAGCAGATTGGATCTACCTACTTATCTGTTCCTAATAAATTTGTCTCTTACAGATTTTTGATCGTAATTGTGGACATCCAAGAGAATAGGGGCGAAATCGCGATAGCATCTGTTTTAAAGGGTCTTGGTGAAGTGCACAGTAGGGTTATCGTCACGACAACCATTCAGAGCATAGCAACAAGCTGGGCATCTCCAAACAACCATTTGTATCCTATGAGTTCACTTAATAAAGTCTACTGGGAAGAGCTGTTCTTCAGAGAATTTGATGAAGGGAAATGCAAAAAACCATCGGACATGGGGCAGTTAAGTTCACTGAAGTCACTCCTGGAGAAATGTGACGGCCTTCCTCTTGCTCTGATCAGCACTGCAAAAGTTTTGAGTGGAACTGAACTGGACAATAAAGCATGTACAGAAGCCTGGAAGAAGCTTTGTGATATAAAACATGACGAAACAAGCACGTTACAGAAAATGCAACGGGTGCTAGCCAGCACCTGCGCTGGTCTATCTGGCACCAACGTACCTCCTACCCTCATTGATTGCTTGCTCTATTTCAGCATGTTCCCACCAAATCATCATGTCAGGAAGAATTCTCTAATAAGGCGATGGCTGGCTGAAGGAATGAAACAAAATGTTGACAGGAAGGAATTTAATTTAGAAGAGCACATTGAGCGACTCATCGACCGAAGTATCATTCAGCCCATGGAAGTGAGCACGCGTGGTGATGTGAAGGGATGCAAAGCTTCTAGTCTGATGTACGAGTACATTTTCCACCGATCTAAGTCCGAGGAATTCATGGCAGTGCTCTCTGATGTGATGGACAACGGCTTTGAACGAAAGGGATATGTCCGCCGGCTTTCTATCCATGCGACAGAAACTGGGATTGCAGAAGAGAGATTGCCCGATGATCTATCCCATCTCCATACTCTGGCGGTATTCGGCACTGAGAAGGCAGAAGTTACAAAGGATCTTGCCAATGGTTTGTTTGGGAAAAAAAAGTTTGCCAATTGTTTATTCGGGAACAAAGGGGTTCTTGCCAAGTTTAAAGTACTTCGGGTGCTGGATTTGAAAGAATGTGCTGGTCTGAAAGGAAAACATCTTCAAACTATATGTGACATGTTGCTTCTGAAATATCTGAGCCTCGGGGACAGTATTGTTCAGGTTCCAAGGAAAATAGCGAATCTTAAACAGTTGGAAACACTGGATCTAAGCAGAACCAATGTAGTGACAGTGTACATGGAAGTCTTGGGGCTCCCCAGTTTAACCCACCTTCTTGGGAAAATTCGGTTGTCCAAATGGGACTGCATATTCGGAGTGGAAAAGTTGAAAATGTTCGTGAGGAATAAATGTAAGTTGGATACCCTTGGAGGATTCACCACCGGCAAGAGCGAAGCATTTCCACAACTAATAGGTCATATGCGGCAATTGAATAAGGTGAAAATATGGATCGATCCCACCGCAGATACGAGAAACTTGGAACATCTAACAAAAGGCATCAAGGAATTCGTTAGGAAAAGCAGGTTCGAAAGCAATGTTGGTCGCTCACTATCAGTTGACTTCTCTGAATGCGTACAAGAACATGCAGAACGATCCTTGCGTTTCCTTACCCTATCTCAATCACAAAAGGTGGAAGAAACTGTGAACATTCCAGACAATAATACCCAAGGGGCACGAATTGAACAGGAAGGAGAAGCAAATCAATGTCTCGGCAGCAATGGTGGCAGTACGAGCAATCAAATCATGAATATGCAAGACAATATCCAAGAGCACCAGGCAGAAGAAATAGAGGATGCCAAACAAGGTGCCCCCTCTGACGATGCCTATTCGAGCAATGAAACTGAGATGATGCAGAGCCTTCAGAACATCCGAGAGGGATATGACAAATGCCCCAACAAGCTTTCCTCGCTCAAACTGTGTGGCGATCTGCCAAAATTCCCTCTTCAATTTGTCACAGAGATTTCTGGTATTGAGAAGTTGTGCCTTTCATCTACACGTCTGTCTCGGGAAAACATTGCAGCCGCTCTCAGTGAATTGCCGGACCTGTTTTATCTAAAGCTGCGTGAAGATGACTTAAGGCACCTCGACCTGAAAAATAAGCAGTTTCCGAGCCTGCGGCGCATTTGCTTTTCTGTGAAAGATGGTAATCTGCCACGCCCAACAATCATCCAACACTTCCGTAATCTTCGCGAAGTGTATCTGTATGCTAATCTGAATTATGAAGCAAGACGCAGCTGGAAAGTAGCTTCAGAGAGTCATCCTGAAAGGCCAAGGGTTTATTTCGCCGAAAGCAAATGCAAGGGAACTTCGTCCGAGGCTGTGACCCAAAACCAGTAATGAGGATCCTCCGCTTCATGCAAGAGATGAGCAAAACTGTGTGCCACCAACATGAAGAATAATTTCAGTTTGATGCACCAAAATGATACTTCAGTTCATATTTACTCTTCAAGTTTCTCTCCTAAAGTTTGTTGCTGGTCATATTAAGCTTTGTCATGTTGTTGCATTTACCTTATCCAAATTGCGTATGCATTTGTTACTGTTGTATGTCTTTCCTAATCCGAATTCGTTAGAGTTGAACCAAGATGGGAAGATTGTACATTCACTCCCTAAGCCAACTATTTCATTGTTCATGTCATATTGTATGCAGTTGAATAAACTAGTGTGCTAGACATCTCTGTGCAGGACCATTATGTTTGAAGATTGTTTCAAGTATTTGCGCAGAAGTAATTTACAAAATTTACATGATCTACTCTCCAGATGTATAATCACTACTAAAGATATGTTCATCCCAAACGGTTAAAGATGCTCATCACATATGTCACCAGTCACCAACAGCATGTCGCTCATGTGGAGGTCATTACATTTCGACCTACCTTTACAGTTTTGTTGTGCTTCCATTGCTTTTCTCTGCTGACCTATGTCGCATTCAAGATAATGGTCTCATTCTGCAGCTATCGAGGTGGTGCCAACCGATCGACTGTGTGCCAGCTCGATGTGCTGTTACCCTTGCCCTCTTTTTTGATTTCCTGTGCACCTACTATAGTGTCCCATATCTAGCACACATGTGATGTGACAGTAAAGTGTGTCAGACAATTGAATCCATAACCTGGTAACCACCACTCAACCAAAAATATTGAAGATATACAGTTCCATTTTTCCAAGAAGAGTCCAGTCAACTGGTTTCACAATGTTTCTCTTCAGCAAGTTATGTTTACTCATTGATTTATTATGGCCTAGAAATCATGTTGCTGCGACAGAAAAAGTCCAGATAAAAGGGCTAAAATATTAGCCCCACACCTCTGAAAATGATGACAGCGTATAAATATGAGTTTCGCAAGTCCCTTCAGTGCCTCTGTTCCTGCAAGATGAGAGCATCACCATTGCAATTTAAGTTCAGAGAACTAACAATTTGCTTCAGGGAAAAAAAATCTCGAGCTGAAACAATCTGCACACAAGGCCATCAGAAGAGATTCTTCTGAAAGTTTTTGGTGAAGCAACAAAAAAGTGGAAAACAGAGGCATGATAATTCGTATGACAGGGCAGATGAACAGAGCCCACTAGGGTACTGTACTACCAAACAAATCTCTATATGATGGCAAGCGCAAATACCTGATCCTCCTGATGTTGCTAGCAATCCTGTTGGCCAGTGTCCTGTTCCAGGCCAGGCTATATCCGCCAGGGATAGTTTAGTAGCGTGATGGGAACCGTGCGTGCAGCTTTGTCATGCAGGACAGCAGAAGGAAGCAGTTACCTTGCCTTCTTCTGCAGCAACTTCACTCGTTCCCGGCACCCGTTGTTTTCAACCTGATGCTGCTGCAGCAGTGGCTGCAGAAGGAGCCATGGACACACACAATCCGGTGCCGACTTCCAGCTCCTTGCCATTGACAGAGTAAATATCACTGGCGGTCTTAGAACTTGCACAGTGGGTGCACTTAAGTCACACAACTTGCAAACTGGAAAAACCCGTCACAGAACTTGCGTTGCGGGTTCAATCAAGTCACACCCCCCAGCTGAACCGCGCCGACGCCCGGTTTTTTCTGTTTTTCTGTCACGCGCGGGGCACGTGAGGCGTCTGGACTGCTTCGTTTTTTTGCACTAAGACCCCTGGATCCAGGACAAACAGCGCATAGCCCCCCTATCCTCTGTTCTTGCCTGTTCGTGTTCTTCACCGATGGGAGAGGAGACAGGCGGCGCCGGCGGCGCGTCGAGCTGGCCGGCGGCAAGTCAGTCATCGGCGACGACGGAGTATCCGAAGATGGAGTTGCCACTCATGAGGACCGAAGCGCATGAGCGGCCGAAATACGGTAATATTTTCCCCTTTTTAGTTAGGGTTTTCTCCCTCCGGCAATAGACCATGATCGCCGCTGCATCGTAGTAGTTTTATGACTTGAATCAGCAGTACTAGTTAGTGTATGTTGGTATTCATCTCCTATTTGTATCAGATATTTTTGGGGATGGCAGCTAGGGTTAGAAGTGTCCTCTTATGAATGAATGTTTCAATGCCCTATTCATTGTTGAATGTAGGTTTTGAATCGCCGAAATTCAGTGTGGAGGTGCATTATGGTGGGTTTTTTGTGGGGAAGGGAGTGAATATGACATATTTGGATGAGAAGGTCTGTTGGTTTGACAATCTGGACAGAAATACTCTCTGTAATGATGTGATGTACTATTTGCTAGCATGTTTGAATTATCCTGATGATCAGAAAATTTTCTATTGGTGCCCACCTGGAAAAACACTTGAACAACTGGTGGAAATAAACCTAGAAGCTGACTGTAGGAAGATGGCCAGAGCCTCTGTTCACTCAAAGGTCCTGGTTTTGTTTGTCAGGCATTTCAGAAAACCAGAGATGCAGGAGGAAGATGACATTGTGTTTGATGGATGCCCTGTTCTACCCAAAGTTATAATGAGTCCACTTAGCAAGGACAATATGAGGGAGATGAAATCAGAGCAACAAGAAAATGCAGCTGGGACAGAGGAGGCAGAAAATTCAGATATATCAGAAAATTCAGAAGTTTCAGAAGAAGATTATGAATGTGATTCAGACATAGATCCTACTTGGTATGACAGTGATTATGGAATGGAGGAGGATGATGAGGAGTATGACAAGAATATAGATAATGCTATTGCAGATGCTATGATTGAGAAAGGCAAAAGTATAGGTGCTGAGTACGCATGTTCCTGGGACAGATGATGTGTATGAAGATGATCTGCAACTGCCAGTAGAGGATGACTGTGAGAGAAGACATATTAGTGACTCTGATGATGAGGAGTATAAGAAGAAAAGGAAGAAGGAGAAACCCATTTATAGGTTTAAAACATTTAACCCAGTTGTTGACATGGAAAACCCTCAATTCAAGCTAGGCATGGTATTTGATTCTGTGGAGCTCCTTAGGAAAGTAGTAGCACAGTATGCAGTGAAGAACAGGGTGCAAATTAGGAAGAAAAGAAATAATAAACAAAGGTTTGAGGCTGTGTGTGAAGATGGTTGCCCTTGGAAACTAGTGGCTGTCAATGACAATAGGACACAATCTTTTCTTGTGAAGACTTTAATTGCAGAGCACACATGTGAGAAGGTTTGGGATGTGAAAGAACTAACAGCCCCCTTTCTTGCTAGCAAATATGTGGAGAAGTTCAGAGACAATGAGAAGATTTCTTTAGCTACATTTTCAAGGAAAGTTAGGAAGAAATTTAACATGGAAGTCAGCAGACACAAGCTTGGTAGAGCTAGGAAAGCAGCATTGGAAGTTGTGCATGGAGATGAGGTGAAGCAGTACTCATTGCTTTGGAGATATGCAGAGGAAGTGAGACATAGCAATCCAGGTTCATCTTTCTATCTGAACCTAGAGAATGGGTTGTTTAGTACTTGTTATTTCAGTTTGGCAGCTTGCAAAGTAGGGTGGCTGAAGGGATGTAGGCCAATCATATGTATTGATGGCACATTCATAAAGACAAAGTATGGAGGTCAATTACTCACAGCAATAGGTATAGATGGAAATGACTCAATATATCCAATTGCTATGGCAGTGGTGGAGACAGAATGCTATGGATCTTGGTCCTGGTTCCTTGCTACACTGAAGCAGGATCTTAACATAATGAACACAAGCACATTCAGTATTATGAGTGATAAACAGAAGGTATAACACATTCAGTTACTGTTTATAAGTTCAGTTACTGTTTATAAGTTCAGTTACTGTCTAGTTCAGTTACTGTTTATAAGTTCAGTTACTGTTTAGTTCAGTTACTGTTTATAAGTTCAGTTACTGTTTATAAGTTCAGTTACTGTTTAGTTCTTACTTCTTACTTGTTGTCTCACACAGGGGCTCATAAAAGCTGTAAATGAGCAGTTCCCTGACTCAGAGCACAGGTTTTGTGTGAGACACCTGTACCAAAACTTGCACTCAGCACACAAAGGTGAGACAATCAGACAACAACTATGGGCTTGTGCCAAGTCAACCACTCCAACAATGTTTGAAATTAATATGGAGAAGATGAAGCAAGATAATCCAGAAGCTTATGCTTGGTTGGAAGATAAGCCTCCAAATCAATGGTCAAGGGCCTTTTTTGATGTTTTCCCCAAATGTGACATTTTGTTGAATAACACTTGTGAAGTTTTCAACAGGTAATACTACTTAATTTTTTTTTGAAATTGAACAGTACATGAAGTAGAACAGTAACTGATACTTTGTGAAAATTTTGTGTTGTAGGTACATTTTAGAAGCTAGAGAGTTACCTGTATTGACCATGTATGAGAGGATTAAATCACAGATTATGCATAGGCATATGTCCAAGAAAAAGGAGGCTGTTGAGAAGTGGACTGGCAATATAACTCCTAAAATTAGAGACAAATTAAGAAAGAATGTAGAGTTGTCAGCCAACTGTCACCCTGAGGCATCAGGGATGGGTGTCTTTGGTGTCCTATCAAATGGCAAGACATACATAGTGGAGTTAAATATGCATGCATGCACCTGCAGAAGGTGGCAACTAACTGGAATTCCTTGCAGCCATGCTTGTGCCTGCTGTAGACATGAAAGGATTAAACCTGAATCCATGTTGTCTTCTTGCTACTCTGTGCAAACATACTTGTCAGCTTATGGAGTTCAAGTATATCCTACTAGGGACAAAGATGAGTGGCCTCATGTAGATGCAGTACCTATATTGCCACCACTATATGAGAAAAAATCTGGAAGGAGAAGAAAGAATAGAAGGCAGCAGCCTGAGGAGAGCAAAGATGGAACTAAACTAAGTAGACATGGGGCTATTATGCACTGTGGCTATTGCAAAGAAGCTGGTCATAACAGAAGTGGTTGCTCACAGCTGAAAGCTGCTGTACTAAGGGAAGAGGAAGATCAAAATGAGCAGACTGATGAATTTGTAAGTGAGCAAAATGAGCAGAATGTTGGAAGTGAGCATACAGAGAATGCTGCAAATGAGCAGACAACATCACATAGTAGGAGGGGAAGGAAGAGAAGGCCCACTGACAAAATGAGGGAGCAAATAGAGCAAATGAGGGAGCAAGCTAAGAAAAAGAAGTCAAAGATGGTTATTGATGAGAATGGAGATGCTGACTTTCCTATAATTCTAACTGTAAGTTTACATTAGTAATAACTACAACAAAACCATTCCTTGAAATAACTGACATGCTCTGCTCTTGTGTGATGTTGCAGCACATTCAGAACAGAACCATGAACCAAAATTTGGACCCATCACAGGTTGAAGATAGCATGGTACATATTTTATCACATGAGGTACTTGTGCCACAATTTTACATTTTTCAATTCCTTGAAATAGCATTTTCATGAAAATCTGAAAAACTTACATTACCATTGATTTCTTGTATAGGGAACAGCACAAGGAATACCTGTTACTAGGATACACCAAATTCCAGAGGAAAGTACTTTTGTAGTTGAGCACAGGGCCAGCATAGCAGCTAGAGGCAGAGGAGTTGGAGGAGCTACTGCTTCTGCACAACCACAAGGCAGAGGAAGAGGAGCTGGAAGAGCTAGTGCTTCTGCACAACCACAAGGAAGAGGAAGAGGAGCTGGAAGAGGAGCTGGACCTGGTTCTGCACAACAACAAGGCAGAGGAAGAGGAGCAAGGGGAAGAAGAGGTGGAACACAAGCAGGCAGAGTACCACAAGCTGGAGGAGCAAGAGGTGGTGCCACAAGAAACAAGAAAACAAGAACAAAGGGCCTTAAGTGGCTGCTATTTGGAGAAGGGTCTAGCAGTACCAGAAATGTGGAAGAGCAAACTGAGTTCCAATGCACACAAGAAGCCCCAGCAGATGAAGAATGATGATTTGCAATGCATTTGATTTGCTCTTTTGTATCTTAATTACTGCTATTATGTACTGAACTAGTAGGTCTGGTCTTTTGCGGTGTGGTCTTTTGCGATGTGGTCTTTTGCATGCTATAAGTCTGTGAACTTGTTGATGTAAGACAGCAAGCATATGTGGAAATAGACTGGTTCAAATATGTCCTGCCAACATGAGTAGGAACTGCATAAACAAATTGCAGAACATTGTTTTACAAACAACACAACAGCCAACATTACAGGGTACAAGTTCAACTAGTAACCAAACATCCAACCATTACAAACTGACAATAACCAAACTGACAGAAACTGACAGAAACTAGTTAACATAACAGGGTACTGCAATTAACATAACAGGGTTCAACTAGTTCAAACGACAATGAGCACACTGACAATACATAACTAAATTGATAAGTACTCCAGCTACATTAGTTCTCAATTAAGCTTTGCCATATTGACCAGGGCCAGTGCCATCTATCTTGCCGCGCCATGTGCTGAAAGTATGCTTGCGGGTAACGTCTTCATCTTCATCAGGAAGATATTGTTCAGCCAACCCTTCAGTCAGCAATGGGCCACGGTCGATGACCTCTTTGACATGAATGATCACTGGAAAATCTACAGTTGCACGCTCTGTGGGAGAATTTGGAGCCGGCGGTGAATGTGCATTCTCGTCGTCGGAGTCTGGCTTCCATGGCCCCGTAGGAGGTGCAGGAATAGACACGGTGAGCACCTTTGGCACACCACAAGGGTCGCGCAGCCACGCGGTGACTGGCAACACCCACTTGTCGGTGGCCGGGAGCATGTCGATGAGCTCGCCGTCGACACCGGCGAGCACCAGGTTGACGGTGTGTGGATCCCAAGCCTCCTCCGGGAGCCCCTCCAAACTAAGCACCGTCTTGTACTCGAGCTTCCCTGTCGTGCCACGCGAGAAGCTTGACCAGCGCTGAAAAGAAATCCTGCTTCCACAACAACGAAGCTGCTCCGACGCGTGCACCACACGAGTGCAATCATCCATCGAGTCGAAGCGAATGAAAAAATGGAAAGGTGGGCAAGTGAGCTCCACCTTGGTTGCCGTCCGTCGGACAGCACAGTGAGACTCCATCGCCGCCGCTAGTGCCTCCGGCGTCACCACGCTCCGCGGCTCTCCAATGATGCTGGCGTACAGGACACGACCGTGGAAATCTCGCTCGAGCGCCGCCATGCCAGCGGTGCGAGCGATTACAACCCGCCCGCGATGCGGCCGCATCTCCGGCTCGCCCCGCTGCCAAACCTCTTGAGGAAAGATACGCGAGTCCGGGACGCGAGGCCATGGCATGGCGGCACGGCTAGCCAACCCATCGCCGACGCCGGCGGCGGCGCGGCTAGCCAATGCCACACTGCCACCCGCGCTTGCCATACTGGTGGTGGCACCACGGGTACTTCCGGCGAGGGAGGAGGAACAACTCCAGCAATAAGGAACGCCGTCACCCCCCGAGCTCTCGCTGCCGCCGCCCATCTGTCAGCGCCGCCGGAAGGTGTGAGAGGGGAGGGGACAAGAGCTAGGATTTGGTCTGATTTGGGAACTAGGGTTCGATTCGGTTATAAATCTGGCAACTTTGCAATACAGCGCTCAAACAATATTGGGAAGGACTTTTCTGCAAAAGTACAGAAAAAACCGGGCGTCGGCGCGGTTCAGCTGGGGGGTGTGACTTGATTGAACCCGCAACGCAAGTTCTGTGACGGGTTTTTCCGGTTTGCGAGTTGTGTGACTTAAGTGCACCCACTGTGCAACTTCTCAGACCGCCAGTGCTATTTACTCCCATTGACATGACACTTTGCCAGATTCCTCATTTTTTTGAAGCAAAAAGACCCAGTTGGTCGAAGTCCACTGCACTCTCTGAAACGCAATGTCGCTGCAGCACAAAGAACAGTATTCAGAAGTTCAGTACTACATGATGTTTCTTGCTCACTCAATCCAAGGCCAGCTACTGTAATAGGAGTATTACATAAATAGCACGCATGCTACATTAAAAATGGTATGAGACAACTGATTCCATAATCTGGTAGCCACCACAGAAATGAAGATATAGATGATGAACAGTTCCATTTTCCAATAAAATTCTACAGTCGGCTTCAACTAATTTCAAGATGTGGGTGTTACCAAAGTACAGGGACATGATATACGCCCTCATGTCTTCTAGCCATGACAACATCAGGAAATTCCACGGTAATGGGAAGTTCACATTAAGAGACCAAAAGTTGAGTAAGCAGGAAGAACAAAGGATGCTGAACTGAAGAGATATATCGTATATGTTTATATGGTAATAAGAGAAAGTCAAGATATTTATATTTCATTCAATATATTTCATGGAAAATATAAAGTACCAATGCCGATGTGGTGGAGTTTTATGACACTCAGCCGTATGTATTATTGGTTACCAAATAATCAATCTGCAAGAACTAACAGAGGTGTGTATCACTGAGAAACTACAAAAGGAAAACATATGAGTACCACAATCTGACAAAAAGGGTTGAGCTGCTCACATGATCTTGCTCAGGTAAGGATTTCGGCCCGAAAGCTCCAGGGACATTCAGGACTTGGGTAGCCTTTGACAAGAGCTCCAGGGACAGCCCAGGGTACTTCTAGTCACTCAGTGCAAATTTACCCCACTTATGCCAGAGCATGCCCATTGCATTTATATCATCCAGCTAGACCAATTTATGAGTCAACTCGTGTGTTTTATTCAGAGCATGCCAATGCTGAAACTTGCTCTGTAACAGCCTGATCACAGCACAGCTATGGGATGTTCTCTCTGACATTTTTCTCAGTGGAGGATCGGCGTAGCGTAGATGTTTCAATTTTTCTCAGTGAAGGATCGGCGTAGCGTAGATGTTCTTGGCGTAGCACAATTCAAATCATGTTGACAGAAGAAATTGAAGACTAGGCATCCAGTCAGTTGCTCCCATATAAATATACTAACAGCGCTTGTTCCTGGCGACCAGACGCTGTGGTCTTCGAATCTCACAGTGAAACATGTAATTGTAGTGAGGCTCCAGGTGAGATGTCCATGCATGGACCTTGAATTTTCCTCGAGGCCTCACGCTTCCAAAGAAAAGTTCTTGTATACGGAGTAATCATCTCGTGATCTTCTGCTTCAGTTTCAGCAGAACATGTCTGGTAGTCACCAGAAATCATTAACCATTCAGACCAAGTTTTCTTTGCTCTCCTGACATATACTGGCTCCGCCATCTGCCAAGGGTCAGTGAAACTCTCGCCATACACTGACATGTTCGTCTGGATAAAATTCCTGACGGTTGCAAGGGCCATGCTCCAGAAACGGTGGTCAAAATTTGCTTTCAATAGTCCACTGAAGATGGTCGCAGCCATGAAACACCCATTCGCCAGCCTGGCCATTTCCATGGCCATTGCTGCGAGCTTCGGGTAATCCTCCACGCTCGTGCTCCCAAACGTACGCATCTTGAAGAAGTACCAGTATGCTTCTTGAGTAAAGAACTGTAATCTGAGGGGTTCTGCGGTACCAAAGTTTGAGATCTTGTCCGACCGGCTCGTGATTATGATCTTACTGCCGTTTCCGATGCAGCTTCTTGCAGATGAATACAACCTTTTCCATTCAGACTTGTCGATGTCCAGAAATAGCTCAATGATGATCAGTGTCCTTCCACCGCCCATGCCACGGTTTCGATGCTTGATTCTACCGCCATCTCTTAGGGTCTCTACACTTGCATCTTTTAGATCATCCCCACTGAAACACAAAATCTGAAAGAAGTGGTTGCGCACCCTTTCATCGTCACACACATGCTCGATCAGGGTGCTCTTTCCAACTTTCCCGGGACCGACGATCGGCAGGACAGCAGGATTACCAGAAGCACCGGGAGCAGTCTCCGCTTGCAACAGAAAGTTCATAATATGTTCCATCTCCATCTGGCGTCCGAACACGCACTTGTTCAGCAGCAGATACATGTTGTATGGTGGGCAGGTCAAACGTGGGCATATGTTTAGAAACATGATGAACTCACTCACATCTTCAATGGTGTGCCGCAAGCTGCCACCAACTTGCTCCAGCAGCTCAGCATGTGCTGCACCTTCACTGTTGCCACTGCAGAAACATACACGCTTTGCAGGGTTGAACTTCGATGGGGCAAAAGAGTAATCTTTTGACCTGTCATCTTCATGGGCTCGGCAACTGAAGATATCAAGGTTGTAATACCCCCTGTACATCTCTTGTCTCATTACGCTGAGTTGATGCGGCATGGCCTGATTTGTGATGAGCCGGTCATCTGCCTCCTCGACGATGACATGAAGCCGCAGTAGCAGCCGTTGCAGGCTGTGCAGCCTCTCCTCCTCGGTTGTCGCCGCTGCCTGCTGCTTCAAGCATCTGTCCACCAGGAAAGCGAAAATATATAATAGAACACCTGCACCCAGGCCCTCTCTATCTAGCCATCCATTCCTCGCATCGCGATTCGTGCAAATAGATTTCCCTTTTTGTTTGGGTTAATTATCCTTTTGCCCTCAGTGGTGTCCATGTGCTCAGTTTTGCCCTCAGATGCGAATTGTGCTCAGTTTTGCCCCTAGTCCATGCACAGCGACTCGTTCCGTGAATTCTACCGTCTCCGTCAGGTCAACCTTTTGACTCGACCCTTACAGGTGGGACCAGGCGGCAGAGACAACCAATTGTATTCATACTGTTGCACGCGTGGCTTGTGGGACCCAACAGAGAGCCGTTGAGCAGAGAGTCGTTGCGGGTGTGCTATATAAGCGGGCGAAAGAGGCGCGCGGTGACCACGGCGACAGAGAGCACGGCGACAGAGAGCACGGTGGTGACCACGGCGAGAGAGAGAGAGATAGCACAGTGGTGACCACGGCCAGAGAGAGCACGACGGTGGGAAGCTAGCTGCGGAGGGCGCGGCGGCGTTGAGATCCCCTTCGGCTCCGAGCTCCATGTCTTCCTCAAGCTCCCGCGCCACCTCGCGGATGCAGAGCCGGGCGCGTGTGGACATTCCTGTCTTCATCTGTCCGCGGTGCCGGGCGGGCGTTGATCGGAGGGTTTCTCACACAACGAGGAACCAGAATCGTCCGTTCTACGTGTGCAGCGAGAATGGGGTAAGAATTGGGGCAATTGCACCATTTTCGCGATCGGGATCTTTGAGCAATGGGTTGATCTGTTTATTGTTCATGCAGGTGACATGCTTCTTTGTTTGGGTCGATGCTTTGGCCAAGACACTGATGAATGAACTGCAAGAAGAGCATGAAGAATGGTTGCACATGCTGCCACGAACGGCAGTGGCCGCAACACGAGCTCCGGAAGAAGAGATGGAGGGCAAAGAACACACTGACAGAGAGCTAGTTGTTGAGCTTAGGATGTTGCAGAAGAAGGTTAGGAAGCTTCAAGATCAAGCACAAATAGCAATACACATTTGCAATTACTTTTGGGCCGTGGTAGGTATGGTACTCGCACTGGTTATAATGTTGAAAATGTATGGAAAGGCATGAATTATGGAGGAATTTGTAAGCTTGAAATTGTATGAGAAATTCACCTAGTTTAAATGTTGGTCAAAGTATTTTAAATGTTGAAAAAAAAAGAGAAGAAGTGACCAAACAATTAATTTAGGCAGTAAATCGTAATGCTGAAACTTTTTGTGGAAGCTAATTGAATTATTCCAGAGCCAAACAATTAAGTTTAGAATTTTTTTGTAGCTGTTAAATATTTAATAGAAATTTAATTGCTCCAATTCAAATACACCGTGATTTAAATCAAATACCAAATTGTCATGGAAAATGTGCATCAGCTCTGGTAGAGGTTTACACCTAGTGCCAAAATAAATGAACATTTTTAAGGGCATTACATTGAGAAAAAAATAATTTGTCTAGAAAAATGAAGGGTGGAAAATGCAAAAAAAAATTGGTGCGGCTGGGGACTCGAACCCAGGACCGCGTTGGTTTGTGGTATTTAGGGCTGCGCTGGTAACCGCTAGGACAGATGGAAAGACTTTGACATGGGTAGGGAAGGAATGTATACATAGTGAGACAGTGAATGTTTGCACACGTGTGAGAGTGGTTTTCCTTTGTTTTGCACTGAAATTTTGGAGGGTTGGAAACATATTTTTGCACTGCCACGTGATTGTGGTTACAATGGCACTTGGTTTAGGGTTAGAGTGGCACTTGGTTTAGGATTTAAATGAAGAGGCGATTTCCTATGCATGGTGGAAACTACAAAAAAAAACTACACACTCTTTGTTTTAAGTTCCTTTTTTGATATATGAGGTCTCGGGTTTCTTATGGCATTGGCACAAGTGCATTTTCGTTATATAGAATTGACTTTTTTCTGACTTCTCTTTCTCTTTTTTATTATCTTTTGGACACAAGTGCCTTTTTCTTGTGTTGAAAGGGGCTTTACTCACTTCTCTCATTCATTTTGCTTGCCTTTTTGGCATAATTGCATGTTTGCTTGCCTAGCGAGTTCAAAGTCATGATATTTTCGTTATAGAGTTATTTTGTATAGTCCAAAATAAATTATCAAAATAATTAGTGATAAAAATTGGGGCCGTGCGTAGCTACCACCATGGGTAGCAAATTTTTTTTGGAATAAATTTAGGGTTAGTTAATGACTTGTTTTTTTTAATGAAAGAGATGGCTTCTCACCCCCCCTTTGATTTTCATTTTTCATTAATGAAAGCCACAAGTTCTCGAACTTCATGACTTGGTTTAGGGAAAAAATGATATGTTTGGGCACAAACATTTTTTAACACACATAATAACTTAGATAAGATGCAACACACATAATAATTAAGGGTACACAATAATTAACTTAGATAAGATGCAAAGTTCACGGACACCACAACACGGCACACACGACATAGAAAAGCAACAAAATAAAAACGATAAAACTAAAACATCTTCTTCTTGGCCTCCTTCTTCCACCTTGGCCGCGTGCCCCTTCAACGCCGTCTTCACTCCTCCTCGTCGTCGTCGTAGGGAAGGGAGTGCATCTGGCCTGGAGTGGGGAAGATGTTCTCGTAGTTGGTGAAGATGTTGTACGCCGTGAAGAAGATGGACTCGCAGCCGCACCAATAGACTTGGCCGAGGAGCTCGCGTGCGTCAAACGGGTTGGTGAAGGTGACCGTGAGCAGTTGGAGGATGCCGCCGCGGTCATGAACCTCGTTGAGGGTGAACATCCTCGGCGAGCCCCGTGGGAGGTGGGCATAGCCGGCTCTGAGGAAGGCGCGGGTGAGTTCGATGGCACCCCTCCACCGAGAAGTCGCCCACACACGGAGCTCCCTCTCGACGAGCACGCCCGGCGGGTAGCGCAGCTCTGGCACGACAGGCAGACGGTTGAAGGTCGGCCCGTTGAACTGCATCTTCGCTTGGTGATACGTCTCAAACATATCTACTTTTCCAAACACTTTTGATATTGTTTTGACCTCATTCTTGCATGATTTGAACTAAACTAACCCGGACTGACGCTGTTTTCAGCAGAGCTGCCTGTATGGTTTTATTGTGTGCAGGAAAACGGATTTTTAGGTATCTCAGAAAAATCCACGAAAAATCACAGAAAATCCACGCACCCGAAGGAACCCGGAGCCAGAAGAGGGGCCAGAGGTGGGCCAGGGGGTGCCCAGACGCCCTGGTGGCGCGGCCCACCCACCGGCCGCGCCGGGGGGTCGCCTGGGTGGGCCCCACCTCCCCTGGTGCCCTACTTTGACTCATATTTTAGCTCGTGACGGAGAAATCCCAGATCAGAAGTTCTTTTCCCAGTTTTCGTCGCGGAGCCGCCGCCACCCTCTGTTCTTCTTCGGGAGGGCTAATCTGGAGGCTGAATTGGCCTCCGGAGAGGGGAGATCGTCGCCATCGTCATCATCATCACCACTCCATCATCCTTCCATGACTTCTCCTTCCATCTGTGAGTAATCCCCTGCTGTAGGCGAAGGGGATGGTAGGGATTGGATGAGTTAGATCATGTAATAGTTTGTCAGATCGTTGGGGGCATGTTGCCTATCATCTACTATGGTGTTTATCATCTTTGCTTCAACTTGTTATTCTTAATGCTTGACACTTAGGGCCCGAGTGCCATGATTTCAGATCTGAACCATATGTGTTTGCATGAATATATTTGTGTTCTTGATCCTATCTATGAGTTGTTTGCACCTATTACGGTTCGGAACCGGCGATCCCAAAAGTGACGGCTTGGGACACCAAAGGGGATGGTCCGTAGTTTGAGGATTACATGTATCCATTGAGTTTATTGCTTTGTTCCGGTGCTCTTTGACAGGAGCAACTTAATCTCCATAAGTTCCTTTTGGCCCCGTTCGTAGCGGGATTGTAGGACAAAAGATGTTGTGCAAGTTCTTATTGCAAGCACGCACAACTACCTACGGGATACATGCCTAATGTTTGATATTTGCCTAGATGATCATTACTTTTCCGTGTGCCGTGCCCCAAGTTAGAATCATGATATATCTCATCCATGCAGCGCCCAACCATCCGTCTCCCTAGCCTACAGTGTTTTAAATCCTGCCTGTTACTAGTTGCTACTTTTGCTATTTACTTCTGCTATTTACTTTTGTTGTTTACTTTTACTATCACTATCATCACTATCATATCACTGTTACCACTTATCTTTTGTTGCAAGTAAGTATATTTCAGGTGCGGTTGAATTGACAACTCAACTGTTAAAGCTTATAAATACTCTTTGGCTCCCCGTGTGTCGAATCAATAAATTGGGTTATTCTTACCCGCGAAGACTATCTCGATCCCTTACGGTTGAGAGTTATCAAGTATTGTTTTCTGGCGCCGTTGCCGGGGAGCATAGCAATATTTACAAGTCTACTTGAAGTATCCTACCTGCTGCACTTCATTCGCTATGGGTAAGAAAGGAGACCCCAAGGTTCCGATCTTACTATCCTACAAGAAGAGGTACTGTTCTGAGCACTAGTGCTACACTTGATTCACCCTCTGTTATGAGTAAGTTTGCCTCACCACCACCACATGATGCTACTGAATCTGTTACTATGTCCGATACTCTTGATGATGCTTCTACTACTGTTGATGATATTAGTTCCCTTGGTTATGCTCTTGAGAAACAGATCGCTGCTGCTGCTAAAAAGTCTGGAATTGAAATTCCTGTTACTCGCTACCCTATTGGTGAAACTTATGATTATCCTGATTTGAGTAAACTCAAGGAGAGACTCCTTGATGATGATTACTATATGCTTGACGAAGATTTATGCAGGGAACTGACAGAGTTTTCTGGCTCTGACCCTGAAGTTATTAAGAAACTGTTTGAGAAACACTCTTTGAAGAACAAAACCGTTCCTGATCCTGAATTTGCTACATCTCCTATATGCATTGATGATCCTGATTATGATTTCTCTGTTGATCTTTCACTTATACCTATGGTTGAAGCTGACCCCTTTTATGGCAGAGAAAATGATGATGCTATTGCATACCTGACTAAACTGGGTGAGTTGGGTGGCATGTTTACCACGGAGAGAAGATACGATACTTTTATGTGACCAAGCTTCTTCCTTTCTCCTTGAAGGAAGGTGCTAAAGCATGGTATGATACACTCCCATGCGGTTCCATTAAGAGTCCTCAAGACTTAGCTCACTCTTTTGTTGATAAGTACTTTCCTGCTCACATGCAACATGCTGCTTTACAAAGAATTTATAACTTTAAACAGTTGCAGGATGAGTCCCTCCCTAAAGCTTGGGGGAGGTACTGCGGTCTGATTCGGGCTAGACCAGGACATGAAGTCCCTAAGAACGAATTAATCGATATATTATATGCTGGCCTAACTAATGAATCCAGGTCCTATTTGGACAGCTGTGCTGGTTGTGTTTTCAGGAAAAGGATGCCAGAAGATGCAGAAGATTTGATGGGCAGGATTGCCAAAAACCATGAAGATTGGTCCGTCCCTGAACCACCTCCACCACCAAAGAAGAGGGGCATGTTTGTTCTAAGCCCTGAAGATATGCGAGAAGCAAAGAAGTCTATTAAAGAGAAATGTATTAAAGCTGAAGACGTGAAGAATCTACCCCCTATTGAGAAGCTGTGTGAGCCTACCACTCACCCTCCTATGGTAGAGGTACACTCTCTTTTAGATTTCAACGCAAGTGACATCCCTCATGGTAAGCCTCCTGATCAATGTTTAGATGAGTTTGATAATTTTATTATGAAACAAAATCATTTTAATGAGAGGATACAAAGTCAGTTGCATGATAATTCCCTTGCTATCAAAAGTCTGCTTGATGTTCTAGGTAGAACGGTTAATGATGTTCAATGTCTTGTGAAACATTTTCATATGGTTCAAACTCAGCTTGACCAAATTTCTAATGTGCAAAAAGATTTGCTTGCTAACAATGCCAAACAAGATGATTTGCAGGCTTTCGGGATTAAGACCCGAGGAGGAACTAGCACTCAAGATCCTCTCTATCCAGAGGGGCATCCGAGGAGAATCGAGCAAGATTCTCAAATGCAGGAAGAAGAAATTGTTGGCTTTCCAAAGAAGAAGAAGAAACATAAGGAGGCTGACAATTCTAATGACCCTATTGCAGATGAAGGGCCAGCTGTTGATCCCAACAGTGTATCTATTTCCGATGCTGAGACTGAAGACGGTGCTGAACCTGGAGATAAGGATAATGAGAAGAATGATCCGCCAGAAGTTCGAGAAGAGGAAGCACCTGACAAACGTAAGATGTACACTAAAGAAGACTTCATCGCAAGAAAACATTGGAAGGAAAGAGAACCATGGGTACAGAAACCCATGCCCTTTCCAGGTAAGTCCATCAAATCCAAAGAAGAAGAGCATTACAATAAGTTTTGAGTGGATTAAACCTCTTTTTCTTCAAATCCCTTTGACTGAAGCTATTAAGTTACCTCCTTATTCAAAATATATGAAAGATATTGTCACTAATAAAAGAAAAGTTCCTAATGAAGCAATATCTACTATGCTTGCTAACTACTCTTTCAGAGGCAAGATTCCTGAGAAGCTCGGTGATCCAGGTATACCCACCATTCCTTGCTCCATAAAGAATAATTATGTCAAAACTGCTTTATGTGAGTGTTATGCCTCTCTCTCTCTTTACGAGAGGCTCTGTTTAGAGAAACTAATTCCTACAGATATCTCTCTTCAGATGGCTGACAAGTCAACCGCTGTTCCGATAGGTATTTGTGAGGATGTTCCCGTAGAAGTTGCTAATTGTTTGATTCTTACTGACTTTGTTCTGCTTGACATGCCCGAGGATGGGAGCATGTCCATTATTCTTGGTAGACCTTTTCTTAACACCGCAGGTGCTATTATTGATTGCAATAAAGGGAAGGTTACCTTCAATGTGAATGATAAAGAACACACGGTATATTTTCCAAAGAAGACCGACAGGAGGCATGGCCTCAACTCTATAGAAAATATCGAGACCGTGAAGATTGGAGAATGGGATTGTCCACTACATGTGCCTCACAAATACAAAACTATCATGGTGGGGACAATGTCCATCAAGGTAAAGGTTCAGTGATTACTTCGTAAGAGGTGAGACTTTTTGCTCTATATATCGCCTGTTTGTTGGTAAGACTTGATCAACCTTACTAGTAAACATGTTTTATATAGATAAAAAGTTGAGCTTGTTATGTTTTCATTTGTTTTTAGCTTTTGTCCTACTTGCTGTACCAAGTGTTTATGTTTTGAAGCTTCACAATACTACTCACTGCTTCAAGTTTTCAGAGAGTTTCGCAGCTTTTTGAACTTCGAAAAAATTTCAACAGTGAAGTTTTCAGAAAAATTCCAGAAAAATAAAAATAAAAATTTCCATGTCGGGAGTAACCCAGAGGGACCTGGGGCCAGCCAGGGGGACCCACCAGTGGCCCAGGCGGCCAGCTGGCGCGGCCTGCCCCCTGGCCGCGCCCACAGGGCGCCTGGGGCCCACAAGGCCCCCCTCCAGGTATGTCTTCTTCCTCCCTCTCTCTTTTTCTCCAAAAACGCGAGTTCTGCACTTGTTCTTGTGTTCTTGCTGTTCTTGGAGGCGATTCTTCGATCTCTCTCTACAGCTCATCATTTGAGCTGAGATTTTGAGCAAATACTCCCTGGTATGTGACTCCTCCACCCCTCCAATTAGATTTCTGATTGGTGGCTTCATTTGTGAGTATTTAGTAGTTCTTGGTGCTATATAGATGAGCTTGCATGCATATGTAGAAAGTTATTTTCCAAGTTTTGATGCAAGTTTATGCCTTGGGCAAGTGAGTTGAGTAGTTTGCCTTAACTCACCTTCTTTTAATCCTCGTTTTTGTAAATTGCAAAAAAAAAAATCAGAAATGAGTTTGTTAGGAAGGGCAAAAGGGTGGCTTGAGAAGAGGAGGCCCGCACACTCCGATCGAGTTACTAGAGCCGCAGCTTCACCCTCGACTGCTAGGGTGAGCTACAATGAAGATCATGTGCCCCTGGAGTTGTTGGAAGACACAAGTCCAGCACGTGCGATGACGTTTCCATGTGATGAATTCCTTGAAGCTGCGGGAATCAAGGATGAGTTTTATAATCTTTGTGCTAATGCAGGTTTGACACGGCTCGTCACGTGCCGTGTTACTCAGTATCAAAAACTCACCTCGAGTTTCATTAACAGTTTTAGATATAATCCTAATTCAGGTGCTATTGAGTTTAAAATTTACAATGATCTTATCACCATGACTTTGGGAAAGTTTTGTGAAATAATAGGTGTGCCGAACGTTGGGAGGACGGCTAGGATGGCCACTCAGCCCTCCGAGCTGAAAACCGTCATCAACTCTCTCTGCAGCATGGGTACGAGGGATATTCATCGGTCGAAGATCTCCAGCATCTTCTTTCCTCACCTCAGGTATTTTGCATATTATGTTGCTAGAGGGGTGTTAGCTCGTGACAACACGAGCAACATTTCTGCTCCGGATATTGCTATCCTGGCAGCAGCCCTCTCAGGAAGGTCTGATTATAATCTGGGTGCCTTAATTGCTCGACGCCTTGCTATGAACGGTAACAAGGGAGACTTATATGGTGGCATTTATGCCACACTTATCTTAGAACATCTTGGAGGCACCCCACACCCTGATGATAATCCTTTTACTTATTTAAGCTTTGATCTTGCTGCTATGAAAAGGCATAAGTTTGTTACCATGGCTTCTGAGCTTGATAATCTTGTTTATATCTTGCGTTTCGGAACTACTGCGGAACGCGAGATCCGTCTACCTGCACCTCTTTTGTTTGATTTTTCTCGCAGGAACGGATGGTCCTTTGATGTTATCCAGTTCGATGAGTTCATGGTCCAGTATCAGTTTCATAACCCCATGGAGGGGGTTGTGCCCGACGAGGAGGAGCATAGTGAGTTACCACCTTTTCAGGAAGAAACCGCCACCGATTTTGGTGAAGGGTCTTCCTCTGCATGGCGTACGGACCCTTCCTCGTGGGAGACTCCGAGGAGTTCGGTATACGCGCCAGCATCCTTCTACGACCCTTGGACTCACCACTGTTCCCCCGGAGCAGGAGGCTCCTGGGGGCAGTAGCTGCTACCAACTTAGGCCAAAAGCCTAAGCTTGGGGGAGTACGTGCCCCTCTCACTTTTCCATTGTATTATCCATTTTATTCGCTTTGATCTTTTCGAAGTTTTTGCCCGTTCTTCTTTATTTCTCTCTTTGCAAAAACAACAAAAAGATTTTCTCTTTCTTTTGCTTTCATTCAGACTTTGAAATAATCCAAAAAGATTTCCTTTTCTCTTTAGTTTGCTTTGTTTTCAGAGTTCAGCTCGAGTCCGTGATGGCATTTAATTATATTTCCTACGTTCGATCGTGCAAGTGACGAGGCAGTAATGACGAAGATCGACTGAAGGGAAGCAACAAGGAAGACCGGTATGAACTCTTCTTGTTTCTACTTTTGTACATATGCATGTACTTATGATCTAGAGACCAGCTTGTAGCGACATAGTGCTATGTTTACAATGCTCTTCCAGTGGTTCATGCTTTCCTTGTGGCTAGTCTCGAATAACTAGAGTATATAATGTGTTATTGAAATGATCTACATGCATTGCACTGTTCATAGTATGGTATACTAAGGTGGTATTTCCCTTTAGAGAATTTTTGGATTGACTTGGCACATGTTTACACATGTTTGGACTAAAAAGTCTGCTCTGCCTTGATGATCTTTGAGTTTCAGAATAGTTATATCACTTTCATGCCCGATTCAATGTTGCTTTGTCGCTCTGCATGATTATGGCCGTTATTGCTCTCTAGTTGGTCGCTTCCCAGTCTTTTGCTAAACCTCCACCTGTACTAAGCAGACTGACTGCTTGTGCATCCAAAATCCTTAAAACCTGTTATGCCATATGAGTCCACCATACCTTCCTATACATGGTATTTACCTGCCATTCCTAACGAAGACTTTCGTGTACCATCTCGAAATTAATCAAAAGCATTTCTCTTTTTGTGCCTCTGTTTTAGCTCATGAGGAAGTAGTAGTTAATTCATGATGTTTTTAAGTTGGACAAGTTTCACCCCTTGATTGCATGTCTAATGTGCAAACCCCTAATACGAGAAGGAACTGGCATAGAGTGCGCCCGGCTCATAAAAGATAATACAACAAACAAACCCTCCTTCACGCTTTGTTCATGAGAAATCAGAAAACTTCGGCAGTGATAAACAAAGGAGACTAAGAGGATGTGATCGTCCTCATGCGGGAGCCGTTCCTCGAGACTTGTCCAGCTCAAGAAGTGATTGAGTTATCTGCTAGCATTCGTTGACGAAATATGCACCTCTTAAAAACGTTTTTACCTCTGTTTTTAAAACCAAGAGCTCTGGTACATGTTTAGTTTTTGTTTCCGACCACGGGTTTTCAACCTTGCCAACAAAAGCCACGGTTCGAGAGTCTCCACCTTCTTTCTTAAAAGCACCAACTAGGAGAGCATAATTGTCATTCTGAGTGTAATGTGCATTGTCCCAAAGTATTACATTGTCTTCTGCATGCTTGTGATATGATTTATTCCGAAATTCTTAGTTCTAGTCTCCTTTAAAACTCTGGAGGAGTTTCTGCATTTATGTTTTGCTTCACTCATGGAGGCTAGCGAGATACCACCCTAATATGCTCAAGCTATGTGCAATGTAATCTTGTCTTGATTTTCAGTAGTATATTATTTACTTTTAGGTATTTGTGATTGGTCACTTGAAAGAAGGATTGCTCCGTGCATTGTCCTCATAGTACTGTTTCAATACTTGCTAGACTCTTTTCTTAGTACATGCTTATATACATCTAATGAAACAAAAGAGTTTGTCAAAGTTTTCTTTGTCGCGTCCAGTTCGTTGAACTGAATTGCTTGAGGACAAGCAATATGCTAAGCTTGGGGGAGTTGATACGTCTCAAACGTATCTACTTTTCCAAACACTTTTGATATTGTTTTGACCTCATTCTTGCATGATTTGAACTAAACTAACCCGGACTGATGCTGTTTTCAGCAGAGCTGCCTGTATGGTTTTATTGTGTGCAGGAAAACGGATTTTTAGGTATCTCAAAAAAATCCACGAAAAATCACAGAAAATCCACGCACCCGAAGGAACCCGGAGCTAGAAGAGGGGCCAGAGGGGGGCCAGGGGGTGCCCAGGCGCCCTGGTGGCGCGGCCCACCCCCTGGCCGCGCCGGGGGGTCGCCTGGGTGGGCCCCACCTCCCATGGTGCCCTACTTTGACTCGTATTTTAGCTCGTGACGGAGAAATCCCAGATCAGAAGTTCTTTTCCCAGGTTTCGTCGCGGAGCCGCCGCCACCCTCTGTTCTTCTTCGGGAGGGCTAATCTGGAGGCTGAATTGGCCTCCGGAGAGGGGAGATCGTTGCCATCGTCATCATCATCACCACTCCATCATCCTTCCATGACTTCTCCTTCCATCTGTGAGTAATCCCCTGCTGTAGGCGAAGGGGATGGTAGGGATTGGATGAGTTAGATCATGTAATAGTTTGTCAGATCGTTGGGGGCATGTTGCCTATCATCTACTATGGTGTTTATCATCTTTGCTTCAACTTGTTATTCTTAATGCTTGACACTTAGGGCCCGAGTGCCATGATTTCAGATCTGAACCATATGTGTTTGCATGAATATATTTGTGTTCTTGATCCTATCTATGAGTTGTTTGCACCTATTACGGTTCGGAACCGGCGATCCCAAAAGTGACGGCTTGGGACACCAAAGGGGATGGTCCGTAGTTTGAGGATTACATGTATCCATTGAGTTTATTGCTTTGTTCCGGTGCTCTTTGACAGGAGCACCTTAATCTCCATAAGTTCCTTTTGGCCCCGTTCGTAGCGGGATGGTAGGACAAAAGATGTTGTGCAAGTTCTTATTGCAAGCACGCACAACTACCTACGGGATACATGCCTAATGTTTGATATTTGCCTAGATGATCATTACTTTTCCGTGTGCCGTGCCCCAAGTTAGAATCATGATATATCTCATCCATGCAGCGCCCAACCATTCGTCTCCCTAGCCTACAGTGTTTTAAATCCTGCCTGTTACTAGTTGCTACTTTTGCTATTTACTTCTGCTATTTACTTTTGTTGTTTACTTTTACTATCACTATCATCACTATCATATCACTGTTACCACTTATCTTTTGTTGCAAGTAAGTATATTTCAGGTGCGGTTGAATTGACAACTCAACTGTTAAAGCTTATAAATACTCTTTGGCTCCCCGTGTGTCGAATCAATAAATTAGGTTATTCTTACCCGTGAAGACTATCTCGATCCCTTACGGTTGAGGGTTATCACTTGGGTGGAGAGGGCTCTGTCGCTTGGGTGGAGAGGGCTCGGAGAGAAGGGATCGGATCTGGCTGTGGGTGGGAGATGAAGGAAGAGAGGCACCCCATTTATAGGCCTGTGGGTGGGAGAGGAAGAGATGAAGGATGAGAACAGTGCGTGTGTGTGAATCCGGGCGCTTGTGTGAATCCGTTTTGGCTCTTAAAGTTTTGCACGAAAATGATGCATCGGGCGCGTGCGTGCATCTGAATCACTGCCATAATGGCCTAACTACGTGCATGGCCACCTAGCTCGCCTCGCCACCTAGCTCGCCTCGCTAGCCCGCTGCATAGACTAACTAGCCTAGCTGCCTCGCTTCGCTCCGAATCAGTACGTGCATGCTCGCCTCGCTCGCCTCGCTCGCATGCATGCACGTCGGGCTCGCTCGCTCCCATGCATTCAGGCCTGCAAAGGCTGAGACAACGAGACGGCCTATTAACTGCGGTCTCAGGCCCAGACAACGAGACGGCCCAACGGTCCATCCAGCGCGCCCGGTTTTTCTTTAGAAAAAATAATCTTCCAGCCAATCAGATTGCATCTCGCGGATCGCCCCCCTCCTCCCCGCACATTCCTGCTAGAAGGGTTAGATCGTCGGCCCTGGATCCCCGCTAGGGTTAGATGGACGGTCCTTGTTCAGCGCTAGGGTTAGCGGGGTTTGGGAGGGGTTTGGAGCAGTCAAAGATATGTTTGACCAGATTTCAAATGAGCATAATAAATTAAATAAAAATCAGAAAAATGAAAACCCTACGCACATAGTCTTCTTATGTCATATATTAATGATTTAAGTTGGTAAACAAGGTTTGCATACATTTAAACGATAAGTTCATGTGTATTATGTGATATCTCGAGTATCTCGAACTCTCTTGTATGAGGTGAAGAGAAGTGTTTTGGTGAAATGAACATGAAAATTTCAAAAAACTCACCACAACTTCATTTTGGAGTGACTAAGAAGGAACCATGCTTAGTTTTTCATTTTGATGTTTTAGACTTGTTTAAATCTTGGTCAAAGTTAAGTTTGACCAGAATTCAAATGAGCAAAACAAATTCAAAAAAGTGAAAAAAATGAAAAACAAAACAGCGCACATAGTCTATATATATATATATATATATATATATATATAATATGTGTAGGAAAGTTATTTGGCTGATTTAGAGAAGGTCGAAAAAACCTTGCTTACAAATGAGGCTGTTTACCCTACCTTGGACCCCACTTTTTAGCACATTTTTCATGAAATTTCCAAAACCTCACAACAGCTTCCTATTAAGAAGGATTAGGCTTAGTTTTTTATTTTGATGTTTTAGACTTGTTTAAATCTTGGTCAAAGTTAAGTTTGACCAGATTTCAAATGAGCAAAACAAAATTCAAAAAAAAAATCAAAATGAAAAACATACTTCTAAGTCCAACATCATTTAAACATAGGGTACCCTTAAACATACTTCTAACATAGGTCCAACATCACCCAACAGAAAATACAACATTATTTATAATGTTTCATAATTATTCATAAATAGCGTTGGGGCTTCTGTCTGTTCCTTGAGCCTCTTGCCATCACTTTGCTCCTCGTGCACCTTGTGCTCAACGCTTCTTCTCTTCTCCTCTTGGTTGTCGGTACCTTGCGCATCTTCTTCAAACCTACCATAGAGCTGTGAAAAACATAAAGGGTAATGAGATCATGTCAAGTGATAAATGTACAGTAGTATTTGACCCTTGCAAGATTTACATACCTAGCAGAACTCACAACAACAGAAGGTTGATCAACATTTGGAGCCTCACTTGGATCACCATGATCAACATTTGGAGCCTCACTTGGATCACCATGATCAACATTTGGAGCCTCACTTGGATCACCATGATCAACATTTGGAGCCTCACTTGGATCACCATTTGGAGCCTCACTTGGATCATCATTTGGAGCCTCACTTGAATCATTATTTGGAGGATATTTTGGATCATCGTCAAAATCATGCGGCTGTTGACCATCATCATTTGGAACCTTGTCAAAATCCTCATCTGATGCAACCGGGTGACCATCATTTTCATCATCTGTTGAGGCAACCGTCTGCTGACCAACATTTTCATCGAAGCCTTCATCGAAACTCTCTCCGAACGCTGGATCTACTGTGTTATCACAATACTTACCGAAATGACTAGACCCACCACACCTTGTGCACTTACGCTTCATCGCTCCAAGTCCAGCCCCTTCGCTGCGAGGTCTAATCCGACTCTTCCTTGGTCTACCTGCTGCTCTCTTCAGAACTGGAGCGCAAAGCTTGAATCCAGGGTCCACCATGTCCCATTGTTGTTTTCCCTCCATAGCAGGCAAGGCATAAGCATATGTGGCTTTGAACCTTGCAACAGAGTAGTAATCATGCACATACTGATGTATGTTCCCTGCTGGACCTGGGAGAGAAGTGATGAAAAACAAGGCATGAATGCATGGCAACCCAGTTATCTGCCATTGCCTACAACTGCAAGTTCTAGCTTCTAAATCCACTGGATATCTCCATTCCCTCGATCTTTATCCAAATATGATATCTCTGCTGTGGTACCCGAGCAAAGAGTCATGTTCATTTCCAAGCCTGTTGTTTTCTGCTTCACTTCATTCATCACGGCTGGAATGATAATGTGGCCCATGAATTTTGCCTCGGCTATTCCTGCACGATAATGAAATTTCTACATGTATTCTACCCTTATCCTGTCAAGAAAATCCACCACATAATGACCCTTTAGTTTCCGGATCGTTGAGTTGAAAGACTCTGCTAGATTATTGTGCACATAGTCAACTTTGCTCAGTTCACTGAATTGGCTTCTGGCCCATAACTTGGAGTGGTGTGTTTCCAAGTATTCTTTCACTTTGGGATTCATGTATAACTGTCTCAAGTGGTACTTGTGCTTCTTTACACTGCAAGTCAAAGATGTTGGCCATAAATTGTCGTTATACACCTTTCCTTTGAATTTCTTCATGAAATTTGCAGCAAGGTGACGCATGCATTCCCTATGCTCTACTCCAGGGAACACATTGTCCACGGACACTTCTAAACCTTTACAGGCATCTGTATGAATGACTAACCCATTGGGATGTGCAATAGCCCGTCGCAGATTATGCAAAAACCAAGTCCAACTCTCCTCAGATTCTGTCTCCAGCACACCGTAGGCAACTGGAAATACAAAATTGTGTGCATCAACTGGACCAGCTGCTACTAACTGTCCTTTAGACCTCCCTGTGAGAAAAGTGGCATCAATAGCCAAATAAGGCCCGCAGCCTGCCAAAAAACCCCGGCGACAAGCCTCAAAGGAGACAAAAACCCTCCTAAAGCATTCCTTGGACTTTGTCACTCCCCTGAATGTGTACTCCACGGTGTGATGATCAATATCTACAATACTACCTGGGCTGGTCCTCTCCACTTCACCTTTGAATGAATACAACAATTGAAAACTTTCCTGCCAGTTACCATAAATAGAATTCATAGCATGTTGTTTACCATTGAACAACCTCATGTATGGTAAATCTATCTTGAACTTATCTTTAATGTTATTCTGCAATTCCTTTAGACCCACTTGCTGGTTTTCTTTCACCCAATTCTTTACTTCTTCTGCCACCCATCTTGACTTGGCTCTACTGATTGTATCCTTCCTAAGGGTTGATTCCTGGCATGTGTGCTTAAAAGGGTTCACTTTGACCTGAACATTAGTGCTATTTCGCATTTTAGATGCAAGCAGCCTCCATGGACAACCCTCAGTAGGACAGTGCACTCTGTATCGTACCTGATCGCTCTTGTCAACTTTGAAAGTACGTTCTACCTTGATGCAGTATGTCACAAGTGCATTTCTACACTCAGTCATTGATGCAAAAACGGTACCTTCTTCCATATGAGGGTTCAAAGGGTCCCATTCAACAGCTGCAAGGTCTTCGTCCTCACCCACCGCGTCATCGTCCACATGGACTACATTGTGAGCCTCATCTTGGTTTTCAGCCCGAGGTGCCCGTCGTAAATTCTGAATAACATCAGAATATAGCTTCTTTTCATCAACCCCAGAATTGTAGTCATCAGGCTCCACTTCTAGGGGGACCCTACTGCAGTTGCTCACACTTGTCGAGCCACCACGTCGCCGTGCACCAACCGAACTGTTCTGGCTAGAGATGCCATTACGACGACTTGGTTCTCCCCGAGATGTTGCACCAGTCATCCTAGGCTGCTCAAGCACATCAATTTGCAGCCTCACATGAAAATTATCTTTCTCTTTATGCTTAGCAAACATGGTAGCCAGCTCCTCATCATTACTAACTGTCACCTATTTCTTTTCCCCATCATAGTATTTGTATACCACTTCATCACGCAAACCCCAAGGATATTGGCTACAAATTACCTCCCCAAATTGTCTGAAACTCCAATTACTAGCCATTGGCAACAGATAATCGAAACCTCCTTGGTATTTCTTCTTATCCTTTGCATCAAACATGTACTGGTCCCTTCTAATGTGCATCAAGAAAGCAAACCGCAACTCCATCCTAACCGACGAAAAAACAGAGACGCAATCAACATACTAATTGGGCGAACCTACTCGAATCGACTGTTCAAGTGCACAACTAAGCTCAATCTAAACAGGAGGCGTGACTTACCCCTCGGGAACCCAGTCGTGGACGCGGTGGATCTCCGGCCCGACGCCTGCCTCGCCGACGCATGCCTCGCCAAATACTCCGGGGTCGCCGCTGCTCGCCATTTCGCCCTGGGGTTCTTCCTCCTAGCTCAAATAGCTCCAGCAGCCCCCTACCTTTGAGCGCTCCGGCCGGGCGCACGGAAGGAGGCCGCGCTGCGGGTCGAGCAGGTGGCTGGCGCCCCACCCGTGGCGTCGCAGGAAGGTGGCGGGCGTCGCAGGTAGCGGTGGAGCGTCGGCGCAGGACGGTAGCGGCGGAGCAGGCCGTGCAGCTGGTGGCGGGGCAGGTGCTGGCCGCGGCGCAGGTGGCGGCCGTGGCGCAGGACGGTCGGCCGGCGGATGGGCAGGGTGGGCATCGATTTGGCCGGCTAGCTCCTACGAATGATTTGGGGATTTTTTTCCAAGGGCCCACATGTCAGCTCCGGACCGACGTCCATGCGGTCCCACGTGTAAGGTCCGGACCCACTACCCCTAATGGCGGCAGACGGAATGGACTCAAAGCTGGCCGTTTGGCCTCGTCATAGTAGCTGTGCATGGACTAGGGGCAAAACTGAGTACAATTCGCATCTAAGGGCAAAACTGAGCACATGGACACCACTGAGGGCAAAAGGATAATTAACCCTTTTTGTTTCTCTCACATAAAACATATCTTGAAGTTCAAACTTTGCACGGTGGCAAAGCTTTCTAACTAGAATCTAGGATAAATCTTTCAGAATTTTTTGTCAAACATAAATATACCAAAAATTATTTTTTGCAGGATATATTAAAGGCTATGTGGACCGACCTCCACAAGATCGTTGCCACTGGGCAATAGAGAAAGAGGTGTCTGATAGACTAATCACTATCACAAAAACTACATCTTTTAGAACCCAACCAATTGCGTTTCGCCAAATTGTCTTTAGTTAAGATGACCTGTTTGTGGACAAACCACATAAACACTTTGATTTTTAAAGGCACTTTGACTTTTCAAACATGTTTCGAACTAGGAATAACGCTAGCGTTGATAATATCCAAATACATGGATTTAACCAAAAACGCCCCATTCTTAGCTAGTTTCCATCATAACTGATCTGGCTGTTGAGAGAGTTGGACCTCCATCAATCTTCTCACAAGATGGAGCCAAGCTTCCCAACGATGACCCATTAGCGTCCTCCTGAATTGAATATTAAGAGGATTTGACTGTAGTACTGTTGCAACGTAAGCATCTCTTCACTAAACAATACTACAGAGAGAAAGATATTGGATTGCTAGGGGCGTCTCCCTAGCCATGTATCCTCCCAGAATCTTGTGGAAGTACCATTGCCAACTACAAATTTTGTCCTATTGAAAAAGGCTGCTTTTACTCGCATGAGTCCCTTCCAAAAAGGCGTCAGTCGGTCTTACCGTCACCTGGGACAAAGTTTTGGACTGGAGGTACTTATTACGAAGAGTCTGTGCCCAAGTTGCATCTGTCTTTATAGATAACTTGTACAACCACTTGCTGAGAAGACATCTATTCTTCACCTATAAATTTTCAATGCCTAGACCCCCTTGATCTTTCGGCCTACAAATGATATCCAACTTAGCAAGTCTGTATTTTCTTTTTAATTCATCGCTCTGCCAGAAGAAACGCGATCGATAGAAATCTAGCATTTTTCGTACCCCAACTGGTACTTTGAAAAAGCACAATAAAAACACAGGCATACTTGTGAGAACCGAATTAATCAAAATCAATCGTCATCCGTATGACATAAGCTTGCCATTCCAGCAACTCTGTTTTTTCTCAAATTGATCTTCAATGCTCTTTCACTCTTTGTTAGAAAGCTTGCGATGGTGGATTGGTATACCCAAATACGTGAAGGGTAAAGATCCCAATTCGCACTCGAACAATTCTTTGTAAGCTTGTTGTTCTTCTTTCTCTTCCAGAGCAGAACAATTCACTTTTGTGGAATTTAATCTTCAACCCCGATAATTGTTCGAACAAGCATAATACTAACTTCATGTTTCTAGCTTTAGCCAGATCATGCTCCATAAAGATAATAGTATCATCAGCGTATTGTAGGATAGACACTCCCCCTTCAACTAAATGTGGGGCGAGGCCACCTACCTGACTATCTTCATTGGCCCTTTCTATTAGGATTGTCAACATGTCAACGACAATGTTGAATAGAATTGGCGACATCGGATCTCCTTGTCGCAAACCCTTGTGTGTCTGAAAATAATGACCTATGTCATCGTTAACCCTGATTCCAACACTCCCTTTTTGCGTAATCGAGTCTACCTGTTCTCTCCAGACCTGCTCGAATCCTTTCATACGCAAAACCTGCTGAAGAAATGGCCATTTTACCTTGTCGTACGCCTTCTCAAAATCCACGTTGAAAACCAACCACTTTCTGTTGAACTAACACTGCTGCTGCGTCTGCTGAAGAGATGGTTTACCTTTATGCCCTAAGAGGTGTACGTGTCGATGGAACAACGCTTGCTTGCTGTTGACGGAGAGAAAAGTGACGGCAGTCCCAGCGCTTAGACCTCTTCCAATGCAAAGGTGCTTAGATGAGGTGCTAAGTGCATTAAATACCTTAGCAACTCAACTCCTCAAGGCATAGGTAATTAACTTGTTGTTGCTAAGCACACTTTATTTAATGAGTTAGCACCTAAAGTCTTTCATGCATTGGTCAAATTGTTTCATTTAAGTGGTTTGCCTAGGTTCTGGCGCTTGTCAATGGTTCTTCCTGGGGTCACCAAAGTACTCTCTTCCCTCCTTAAATATTGTGCCATATCATTTTTTCGCTTATGTGGCATGCTTAGCACCTGTCCACGGTGGAGCACTGGGAAGGGCCTTACAGCTGCTGAAGAACTAAGTTAGAGTTGGTCGCAAACACCTGGAGCCGCAACGTGTCGTATGGAACCATCGACGTCAACTACTTGATGACAAGCCTGTGTTTTCTCCTATGCTGGTTCAAGTATTCTTCTGTCCCGGGCTGGTTAACATTTGAGAAAGCATATGCTTTCATAAACCCCCTTATCTAGCCATTCATTTCTGCATCGCGATTCGTGCGAACACATCTTGTCTTTTTTGTTTCTTCTAAATAAAACATCATATGAACTTCAAACTTCATAGAACAACAAAACATTCTAACTAGAATGTGGGATAAAACTTTCAGATTTTTTCATGAATCATATATACAAAAAAGTAATATTTTTTACTTAAAAAATCTCATTTTGTATATTTATATTGGACCAAATAATCTGACAGTTTTTTCCCTCATTGTAGTAAGAATGTTTTGTTGTTCTGTGAAGTTTGAAGTTCATATGTTGTTTAGATTTGAAGGAACAAAAAAGAGAAATTTTCGTATTGTAAGTTAGTTGTGTAGCACAGATCTCAAAGCAAAATTGGAGGGTAAAGATACGAGGTGTCTAGAAACCTGAGCTTTCTAAATCCATGTCCGTCCTGGGCTGCGGCTAGCAGGATATGCGGCAGTAGTTTTTTTGAAGGAAAAAAATGGAACAGGGCAGAGAGCCTGTTGATGTAAACACGAAGACTAACAAAATTATACTAGTTTCAATGAGAAGCAGCAGATCATAGCAAATTCCAAGTACCTTTGCTTCTGAAATGGAATCGTATATGCTCCGCCGAAATTCAAACAGTACTGGATTGTGGGAAACTCACTGAAGCACCGTGGCGTGAGTGGCGTTGTCAGCCCTCCTCCGGTCGCGTGGTGTTCCTAGGCGGCTCATCGAAGAGGCGACGAGGTACTCTGAGCCGGCCCAGTCGCTCCTCTCCCATCCCACCCCTGCGCTGCACGCCGTCGGCGACCAACCACAGCCGGCTATGAGCAGCAACGGGGATGCTACATGCCCAGAGTACGGGCAGCTGGCTCGGCGACGCGGTGGCCGGTCCGAACCACGGCAGGTTTCGGTCGCGAGTCAGTCGGTCTCCGCCATCGCCATAGAAGGTTCTGGAAGGAGGAGGAGACTGGGGATCGATTCCTACTGAGAGGCGCTGACCATTGGGTCCCACGATTCCGAAGTATATTTATTTCATGTGCCTACGTGTGAATTATCATGAGGTCTTTTTTATTATTGAGACCATGTAGTGTACAAGTTGCATTAAATCAAATAACAATACTATAATCTCAGAGCATGTGACGGCAAGCAGGAGGTAGTTAACTGCTTGGTCAGGCCGAGCCATGGCAGGAAGGCGAGGACGGCGAATCCACCTCCGTGACCTAGAGCAAGAGCAACCGAGCAACGCATGCCTGTAATGGGGAATTAGAGAATGATTCCTGGAGAGAGGCGCTAAACACTGGGTGCCGTCAAGAAGATTGGTAGAAACTAATTAATGGTTTACCGCAATGTTTTTATGACTAATAATGAAACATATGCTCGTTAGACAGCGCATAATAAGTGTCATAGGTGCAAACAAGAATTGACATGCATATATAAAGTTGCAGTGAAATGTGACTAGTGGCCATACCTGTAACAGCAGCAGTATTACTAGGTACTCCCTCAGTCCGGGTTTATTAGGCCCATGAGCAGCCTCAGCACGTCCCTTCCTATTAGGCCCCATAATTAAGTACGCAATTAAGTCGCATTGGAAAAGTAGATTTGTACCTCGGTCTCACTCCTATTCATGCGTTAGATGGATATAATTAAGATGAGAGAATCGTAGCTCATAAATCTCACTACCATGCAACCAATGCATGTCTAGGAGCAACCGCTGCAATAAATTAGGGAGGGCAAACCATCCATGCGGTTTGATTAGGCTGGTCACAATGGGGTGGAACTTAGGAGTAACATCACATATTTCAATACAACGTTGCTTATGTGGCACATATTTAATGAAGAGTGAGGTGCTTGTGGTAACTAGCTAAGTTACCGGAACATCACACACTTCAAGAAACAATGAGTCTATAAGCTAATAAATGCATCGTTGCATGACACTACCTACATGTTCCTACCCACTGTGAAGGTAGTAACATAGTCTAGATAAGTGTGTATATTACTACCTTATGTTCCCGCCCATTGTGACCAGCCTTAGATGTAAAGCACGGGATTTTTACGGGAACTGCTATGTCTGCCTTGGTTCCAGTGTTTTGGTCTTTGGGCCCAATAAACCCAGACGGAGGGAGTATAAATGTCCAACCAAGAAGTAGCAGCAGAGAGAGATGGCGGCGATTAGTTCAGTGCCTGGCTGGTACTTATATACCAGAATTCCAAATTGGAATACTATGTACCCTTTTTTCATTATTACTACAATAGAAAAGAAAGTGATGCACATGGAAGAAAACAACTGCTTTTCTGCCTCCAACCATCTTGATTAGAAAGTTATTTGACAGAAGCTTAATGAATTAAGACATGCATGCACCACTATCTCACTGTCCACCATATATACCATCGTCTTCAAGAGGAGTTGAGTATTGGCTGAAAGTGTGCCCCCATAAGCCAGAGGATGGCCGTCAACTCCGCACCACTATTGAGCTTCCTTGCATAGGACTCCCTGCTGCATCTGTTGGCAACGTAGAAGAGAAAATCCAACCACACATCAAGAATCACCTCCAGCGAGTCGGACGACGTCCAGTCTTCCTCCTGCTTGACCTTTCTCAGCAACTTGTACGCAATGGCGGCTCCATATTGCACACGATATGCACTAGGGGAGAAGGAATCCTCCTCCTTGGTATCTTCTGAATCGTGAGGGGACTCCTCGAACTTCTTTATTATTAACTGGTGAAGGATCTTGGCAAGCTGATTCCTTTGTGAGACCCTGGTGGTGGAGGAGATAACCGGGTCGTCATGAAGCTGGAACAATTTCTTCAAGACGCTGCCGGCTCCAGCGGGGACTCCGGACTTCTCATGTTCATCACTCCATATCTCCTCCAGATTGACACATGATGTGTTGTACATCCTATGGAGCACAAGCCCCGGTAGCAAGTAGGGGCGTTTGACAAGGAGGAACATCATGTAATTGGACAATACCTCGATATTTCTCACGGTGGTGTAATCCCCAACTCTGTCCTTGACTCTGTTGGCAATGTAGACGTTGGTGGCGATGTGCCACATAACGATGTCCTCCTGGAGCTCCCCGAGTAATGGAAACTGTTCCACCTCTCCTCCATCCCCAACATCCCCGCCAATATGCCGACTAGATGACCACCAGTGTCACGGGTACATAGGTGCAACAGGTTGTACTGCCCAATGGTGCCTGACCATCTCCTCCTCCTTATGTCGTGTCGGCCTAGGGACAGGAAGAGACAACGAAGGCGATGCCATCTCCCAGAGCACACGACGGCGTGCCGGATCGAGCTCCACCGCATGGGCAGATCACTCAAGAAAGCAAGCGTCCAGGTCGATCCGATGGCGGCTAGCAGCGCCGTTGCCTCCATGAAAAAGGCGCCAGCCAGCAGGGCATAGGTGATGGCAACATCAACTCTTGTGTGGTCAGCAGTTACACCGCTCGTCATCATCAAGTGAAGTTGAAATAGCACGAATGCTGTGGCGGTGGCGGGTGGTGCCATGAAGCGTACCAAGTAGCCGATCCAGGTGTGGGTGACGGCCGCCTTGGTGTACAGGATGTCATAGAGCAAGAACCTGCTCGTCGAACTTGCCGTGGACACCTATAGGGTTGATGTTGGCATGTTGCGGTCGTCCTTTACGCCGGAGTTGTTGAGGAAGCTCTGTATGTCGTCCATGTAGCCGCGCTTCAGCGCCCATGTCCTCTCCGCGTACTTGACCACCCCGATGGAGAACATCAGCATGGTGGCCACCAGTATCAAGCTCAAGCCCCGCTTGCAGCGACATGTTGGTAGAGGACGTAGGACGGATCGAGGACCAGCATGTTGACGGTGAGCAGGTGACGCTTCCAGAGCTGGTTGTCCTCAAGGGCATAGGCGGTAATATTGTCCGGCCCGCCAAGGTGCAGCAGGTGGAACGGCGCCCAGAAGGCGACCAACTCGTTGTCACGGGTTGCAGTGCGGGTGAGGGAGAGAATGCCCAGAGCATCTCCGACGGCCGTCGAACGCGCCGCGCGTTAAAAACTACTTTGCCGCATGTCTATCGTCTGATTTGGCGTGTCGGGCAGTGCTGGCTCCAGCAGCTGCGCTAAAATGCGGAAAAAAATCCTATAAGACCCGGGTCGTACACAGCGATGGTGAGACCCACTTCGGCTGAGGACACCTAGCAAGACCGAATCTCAACGCACCGCAGGCAAGTTTCTCTGTTTCCGGTATCAAATCCCGATTCCTGTCAGCCTCGCCGAATCCCCTTTCCTTCTCCCGTTCCCTCGCTGCAGCTCGCCCTTAGCGCAACTCCTCTGCTCTCCGGCAAGCTCGCCGCGGCCGCAGCCACCGTCCCCGCCGCTTTCCCCTGCCGTTCGCGGCCACGTTCCACGGCGCCCTGGCAGCTCGCTCACTACGCTGCTCGTCCATCGCTACCAACCAGACTCGCTCTCGGCGCTAACAAACTCGAGCTAATCTCGCTTGACTGAAGAACAGAAAACTACTGACGAAACTGAAGAAAACCACACAAACTGAAGCTGCAGACTTGGTTTATTTAGCAGATGCTTTGTACATTTTTCTTCAGAAAATTTCTCAAGTTAAGATAGGATAGTTGATGCAGATTGTGGAGCAAATGTATTGTATAAATGAATTTGATGTACACTGTGACTAAAAGCTCCTGGTATTCGTATAAAAGCTCCTGGTATTTGAAGTTCCTTGTGAATAAAAGCTCTTGGTATTTGAAGCTCTTGTGCTAAAGGGGATTTTTTAATATCCAATAATACAATCTGAAATGTGTATTGCTGCCTACTTGTTTGTTGAATAAAGAGATAAATAGAGTCATGACAAATGCCAGGAGCCTTTTGAAGCTCCTGTAAAATCTGCAATGTGTATTGTTGCAGTTGCCTTCTCCTGGTATTTGAAGCCCCTGGCATCAGCAGTTCATATTACTTACAGTGATGGTAGGAAGTTGTAGAGAAAGATACAACAAAATAAAGAGAACCAAACAGATACAACTGATCATCATATCATTTTTCCTAGGGGATCATCAGATCAATTTCAGTTGAAACTTGCAACTTCCAGAAAGCTTCGAACATTACAATGGGGTAAAATTTAAAATTGACTGATTACATGGTGAAAATTTACATTTTTTTACATCAATCAATTGAATTTACAGTGACAAGCACTGCCATTACACACATCCATCTTCAGATCCATGTTTTCGACACTAAAGAGGATCAATCCCCACGCGGTGTGATGGGCGGCCTATAGTTCGTCGCCATAAACGACTCTGTAGCAGCATGGAGAGGCTGGACGAGTAGCCGGTGTGCCTGCTGTGAGGATGAGCACCGTCGAGCCACGCCGCCGCCGTCGACAAGAGATCGTTCTTTTTCCTCACCATGAATAACTGCGCGACGTGACAGAGCATCTGGACGGGCAACCTATGCCGATGGGGTGAGGAGGACGCGCCGCATGGCTGCTGCTGCCGGTGGTCGTGGGCGGCGGCGAGCGAATGGGAGAAGGAAAGGGGATTCGCCGAGGCTGTCGGGAATCAGGATTTGATACTGGAAATAGAGAAACTTGCCTGCGTGCGTTGAGATTCGGTCTTGCCAGGTGTCCTCAGCCGAAGCGGGTCTCACCATCGCAGTGTACGACCCGGGTCTTATAGGATTTTTTTCTCTAAAATGCAGCGTGTTCGCAGCTCCAGCAGCGCGTAAAAATGCAGCGCGCACGACTCTCGCACAAACAACATATGCATTCCAAACACAAGCAAAAAGATTAAACACAAACAAAATAAATTAATAATAAATACTTGAATTTCATTATTACAATTCAAACAAACAGTTTATCGTTCAATACAACAAATAGTGCAATAACACAACAAATAGTTCAACAATACAACATCGAACGCACAAATCATGATGCTCTTTGTTGCTCATTCCATGCCCACCACTTCTCAATGAGATCCTTATGAATATCATCATACGCTGCGGGGCGTCGAATGGCATGATAGGAGGCAACAAAATGGGCCACCCTTTCAGGCCTCCGTCGCACTCACACAGGATGTCCCAAGAGCTCATACTGAGAGTAGTCTACATCTTGGCCACGCTCATTCTCGATGATCATGTTGTGCATGATCACACAAGCGTGCATGATGTATCAAAGCATTTTTTGATCCCAAAATCTAGCCGGTCCTCTCACAATAGCAAATTGGGCTTGCATAATCCCAAAAGCTCTCTCCACATCTTTTCTAGCCGCCGCTTGAGCATTGTGGACATCAAGTTTTTTCTTACCTTCCGGTTTTTTCAACGGCTTCACAAATGTTTGCCACTTTGGGTAGATGCCATCCGCAAGATAATAGCCATAGTTGTATGTACGGCCATTTGCTACAAACTGCACCGGTGGCAAATCACCATTTGCAATCTTATTCATCAGTGGTGACCGGTTGACAACATTGACGTCATTCAAAGATCCAGGCGTTCCAAAGAAAGCATGCCAAATCCAAGTCTCTTGATCGGCCACGGCTTCAAGGATTATAGTGGAACCCATTTTTTGGCCGTGGAATTGCCCATGCCATGCCTTTGGACAATTCTTCCAACTCCAATGCATGCAATCTATTGAGCCAAGCATACCTAGGAAGCTGCGAGCTTTGTTCATCTCCAATAGCCTTGCGGTGTCTTCAGCATTGGGAGATCTCAAATACTCTTGGCCAAACACTTGGACAATTCCGACTGCGAAGCGCTTGACACACATGATGGCTCTCCGGCGGCATTCCTCCTTTGCTGAAAAACCCGGTCATCGCTCGCTAGTTTCTCTGCAATGCACCTGAACAACTCGGTGCTCATCCTAAACCGGCGACGAAAGTATGATTCCGGGTATGTGGGATTCTCCACGAAATAGTGCATCATCAATCTGTTATGGGCATCGATCCAATCCCTCCAAATTTTCTGCCGACCCATAACCGAACCACCGTGCTTCCGTTTTTTATTGATGTGCATAGCTAGGATCATTGCAAGATCCTCCTCCTCTTCCATATCACATTCTTCTTTGGAAGAATAATACGATGAACTCATCTACAATGTTGAATACTAGGCTATACAAACTACAATCAACATGCACCAAATTCATGAAGTTTGAGCAATACATACCTTGCGGGCGTTTTGTCGAACACCTTGCGGGCGTCGAGTGGCAGCGAGCGGCCGCGCGCTGTTCATCAAAGGACCGCCACGCGCGAAGGGCTGCGGAGGAAGCCGCCGCGGCGCGGGGATAGGCCGGGGAAGCGCCGGAACGGTCGCCAGACGGCGCGGCGAATAGATGGGGTAGGTGGAGTTGCAAGAAAATAAGCGGCGCACGGTAGCGCTTCGGCCCACGCGTTGAACTAGATATGCCGCGCGCACGTTTTTTGCGCCTCCGCTGGAGCGCCCGGAGCGGTAGCGCCGCGGGCAAAAAACACTGATTTTCAGCACGGCGCTTATATAACGCGACTGTTGGAGATGCTCTCATGCGGGCGGATCCCTGCCAAGAGGAGGTGGACAACCTGCAGCGAGAAGATGAGGAGCAGCCCACTCATTCGAAAGGCGTATGGGCAATCAATCCATTGTTGGAGCGCCCCACTCAAACCTGTAAAATCGGCAAGACGGAGTTAAGCCCACTTATTCGCATCTAGGGAATTCTTGTGGAAATCGAGCTAGTTCTAGTGAAATTTGCACGCCCCAAAGAACTGGGGACGGAGAAAAACAACAACACAAATAAAAAAGGCAAGTGTGCGGCTTACATTGAGAATGTTAGCTAGTTGTCGGTGATGCAAAATGTACGTATCCATGCATCGCAGCGCAGAGCCAGGGTCACCACCTGTCGGCATGGAGTGTGACGCTGAACCCTAGCCGGTCTTCACGCGTTATGCGGCAACACATCCTGGAAATTGCGGCCCTACGAAAACTCACGCCGCCCGTTGGTGTCATGGTCTATCGGTTGGTATGGGGCGTCAAACTGCCATTACCCCCACTGACGATGTGTGTGGAAGAGGGATGTAATAAAGAGGGTATCACCATATGTTCACAGTCGATGTACTTAGGGGGGTCTCCGAAGTAGAAGTGAAAAAAAATTCTGTAAAGGGTGGCGATAACATGATATAATGCCATGTCATATTAATAATTAATTTGCCAGCATGAGCAGTGTTGATGGATGCACAAATGCAACAACGCAACAGTTGGATCTACGTGGTGATGTACAGTCTTTTTCGGCAAATACACAATAGCCCCTATATTGTTGAGGGAGATTCATCATTTTTTGCTACTAAACAGGGGCAGCATTTGCCCGTCTGCTTGTATGCTTGACGACTGGGGATGTTTCCTACGGGTGTCCATCCAGATCGGTACCGCGGCATATGCCGCAATGTAGACTAGTATTGGGACCATGATGTACATGACATGTCTGGTTGACTCCCAATCCCTGCTACTTCCTGCCGTGTAGGCCACCAGCAGGCCGAGCATGTCCAGCAAAATGGCCGTGTAGACTGGCCAAATTGGCCACTTGAGGTCTGCCGCGTGGAATGGTAAGCAGCGCCGTAGCCACTCTAGGTTGGCAAGCGTCAACGGGAGCAGCATGACGATGGCGAGGACTGACGCCATGAACGAAGCGGAGTTGCTGTACAAGAAGATGTCATACCGGCGCTTGTCGACATCGTGTAGGATCGGGTTGCCGGCCAAGTAGGCGCCGCTGTCCTCCTGCCACGTGCCGCCCGGAGGTCTCAGGCCGCTCTGGTACGTCACGCTCGCAGCCAGGATCCCTAGCAACATTAGGTACTCAATCTCCTCGTCTTTCTCCCTGTCGATGCCACCTTGCCCACGCACTCGTTGCCGTCTTGTTGTTCTAGGCTCGTCATGGTGGCGGAGCCTGTACCTGTGGGGCCGGATGTACCAGAAGATGGCTATCTGTAGGGGTAGGGAGGCCGACACCGCGACCACCAAGGTCAGCATGTAGATGGAGTTCTTGAGATCGCGGGAGCTCCCGGAAGCATAGGCACCCATGAGCGCGAGCGTGCCAACCACAATACACACTTGGAGCGCGTTGAATGGAAGCGCCGGCCTGTATAGCTTGTGATTCACGAGGAGGAGGACGAGAGCCACCGACGCCATGAAGCTCGCCGCGTTGCAGTACAAAAAGGCCGTGTAGCGGCCCGGGTAGGTGTCGACAAGGACCGGGTATCCCGCACGATGACCAAGCTTCTCGTCATTCGCTGGCCAGAAGCCGCCCGGCGGGGTCAGCCCTGCTTGGTAGGTGAGCGCCGCCACCAAGATGGCGATTAGCAGCAGCACCTGACGCTTGTCCTCCAGCTTCTCTTGTTCAGCAACGACATTCTCGTTCACTCCTCCGATAAAGAATACGATATGGAAATAGACCAAGAGGAGCCCAATCATGGCGACGAAATAGATGGACGTGCTTGCCTCTCTCGCACTCCCGGCGGCGTAGGCGATGACGAGGCCGATCAGGTCCAGCACCATGGATGCCAGCAAAGTGCGGAACGTGAGCAGGAACTTGCTCTGTACCATCATGACCACTAACAGAGATGTCACGAAAACTGCTGAGTTGCTGTAGAAGAACAGCCAGTAACGTGCAGGATTTGTCGTCTGTAGCACCGGGTGGCCGATCTTATGCCCATCCAGGTTGTCCTGCCAAAGTCCGCCCGGTGGATCCAGTGCTGCTTGGTAAGTGATGCGTACCGCGAAGCTAGCAAGCACCATAGCGAAAAAGCAAGTATTTTTCAAGGCTGGGTCCGCAAGTGCGTTGACACCTGCATATAATCAATCAATCAATTGGCCAGTCATTGATAGTGATAACCCAACATGCAGTACACCCACCACTTTGCATAACGCGCGTGAGTATATATGTTAATTTACATAATAAAAACAATAATATATACAATACCAAATAAATTTAATATGAAAAAGAGAGTGGGTTTCCTACACCCCAGCTCGGTGTACCCACCCAGGCAAGAAAACTGAGCAAAACATTAAAAAAAAAAACAAAGTGAAATTTTATGGGAATGAGAGTTGCGTTATTTACCAAAGCAGATTCCGGTTCCACACCAGTACAGTATTAGCAAGAAAGAACAAGAAATTGGCAAGAGCATTTACCTGCGGGACTTGATTTCCTCGACCATAGGCAGAAAGTATCACGCATGTTCTTGATTACTTTCCAACGGAAGACGTTATTAAGAGCCAGCTGCAGGAATACGCACGCAGGAACCGCAGCGGACAGGGAAATGACCTTGGCGGTATCGAGGGTGTCCCTGGAGGTCCCGGCAGCATACGCCCCCATAAGGCCCATGAGTGCGACGGCGATTAAGCCGTAAACCGCCAGGAACCGGGCCGAGATGGTCCTGTTCAGCTTCTTGTCGAGGAGCAGCAGGATGATGAGCAAGGAGGCGACGAGCGCCGTGGTGTTGCACATGAAGAAAGCCTGGTACCTCCGGAGCCCCCTGTCATGTATGATGGGGTCGCCGGCAAGGTGAAGAAGGCGGCCATCCTCCTCCTTCAGGGTGCTCCTCCAGAAACCACCAGGAGGGTTCAGCCCGGCGGCAT
>LR738715.1:883732822-883760573 GCA_902687465.1 Secale cereale | reverse complement strand
CCCCCCCCCCCCAATCTTATTGTCATTATACAACCTCTATCTTGCTAGAATCACCAATGTTTGGTATATTTCTTACCACCAATATAATCTCCACCCTAAGCATCCCACAAATTACCCAGTACGTGGAAACACATCTTTTTTCGTACAAATAAAGTACCTAGCCTTGTCTTTTCGTACAGGCAATGAATATTGAGACAATAATACCTGAATATTTTTATTTCTAGTACTCCAAAATATTTCACTAATTATTATCTCAAAAATTAACTTGGTGATCAAGGTAGGGAAACAAAACATAATTGAAAGAACATGCGGTGCCCCCATGTTTGGTTTTGGTAAATGATGACAATCTCTATGGACTAATGGTTTCCTTGAGTTATACTTGAAGAATTTGTCTGTAGGATTTTCTTGAAGTCCATGTGTTGGTTTCAAGGAGTTTATGAGATGACCAAGGTGCCTTTCAAGGAATTATCCAAAGATTGGTCATGTGAGAGTTGAGCTTATTGCAATGATGTCTTATAGAAGTAGATTGTGTGGACATTCATGTTTACCTTCAAGACATACTCCTAATGAAGAGAGTTGGAAAGATTCAAGGTTGATCAAGACTAAGTACAAAGAGTGATTCAAGTCAATCAACACACTAAGCATACAAGACACACAAAGTGTACAAGACGTACCGAGTGGGATCAAGTGATCCCATGGTATGGTAAGCATTGTCCATTGCACTTTCTATACTAATCCATGGTCTACGTGCGAGTTCTATATGGGGTTAGGTATGTTTCCATGGGCTTGCGTCAAGAGGAAGATATCATAAAACCCATGGAGAGGATGACATCAAGTGGTGATCGTCATCAAGATCGCTGTGTGCAAGGTCAAGTGGAGCATCACGAAGAGATCAAGTGCTTGAAGTTTTCCGTCCATTGTGGTGTCAATAGACTTGTGAAGATGTGCCGAAGAGTGGCTCACCCATAGTGGAGTATGGGGGAGCAATCAACTAGACTTCGTTGAGCCAACGAAATCAAGAAAGGTGGTCCAACTTGAGGGAGTCAAGATCGTCATCATCTAACTCAAGTCGACTATGTGCAAAGCAAAGGTTTGCCCTTGATAGGTTTATGTTGTACTGGTCTCGTGGTGATACTTGAGAGACCGGGTTATAGGATCAGTTGTCGTAATATCAAGGGGGGCTCTCGATGAGTAGCTTGATCGTATCATTCGTAGAGAGCTCAAACCATTGCATCCTTGAATCATCTTTCTTAGTTCTTGTTTGGTGTTTCTCTTTGTGAGTTTAGAGCTTATAGTCATCTTCATGACAAGCTCGAGTTCATCGAAAACAGAGTTCACATGCATCTGCTATGATGTTTTCGATGTTGGATGCTACTCGTCGTCATCTATCCAACAAGCTTGAGTTTGCTTAATTCGGAGCTCATATATAGAAGTTATGGAAGTTCTGGTTTTCTTGTTGCATCTGTTTTGCTTAGGGCTTGCATGATGCACCCCTGCGTTAGTACTGCTCTGGGCAGCGGTAGTATCATCCCTGTCGGGCGGTAGTACCGCTTGTAAGCTGTACTTTTGCTGTCCGGTTCTGTGGCTTCTACCGCTGCCTTTTCTAGGTGTTATGCTTTTTGTGTCGGCTTCAGCAGTTGTAGGGCGGCAGTGAGGCATGGCAGTACCACCTATAAGTGGTAGTACCGCCCTGGTCGGGCGGTAGTACCGCTACAGCAATACTTCCATCATGCTTTGCTCTCCCCTGCCTCCTCTGCTCCTATGTTCTGTTGCTCCCACGGTAGTACCGCTGGGATGAGTAGTAGTACCGCTCCGGCGGCACTACCTTCCCCGAGGTTCATATCCATTGCTCTGTTTTCTTGTTACTACCGCCCGAGAGGTAATACCGCTCGTTGTTGCGGTAGTACCGCTCGTGTGTGGGCTGAGCACTTAACGGTTGGATTGTTCCCCACCTATAAAAGGGAGTCTTCTTCCCCAATGAACCTGATTATCCTTCTAGCTCGTATTTTCCCCCACTGTTGATCTTCTTCGAGCTTGCTATCTCTCAATCCCTCCATGGATTCTTGCTAGTTTTTTTTGGGGGGGAGAGAGGAGATCTAGATCCACATTTCCACCAATCACTTTCTCCTCTATGTGAGGGGAACCCCTTGGATCTAAATCTTGGAGTTCTTGGTGTTCTCTTTCTTGTTCTTCCTCTCATTTTCTTCCATAGCTTTCGTTGCTTTGGTGGGATTTGAGAGTGAGGGGCTTGGGCACTCCGACCTTGCCATTGCATTTGGTGCATCGGTTTGAGTTCTCCATGATGATACGTGGAAGTGAAAGCTGAGAAGCTTATTAGTCTTGGGTTCTTGGTACCCTAGAGATTGTTCCTCTTGGATGCTTGGGCGACCTAGGCGGTTGGTGGTGCCTCGAAGCTTAGTCATTGTGGTGTAAAGCTCTGGGCAAGCGCCGAGGTCTCTGATTAGGTTGTGGAGATCGCCCCGAGCAATTTGAGGGGTACAGATGACCGCCCCTAAGGGTTGACAAAGTGTATGGGTTCGGTGACCGCCCTCAAGGGTCCCTTAGTGGAATCACAGCATCTTGCATTGTATGAGGGCGTGAGGAGATTACGGTGGCCCTTGTGGCTTCTTGGGGAGCATCGTGCCTCCACACCACTCCAAACGGAGATTAGCATCTGCAAGGGTGTGAACCTCGAGATACATCATCGTCTCCGCGTGCGTCGGTTATCTCTTACCCGAACCCTTTACTTACGCACTTTACTTTGTGATAGCCATAGTGTATCATGTTATACCTTTTTTTCACTTATGATAAGTTGTTGGCACATAGGTGAGCCTAGTTGTTGTAGGTTTTCTGCTTGACAAATTAACCGCTAGGTTTATTCCATATTTGCTCAAGCATAAACCATAATTATTATAAAGCGCCTTTTCACCCCCCCCCCTCTAGGGGACATCCTCGATCTTTCAATAATTAACTCACAAAATGATGTTGATTTTGAAGCCTTCATCAATACATGTAAGAACAAGAGGTTGATGTGATCATCACAAGGGGTTGGACTCAAGTTGTGCAGGCCATCGAGATCAGGGTGGACACATTCCAATTCTACTGCTTCTTCACCAACATGAAGGTTTTATATGTCAAATGTGAAGTAATATTGTGGTGCTTGTATATTTTGGTACTTTTTCATATGGTACTTGAACATATATTGGATATCTTGGGTTTGATTGATGAATATGAAATATATTATATCTCATCTGTGCATTATTTTTTAATTTAGTTTATGACTTTTCTAGTGGGGCTTAAATTATGGGGAAATAAATTTGATATGTTGCTCGTTACATTTTAGAACAAGCTATGTGTAATAAAACCATGTTTGCTACCGGGTGTTATGGACACACCATCACACATGTATCATTGTTCTAAACATGCACGATAGACCCCCCACCCACATAGCACATGATGGAGACATTGAACCTTGTGCGATGAGCATATCTGCGCTAGTGGAGAGAACCTTTTGTAGCTTATTATGCCTTTTGCTTTGGGTGGACAACCTGGATTGGGGACTTCATGATCGAGATTTTGTGCCTCACTTATCGAGATATTCTTGGTTATCGTTCCTTATTCCTGTTGGTTGTGGAATTTGTTTTTTGATCATGAAGCTAATTAATTAAGAGGTTCAGGGTTGTGCTTTCTATGTAAATGAGTGTGGTGGGTGTCGCTCTTCTCGGATTTTATGTTTTTAGCCTTTTTATATTGATGTATGTGTGTTTCTTAGTTGCGTGCATCATATATAAATTGTCACTGTGTTGTTGGTGGGGTCAGGTCAATTTATTTACATTAATTTATGCTTAATAAAATTCTCTTTTTTCCAAAAATAAAAGTAAATAAAAAGAAACGTCACCTGGTTGCTGAAGATGTGAAATGGAACTCGATTGTGGAGAATCCCTGATGACAACAATCATTTATGTTTCATTAGAAAATCCATTGAAGCTCACACAAGCAGGGGTAATAGGGTACACAGGGAAGTCAGTTCCTAGACTAGCTAGGCTGAAGCAAAGAAATACTAAACGATAGGAAAAGGAGAATGCCAGTTTTCAACCATATATAATCAGCACCTGCTATCATCTTCTGTGTTACCATCTTCCCGGCATTCCTTTTCATGAATTTCATGTTGTTCATCGAAGCCTTCCTCTGAGATCTCAGAAGTGATAAGGTGTTCTTCTGGTAGTTTGCTAAATGTAGCCCCTAGTGTAGACTCTGCATGTGTCGCATCACTTGTGACTTCCCCTGCATCCATCCGAGTACTAACAAATTAGATGGAGCACATAGCATTCGTCATATGGGAACAAAATGAAAAATGGAAACATATCCGAAATTCAACGTCACAAATTATAACTTAACATGAGTAAAGATCTTTTCCCTCCATGTGTTTAATTATAGGTTACCGTTTGCCATGCCTTTAGAAATGTATTCCATTCGTAATAGAAATTATTCATCAACTATCGAACATATTTAACACACTTAAAATTATACCCTCCCATTGTGAGGGCCACGGTTCTAGTTTTGTCTAAAAGCAGAATGAAACAAGTATATTACCTAAAATTTCCATAGGTGAGGAGGTGTCTGGTGCCACAGTAGACCTGATAACAAAAGGGACAATTAAGGTAAGTAATGTAAAGAAAGAAAACTGGCACGGAGATTATTTGGCTACAAAAAAAAAATGTACGTACCGGCTATCATAGAACATGGTGCTCACAGGCACATCTTGTGTTTTTGGAGTCTGTTGTTCTTCCTCATATCTGACAGTGCTCTTTTTGTCAAATGTCCTATCCACCAATTGCAAGTTGAAGATAGGGCTACTTGGATGCGCTCTGAAGATGGCGATCAGTAATGCAGCTTTGGTGTCTGATTCATTAACACCGAGGATCCCAATTTTTGCAGAAACCTCTTTAAGGCCTAACAAGTTTTCGATGCCGGCTTGTTGAAGGTCATTTTGCTCAAAAAATTTAGCATCGAACCTTAGCTTAAGCCTTTCAATTTTTGGCATTGCTCCTAAATCGAAGGTCAGACACAGTGCAGCAGACGTGAACTTGAAATACCTGAGAAGTGTGAACCCATCCTTGTCAAAGACGATCCTTGCTTTAGGAGTGATGGATACACAGATTGATAGAGAAGTGAGCGCATTCAGCTCTTTAAGGATGTCAATATCTTCTGTCGATGTCTCACTAACAGTTACCTTTAAAATGCTTAGTTTCTCGAGATCTCCAAACCACTTAGGGAGGCTTGGAAAGATGAAAGTCTGTGGGAACTCAACTCTTTCAAGAAGGACCGGAGCACAGGATACACTGCTCAGACCATCACAAGAAATATTCACATTGGATGTTTCAGAGTCCATAATTAAAGATTGGAGTTCCTTGAACTCCCCCAGAATTGAGCCGAAATGCTTCATGTTCTGAACCAGACCACCATGCTTTACTGTAGAAAATGTCACTCGAAGATCCCACAACCTTATCAGCTTGCCAAGTCCAAGCACATTGTCTGCTGAGTTAGTGCTGAGGCTAAAATCCCCTAGACTGCGAAGTGATGTCATGTCTACAATCCCATCAGGCAGATTAACCTGGCTTGGAAGCCAGAGGTGCAACAGACTCTTCAAAGAAAAAATATCAGATGGAACAACCAAAAGCGGAGCATCCACTTCCAGTGTTCCCAAGTTTTGAAGCATCCGAACATTGGCTGGAAGGTTGATGGTGGTATTACATTCGACCTTAAAATGTTTTAACCAAGATAGTTTTGATATTGCTGTAAGGTCGAAATTCTTTTCTTGATCTGCCCAGATATGAAGATTCAGGACTTGAAGAAACCCATAATCCCCAGTGTTAGGTGCACAGTCAAAAGATCCAAAATATAGAAGTGATCGTACTTGGGACAAAACCATGTTTTCTGGTATCTTTGCAGCTTTTGCATCTCCAAACTGGACGGACAGTCTACGAACCATGTCAGGAAGGACTAGAGTTGATGGAAATTTGTCCACGGTAGTGATGAAGTTATCCTCCATGGATTTGCGCCTAATAAGATCCAGTACCATGTGGTGAACTGTACATGACAATACTTCACCTTCATCATTGGTGTCTACAGCTTGGATCATTCCTCTACCAGCAAGCTCAACGAAATAACCCTGAGCAACACTGACTTGTTCTTCTACTACATCTTCCTCTTTGTCTTGCTGTTTTACTGCACCCACAAAACCTTTCTTTCTTCCAGTGACCCCAATGAAACCTTCTGCGATCCACTGGCCTACAAGAACATGTTTCCAGATCGTGTATCCCTCTGGATACATATTAAGATAGAGCAAGCATGTCTTCAACTGACGTGGAAGCCTATTGTAAATAAGGTTTAGAACTTCTTCAATCACTTCACAAGTAGGGTTTGCACTCAAAGTAGAGGCCAGAGAATCTTGTATTTGCTCCCATTGCTCCCTTACAAGGTTTGGTTCACTTATGCTGCCGGTGTTAACACTTGCTAACGGTAAGCCACCGGATGTCATGATAACCCCATAAGAAAGTTCTTCAAAATCTTGACGAAAAGCACGCCCCGAGTCAGAAACTCCACTGCATGATAATTCTGTTGACTGATAGCCACTAACTGATCTCATTTCAAATATGTACTTGGACTGATAGCTACAGCAGGCCAAAGCCGCATCCTCATTTTGTGTGGTGGTTATGACTCTGCTGCAACAGTTGCCATCAGGAAAAGCACGCCTAATAGTGTTCCATACAGATGGAGTCCATAACTCATCAATTACGAGGAAGTACCTAGAAGAATATATATGTTAGATTTAGACAAAATAAACCAATACTGAAATAAATACACTTCTTTTCAAGGGGCACTTTTTAGGCCATGACTTACATTTCAAACACCATACATTTAACTAAATATCACTTATCTGTTGTTATTGTACATTACTTAAAGGGCTTTCAGATTCATACCATCACTTTGGTCTGTATACTCCATTTTACAGTAATAAAATTTGGCTGCTCAGTTTTGCAGCTCTGCATCATTTCGCTTTCGCCTAGGCTAAGGCCTTAGGCCAGATAAAGCAATTACTGATATATATGTCGTTGAGGGCTATTAAAACCATCATGCAATTAGTGGCATATGTCTTGTATAGGGGTGATAAAAGGTCATGGAATTAATGGCATATGTCATTTCAGGGGTTTATGTTTATGGACCACAACAAAACACAGCCGAGGGGCCTAACAATGCAAGCATTTTCATTATATATAAAAGACAGAGAACTACCTTTTGTGTTCTAGATGTGTCCTGATATTGGCAACGAGCACTTGCACATCAGCAAAGGCGTGGGCCGGAGGTGCCTTGATTTGGGAGAGCATGTTGGTGAGAAGCCTCCTAATATCCGGTTGCCGAGACATCGGTAGAAAAGCCCGACAGTCAAATTTTCCTCCAAACTTACGATATAAGGTCCTGGCAACTGTTGTCTTTCCAACACCCGCAAACCCAAAAATAGATACTACCTTGAGTCGTTTCTGTTTTTGGTCGTCGAATGCCAGGAGGTTGACGAGATCGTCCATGTGTGCAGCAGCTGGCACCGACAGTTTGAGGGTCAGCTCGGGCCTCCTGAGACAGCCAACCTGTACTGGCGATTGGAGAGACAATGTGGAGGAACAAGCAACGGCTGGAGTGGTACTAGCTTGTCCACTTTCTTGTTCGATGTTTTCATTATCGATGTTCCATTTTACGAGTCGTCCACGTCTTTCACGGGCATCGGCCACACGAGCCACTAATGTTGAGAAATCAACTGCAATCTGGGGTGGTCTTTTGAGAAGTTTGTGAATCCAACGCACATTACTGCCATTACTGGGCTGCATTATAAGCTTGTCAAAGAAATTCTCTGTATCATAACAAACTTCACGCACCTCCTTCATCCAGTACTTGGCCGTGAAGCTGGTGTCATTGGCCTCTGACAGATCCATGAGCGAGATGCATAATTCCTCGAGCTCTTTTTTGAGACTGTGGATCTCACCTTCATTAACCCCCGCTGGCAGACTTTCTTTGGTAGCCTTAAATGAATGAAGTTTCCGGAACAGGGATCCTATAGGGCCGAGCGAAGCGGAAACTGGAAGCTCCATCGCCACCTGAAGCCAATCAGAGCCCCGGTCCTCCATCTCCGCCTAAAGCCAAGCGTCAGTACATTAGAAACATCAATAAGTCTCCTACTAAAGAAAGTGAAACACAAGTGAATATCTCTAGCTACATAGCATTGTATGGGCCCCTCTCCTATATACAAGTATGAACTTTTCTGAATTTCTGTGAACTAAAGAAGATGCTGAGCATGGCTCGTATGGCTAGGTACCTTGTGGTGGAACCTATTCACCCAGATTCAACTCCTAAATTTGGCATGGGTGGTCGCATTTTTCAGAATTTATTTCAGGCTCTATGGTGTTACTCCTTCAACGGTATCGCATACCCGTCAACTATGAGGCATCTGTGACGACTTCGTCAATTTGAAGATTTGCTGGCTTAGTCTCTCAGAGGTGAGGTGCACATAGGTATATTGTGTGCATGGGTGCGTTCACAGGGGTGAATGTGCGCGCGCACGCGCGCGCCATTTATCTAAAAATAGATATTATCTATTTCTTGAAGTATTTTATAACAAAACATTTAAGAATATATTTTAAATCGTGCATGCACCTACATACCACACAAACGCACACACTCATAGAACACCTACATAATACTAGAATGGGGAAGCTTCATGATTTACGAGATCATAACTCACCCGAAGTTCACCTCATCCTATTTCTGAAGTTTTGATGCACTACACAAGACACTTTTTCTGAAGAGTTTTTTATTTAGTGCTACCTAATTTTTGCGGCACTGATGACGCTCTATTTTAGTATCGCCAAAAATAGACTTGATGTTTCATTTCCTGTCCAGGATCATCATTAGCCAATGAAATATCCCTCTTGTAATGCGTAACCTCAGTATGATTGATTTGGGCAAATACACACCATCGAAATATCCTGCTTGGATTAGTTCAAATGACTTAAGTATCCTCTCATATATGCATGAGCATGATCTAAAGAAATTCGATGACGGAGCTTACAAGGCTGGAATGATTGGAACATTAGAGGAGGAGGATATTTGTCCGCTCTTGCTCTTCTAAATTGGGTTTGACTCATTTGAGCTGGCTACATTAAATTAATGTATTTTCATGTATATATATATATATATATATATATATATATATATATATATATATATATATATATATCTTCTCAATTTCGGTACCACACGCGGGCCAGAATAAAAGATTTGTTGTGGCATTCAAGATTTATGGGTTGAGTCAGAACAAGGAGCTTCCGTCTCTAGTCACATATCTCTGATCATGTTCGTGACAAACCAGCTGATGGAATGGAAAAGTCGAATGTGGAGTGGTTTGATGTTAATGTTAGACGAGAATGATGTGATGCTCGTCCTCTCCTTACTACAGAGGGATCTATCCAATGTTGAGGTATTATTATTTCAAACTAACTATATGTTGTTTATTTATATTCATGTATACATTAACTTTAATGCATAACCTAAGCAGGATAGATTAGAGATACTGTGGTGGGACTATCCCAAAAGAAGAGGTGAGAATAATAGACTTAATCAACTATTGGCGTAGGCTACGGCATAATAGAAAATGATGGTGTTTTTTCCTTATTCCGTTACTTGTATTTATTTTATTTTCTGGGTACATTGTAATACTTTGCAAACATGACCGTGAACTTATATGCTTACGTTGGATGCGAACTTATATTCTTGTTGGCTGTGTGGAAAAGTTTAAGTAAATGGTTGTGAACTTCTAAACATGGATCAGATGTGAACTTTTATGCCACCATGAATATCCATAAACTTATGAAAACATGAGTGTGTGCGCGTGCGCGCGTGCATGTGTGCGTGTGTGCGTGGGTGCGTGTGTGTGTGTGTTTGTGTGTGTGTGTGCGCGCGCGCGTGCGTGTGTGTGTGTGTGTGTGCAGGGGCGGAGCTACAGGGTGGACAGGGTGGGCCGCGGCCTGCTTGTCCCGAACCACCTATGCTAGTCGTCTGCTTGTCCCGAACGCAGCAGCGACGCACAGGGGTCAACCCAGTCCACGGCGATCCGCCACCAGCCGAGCCAGCCCGCCCAGCCGCCCGGAGCCACTGCCGGACCGCCCTGACGCCCGCGGCCTGCCTGCCCTCCCACCACCCGACGGCTGCTGTCTGCGCATGCGCGCACCACTGCGCAGCAGCACGCTGAGCCTTCCTGTTAACCGAACTGCCGGAGCTGCCCAATCCGCTCAGGTGTTGTGCCCGTCTCCTTCTTGGAGAGGTACCCCATCCCCTGATCCACCCATCCCCATGGTTGCTTACTTGATCTCAGATTTAGGCATATTTACATCGAATTTGACAAGATTTTTGGTACGGATCTGAATTTTTCCAGACCCGGCTGCTCTTCTAGCCTTCGCGCTCCTTGGATTCACTAGTATGGAGACTGGATGCGTGCAGTAGCCCCGATTTCAATTTATCTAGATACTGAAGTCAGGTGGCCAGTGAATTATTACTTGTACAACACTACATCAACACATAATATGTTTAATTTTGTTTGCGGTTCGACAAATAACCTTGTCGATGTTTGTAAGGCTGCATTTTTGGTCTATTTATATACTTATGATATTGGTAATTACTTGAAGTGTTCACATGTCATGTTCGTTGTCAATTTTTTTAGAAGGACCACCCTGGTTTCAAATTCTAGCTCCGCCACTGTGTGTGTGTGTGGTTGAAGATATGAACTTATGTGCATGCGTACAACCATATTTTCCTGATGAATTTCTGTTGCTGTTACACTGGACATGGCAAAATGTGGCTGTGTGCAATCTAAAAGCTCAACGGAACATGGGCAGATAAGCAAGCCCGTGTGTAGCCTAAAAGCACACATTTCAGGCCAGAGCGCTTGTGTGCCATATGACCCGAACATCCCACATGTTTCCCTGCGGGAAATAGTGTGCATCGAGCCATCACGTCCCATACATGCACTTCACAATTTGCAATTTCCTCACATTTATTTAAACAAACAGTTCCCTACATAGAGACATGCCGATAGTGAGGGGTCCTATGCGCGGTTCCATAATGGTGTACATATATTTTGTGTGATATATATTGTATAAAACATGCATTGTACATTCACGGTTGAAGATAGAGATGTAAAGTGCAGCAAACAAATATAAGGATAAAAGTAAACCAACTTAATAGTTTCATAAAATAAATATATTTTTTCAAGAAAAAAATAAATCTACATGAGCATCACAAAGAGTCTGTTACAAATGGGAAACCACACACGAAGAGAACTATAGTAAGAAAAGCCCCCTAGAAAGTACTCCATACCAATGTTGGGGACATCGCTTATCGGGAACTTATCAGTCGACCCATGATAAGGGGTAAATCGGCCAGTTTATCGGCATATATATCGGCCGATTTATCGCCATATCGGCTGATTTATCGGCCGATTTATCTTATCAGTCAGACAGTGGTAAGCGATAAATCGGCCGATTTATCGGCATATCGGAAGATATCTTGAACAGTGCTCCATACATCACTACTGCAGAATGGTGCTATTAAGCCTCACCTAATGCAGACCCTAGCATCAAACTATGTGTGATGAAGGCATCACACAGATTCCAAAAATCAAACAGTGTGCCTGAAAGTGAAACTTGTGTGATAGACATCACACATTGTATACCTAGACTCCTAGAGCATATGGCAGTGAGTTCGACATTGCACATACATTAACACGACAGGGAAGGCACATTTCGCAGACAGAAGGCAAGTCATATGCTATACTTATCTTTCCCACAGAAAAATATGTAATTCTTTATTTTGTCATGCATGTGAGCACAAAATTTAGTAAGAAAGGGTTGGATGTGTTCATCTTCACATGCAAAGCTACATGATGTTCTCTTTTGTTATCTAAAAGATCCATGCTACACATGGAAAGGAAATAACTGATGTGAGAAGTGTGTGAATATATATACCTCGCATGTAAATGAACTTTCGGCAGTGTTTAATTTATTAAGCTCCTTTACAATCTCGGCTATAGGAGGTCTTTTCATTTGGTCGTCCTCCGAACATCTTAACGCCATTTCTAAGCATACCCCAACTTGTCGTGACGTATCACACGACGTCATTGCCACCAACTTCTTCTTCCAGTTTAGATGTACCTGCATGCGAATTTGAAATATAAAATAATAGTATTTTTGAAAACTGATGGCTGGTAAGGGTATAGGAATTTTTCTCTCTTACGAAATCAATAAGTTCTTGAAAAGGCATGTCTGAGCAACGAGAATAGCCAATAAACCTTGCTATTACTTCTATTATTATAACGCCCAAACTGAATATGTCAAATTTTGACGTAGTTTCTCCTTTGTTGATGTATTCTGGTGGCTTGTAGCCCCTGCAAGATACCAATTTATTTTCATAATTGTTAAAAAAATAAGTTGATAATTTCTCATGAAGTATCAACTTACCATGTCCGTTCTGTAGCTTCAGTTGTGACATAGGTCTGTGCTGAAGGGAAGAGTCGCGAGTAACCAAAATCTCCTATTTTGGGCATCATATTCTTGTCTAGCAATATATTGCTAGGTTTTAGATCCAGATGGAAAATACGATCATTGGTCCCATTATGAAGGTAATTTAAACCTTCACATACCCCCTTAATTATATTGAAACATGTGAGCCAATCAAGTGCACATGATTCATCTGTACAATTATGCACAAAAGTGTACTCCATTAAGATGTAAACTAAGTGTAGCTAAACATAGACATACTTTAAGGAATTGATTTTCTTTACATGCAAAATAATGCTAGTAATATAAACATAATACTATTATACCAGAAATATACTTGTCCAGGCTTCCACCCTGCAAGTATTCGAAGCAGAGAACTCTTTCTTCCACTACTGCAGAGGTATATTCATCATCGTGTTTAACCCGTTTATGCCCAATATTACAACAGTAGCCAATCAACCGGATAATATTTTGATGCCGGGCTCTCACAAGGTTAGTTAACTCATTCCTGAATTGTGTGTCGTCAAGCTCTGGCATATGATATAACTTCTTCAGAGCAATCTCTTCCCCATTGTCCAGTACTCCCTGTTAAAATTTACATGGCTTGTTGTAGTTATAGTATGTTCTCAAATAAATTAATACATACATATAACTGAGAATAAAAATATACCTTGTAAACTACTCCATGCTTACCACGACCAATTATGTGGTCCTCGGAGAAGTTATCTGTAATCTGTTCCAGATATTGGAGGGTAAATTCCTTTGGTGTCACACTCATATGTTGTAACTTGCTCGCCATGGTATCATATATCTCCCAGGAGTGTTTAGCTTTGATGTCCCATGTTTCTAGTAAATGGAAACCTGAATGTTTTGTTAAGCGAGACAATAAATGTTTGTGTGCATAACGTTTACAACAAATAAAGTGAATTACTAATTGTTACTCTTTTTTTATTGTTCACTTTGTTTAAACTGTAGGGCTGTCAGTTGTCTGCATTTTCTTTTAACGTCACGCCACACGTGTAATTTTAGTTATTTGTATATATGTAAATTTTTCCATATAAGGAAAAGCCAAATTAGGTTATATACATACCACCGGCTAGTGCTGAGGGGCAAAGCCTAGTTGGCGCGGGGGTGGCGGGGCCCTTTCCTCTCCTTTGCTCGGGGTGGCCGGCGCAGGATGGCGGCTTCTAGTGGCAGCGCGGGGCTGCCGCGGGGCCTTGTGGTGCGGCGGCGGGCGCGTGGTGTGGCGGCCGGGAGGCGGCGCGTCGGCTCCAGACGCCTGGTGTGGCGTAGCGCCCGCGCTGCTCCAGATCGAGAGGTGGCGCGCGGGCGAGGTGCTGGCCAGATCCGGTCGATCTTGCGCGGGGACTCGGCTGGTGGCGCCGGCAGAGGGTCACGACGGTGGCGTGCTCCACTGGCGCCAAGGCTTGCAGGAGGCGGCGCGGTTGCCTCGGGGGGAGCGGTTGTTAACCCGGGTTTCCTTGGTTGGTGAGCGCGGGCCGGGTCTGGTGCAGGCACGAGATCCGGCGACCGGCGGCGTGAGGTGTCGCTGCAATTCCTTCCCGCGGGCGTGGAGGCGGGGCAGAGGGTGTCAGGTGGTGTTCTTGGCTTTGGACGACGGGGAATGAGCTTGTATGAGGAGTCGATGACGGGCCGGGGCGCCGGAGTGGATACTCGGTGGTCGGAGTTGCCGGTGGCCATGTGTGTCCCTCTTCCATTGTTGCGGTGTCTAGCTCTCTGGGTGCGTTCGCTGGCAGTGGGCCGATGCCGCAGGCTGGTCGTCAGGGCAGGAGTTTGACTCGGTCCTCCTGCCCGAGACTGGTTTCTCCTCGTGCAACTCCGGTCAGCTTCGGCCATCCCAAGATGGGCATTTATTGCGGTTGGTAGGGGTGGTGTTTTCTTGTTATGGCGTCGATGGAGATCTGTGGCCGTGGTGGATGGGACCTTGGTATGCCGAATGGCGGATCAGTGCTTCAGACTGCGGACTTGGCGTCGTCAGAGCTCTCTCTCCGTGATGGCCGTCGGCAGTCACTGGGTAATGTACCCTCCGACTAACCGGGACTGGCGAGGATTGTAGGCCTGGGCACCCCTACAGTGGTGGTGCTAACCCTGTCTCGATGACTGATGTCAGGCTTTTCCTGCCGCAGATTGTGCACTGTGAGGTAGGTGGGTGACGAGGTCTCGTGGCTTGGATGCTGGGGCGGCAGCCCTGGAAGGCGCTCCGCTTGGCTGGCGCTTCGGTGGGCACCACCGTGGCAGTGTTGGCTATGTCTCTTGGCCGTGAGGGCTATGGCGGAAGGTGACTCGGGCGCTCCCTGCCTCTGCTGATGGTGGCACCCCGATCCGATCCTGGGGACCTGATCTGTTCACTCTTTCCCTCGAGACCTCATGGTGACACGGGTGGGTTGCCGAGCGAAAGCTTTGCGCTTGGTCGCCGACGACGGCGACGCCTACGGGCGCCGTTCTCTTCTTGAAGACTTCGTTGTGGGGCTTCTCTTCGTGTCTGGCTCCGGGTGAAAACCTTTGTCTGGTTGGACTTGGCATCGGCGTCACTTCACGTCTTTCTCCCTCTTGAAGGCGATGTTGTGGAGTGTAGGTGGGTAGGGTGTAGTGTGGCGGTGTTTTCAGCTCATCTTGTACTTCATTTTGGTTGCGTCGCGTGTTCTTGGCCAGGCCATCTTAGGTTCGGCATTGTATGAGGGTTACCAATCACTTTGTATTGTTCGGCCATGTACTCTGATGTGTGGATGCTTTATCTATAAAGCAGGGCGAAATCCTATTTCGAGAGGTTATATACATACCATTTTTGGTACCTGAATGACCATAGTTATAGCTTATTTTTTGTCATTATAGCTTCTCACTTTTGTTTGAACGGTCATTATAGCTTCTCACTTGTTTCGGTTAGTATGATTTTTTTAGCGTGTTCTGTCTTCATTTTACCCGCTTTAGTGTTTTCTAGTTGCCCTACACCTACTGAAGTGTACAGAAATTATTTCTCTCATTTATTTTTTACCAACACCACAATTGGTTTTTACGGGAATACTCCGTGTTATATAACCTAGTACTTCAGTGCCCCGTCAGTTGTTTTTGTACGGCAAGCTTTTCATTCATAACAGATTGTAATGCCTAAATGTTTATAACATTGTTCTATATTGGTATAGAGGTGCAAAACAATGCTTTTATTCATATTTGGTTTTCTTATCAATATTCCATGGGAATTTATCTTAAAATAATAAGTTATGTTATGTGCACCATTTTATTTAAATTCCCTTGCGACATTAGCGGCAGCTTCAAGATGATATCTGCTGCCTCGGACAAAAAATAATGACAGCCTTCACCGTGCCACGATGTGGCGCTTCCAACGGTTCATTACTGATGAGGAGTTGCTTATACCTGGTTCAGTGAGTGCGACTAGCCTACCCTCAAGTGGAGTGATCACGTTCTCTGTATGGGCAACTTGGAAATCGCACACCTTCACTACATCCTTAGATGCCTATCTTCGGCATATATTACAAAATATTCAATGTATATTTATAAAAATTCAGAGTATATCACAAAGATGTACAGTGGTTATTTAAAAAAAATCAGTATATATTACTAAAATGTTCAAGGTATCTTCTTTAAATCATCTATTCGAAATCTTGAAAATTTTGTCAATCTCTTCTATAATTTTTCACGTTTGATCTTCTTTTTGAATTTATTAATTTTCTCACAACTTTCAGAAAATATTTTCACGGTTTGATAAATTGTTTGCGTTTGTCAAATATTTTCAGATTTTTCTATTTTTTGTTCTTGATTTTCTTGAATTTTTCTTGAAAAAACAAAATATGTTCGGTACTTTAAACTCTCGCTCTGCATACGATCAGTCGACTTTTCAGTTCGATTGGTTAGGTTCTTTATGTCACGAGTTCGAGCTCTCTCGCGCAGATCTTTTTGGCGGGTTTTTTATACACTCGAGGTCTTAACCACCAAATGGACCGACCCATCTGCATCTACCTTGAGCGAAAGGGCAATTATTTGCGGCAAATAGGAGTTCTGGGCTCCGCGTACCCCTTTAACACCTCGAGCAGAGTCTGAGGCAATTGTTGAGCTTTTCAGTCACCGTGAGGTCTATCCACGCCAGCGCGAGGACACATCGTTGCCTTTCACCCGCCACAGCGTCTTGCTCAATGGGCTGAGAGGCTAGCTGTTTGGTTGGTGTCTTGTTGCCCATGCCAGCCCTTGGAAAACAAGGGCTCGCCAAAATTTAGGGGCTGTTTAGATCATTGCCCTCACCCGCCCTGCCAAAAAATTGAACATTGACCCAGCTTTGGTGGTCATTTGGATGGAGACCAAATAATTGGCACGAACCAAACAGCCCCTTAGACGCAGGAATTTGCCGCAGGAATTTCACCCGCACGCCATCACAGAATCACATGGGTGGTCAAATAGTTGGCAGTGATCCAAAAAGTTGGCCGTGATCCAAAGGCACGCCAGCCTAGTGGTCAACGATCAATATTTTGGAAGGGCGGCCGTGGGCTGCCAACCAAACAGCCCCTGAGCGTCAGTATCACCGCCGTCTTCACCCGCGTCGTCACCGCTGTCTCCTTTGCCATTCCCACACCCACCTTTCTTCGCCGCCTCGCCATGAAGAGATTTCATGGCGAGGCCGCATAACAGAGCGAGATGAGGGCATCGAGAGATTTCGTGGTTCTTGCCATCAGGAGGACATGCACGCGGCACGCACGGCTCCTTCCTGCTGCAGATCTGTATGCGAGCACGTACAAGAGGAAGGTAGCTAGCTATAGAAGACCAGCCGGCGTGAGAGAAAGAATGGCGTCTCTCTCACTATCAGAGAACGCGTTGGTCTGCAGTCAGGGTTAGCTCCACGATGTTGAATCTCCAAATTTACTAGCAAGTATTAATAATTAATTAAAATTGTGAATGCTCTCTAACAAATAATATTGCTCCATACATATTCGTATATTTCAGCGTGGAAAATAAACGAGACTGCAGAAGGCGATTCCTAGCAAGCACTCAGAAATCCTGCATGCATGAGCCGACCTATACGATCCTAATTCGGCTTCATAGAGGAGTACGTACTACACAAATCCGAAAGATATGACGTCTAAAAATCGTACCGGCAAGGAACAGATCCGAAAAAAGAGAGGTGAAATCGGAAAAACAAAAGGTGTGATATATGGGATTAACCACTGGCATACATACAAATCAGAAACATAGCACTAACACTACCGCAAAAAAGAAAGTAACAGTAAGAAATTTATGAAAGTATGAAGCAGCTGACGGCTGGCTTATCATGTACTCCCTCCGTTCCGAAATATTTGTCTTTCTAGAAATTTCAACAAGTGACTACATACGGAGCAAAATGAGTGAATCTACATTCTAAAATATGTCTATATACATCCGTATGTGGTAGTTCATTTGAATCTCTAAAAAGACAAATATTTAGGAACGGAGGGAGTAGTAATTAACAGGATAAGGAGTTCAGACTTCAGAGGACACAAATTGAGGGGGAAAAGATGCTTACAATAAGCTAACCTGAAGATGGATGAAATAGCAGCCCAAGGGCCCAGGGAAAAGGGTGACCCAAAGAACTACACGGCGTTGATGGCCGCCGGGGGCAAGGAGGCGAGGGAGGACTGGGGAAGGATAGCTCGCAGCAGTTTCCTTAAGGAAAATGCTTCGGCTGAGCCGGCTGATTTTTCATGCGGCCTCCCTTGCACGACATGTGGGCTGGTGGGCCACACACGACTCTGTGCCTCATCTTATCTCTTCCTCAGCCTCATATTTTTGTTCGAAGTAACAATGGAAACTTCTGTCTATTGATAGGTTGAAAAGTACAATTTATACAAGCCGGAGAGACGAGACGATCCACAGGGATGTGTCGGTTCCTGACAGAGAGGAGAGAGGCGTCGGTTGCAGGCGTTTGGGCGGGGGGAGATTTTCCCCTAATTAAGTATTGTAAATTTGTAATTAATCTTTATACTTTTCTTCCGTACGCCACATCTCTGTCGTCATCTCTCACCTACCGATCTCGGTGCGTCTCTCCGTTCTGCCACAAGCCATCGTTGTTTACACCCGACCTCGTTGTGAAGGCGCTGCCGCATCGGTGTTATGCCGCAGACGCACGATTATACTTCAACGGAAAGCCGACAAGGCAGCGACATCGACCAATGGGGCTTGTGAGCGCCGGACAGAGCAGGATCAGGGAGAGAAAGGAAGGTGGAGAGGAGGAGGGAGGAGAACGAGCTAAAGAAAGAGAAAGCTGCGGCGACGTGCTGCTCCAGTGAGTTCGACTGCCAACGCAACCGAGTCGAATCAGATTCGCGAGCTGACATGCTGAGGCTCTGCAAACATTATCTCCATTGCAAACGGTCTCTGCAATAACGCCTCTATTGCAAAGGTGTCAGTGACATCACCTCTGTTGCAAAAGATCTCTATAATGACACCTCTGTCTGCAACAACTTCTCTATTGCAAAAGGTCTCTGCAATAACGCCCATATTGCAAAGGTGTCCGCAACAACTCCTCGGTTACAAAGACGAAAGTGGTGCTCAACAGGTTTGATGGGCCAGATGGATGGCTCGCTGCCTGTCCGATCTTTTAAAGAACCAGCGGGCAAACGCACACCACACCCCTATTTTCTTAATGAGTTCACTCTTTAGGTGCGTAAATCAATACATATGTTACATCAGGCTCCATTTGTACGTATCATCTTTATACACCACCAAATATAACCCAAGCACTAAAAAACCCTATTTTTGGGTCATGCTACGCGTCGGTCGGTGGATCTTTCTAAAAGATCGGACGCCTTGGCAACTGTCATTTGTACAGCTATCCAGCACCCCACATCGTTCTCATTAATGCAACAAGGGCAGTGTTGCAGAAATACTTTGCAACAAAGGTTATGTTGCAGAAATCTTTTCCTACATAATTGATGTTGTAGATTATTTTTCATCACTATTTTTGCAACATGGTTGTTGTTGCGGAAACTAAATTGCAACACAGCCAATGTTGCAATTTTATTTTTATTTTTTTCATTCTTTCATCTTCATTTTTCGTAACATGGGTGTTGTTGCGGAAGACTGTTTTTAGAAAGAGAGACGCGAAGAATACATATACACGTGTCACGTAGAGGAGGCGGCGGATGGCTCCTGTGCGATCCGTCGGGTGAAGGCAAGAGTTTCCCATTTCCTTTTAGTGTATTTTTCACAGCAAATTGCCACCCTTAGATCCAGATCGGAGGGTTTAGGGTGCGTTCACCAGAAATTGCTGCCTGTGGAACGTCAACCAGATAAAATTTTCCAAAAAAGAAGAAACAAAGAGAGAGAAAGAGGAGCTCACAGTGGGTTGCTCGTGCAGGAGACAACCGGCGGCTGGTTGCCTCGAAGGAGTGTGGTGGCTGGCTACGTGGTAACATCAAGGGGGCGCGTCGTCTGTAAGGGGCATGGAGGCGGCGGGCGGCGGCAGCAAGAGCAACGACAGGGCCGGCGGTGGCGCGGCTGCCTCCTTCCTCAACCCTAGCGCTCCATGTGTGCGGACTGGTGGGGATCGAGCGCTCCGTCTCGTGGGGAAAGAAAATATTTCCAGGCGTGTGGGTGTGTGATGGCATTTTGGCCGTAATAAGGTCCTCCAATAGGGGTACTCTATTAATTCCAAACGTTCTTTTTTGACGAAAAAACCAAGTTTTTTGATGATTTTGAACTGCAATAGGATTCTTCAAGAATCCTGCCAAGATTTTAGAAGGAAAAAACTTACCTTCTACCGGCCGATCGCGCGTGCCCGTCCGCCGGCTCCGTGGCCGTCTGATCGTGTCTTGATACGGTTGACAGCATCCCCGCGTCTGCCGAAGCCGTCTTTATTTCCTGCAACTCACCCGTTGTTTGAAGACAGTCCTTCCTGCAACTGGGTAATAGTAGGGGGGGTTTCACGGCTCGTCTGGATTAGAGGGCGAGCGGCTGATTTGCGAGTCGGCGGACGGACGCGGCAGCGCAAGGCGTTGGGCCACCAGGCCTTATCCACCATGGTGGCGACAACGACTTGCTCGAGATCGGTGGTGGCAGGCGATGACTCAAGCAGGTACGAATCAAAGATCAGCGGTTTCTGCAACAAAGATCTTGTTTCAAAAAAAAGATTGATTTGGTGGTGAAGTTTATTCAGCAACAGGTCTAGTTTTAGACATTTTCTGGAACACAGGTCTTGTTTCAGAAAAAAATGGTTCGGCAACGAACTTCTTTTTCCTGCAACATGGGTCTTGCTTCAGAAACATAGCTCCGGTTGCAGAAAGTGTTGGAGGAGCACATGATGTTAGAGCGTACGAGGCCATGTATTGCAACACGACGCGTGTTTCAGAAACATAGCTTCAGTTGCAGAAATTGTCAAAGGAGTGCCCAACCCGCCGGCGGGCTGATTTTGCGATGGGTTGGCCCCGGCGCCGCGCGTTGCATAACTCTGTCGGGGCCAGGGGCAATATTATTGTTTCTGCAACAACATGTTTGTTGCGGGAAATAACAAATGAGCATGCGGGGCGTACACACTAGATCGGACGGCTATCAGTTTGCGCATCCAAGGGCCATCGAGGCGACGGATAAAATATATACATCAGCCGACGAACGCGTAGCATCGCCCATTTTAGAAACCATATCTGGGTTCTTTTCCGGCTGCTGGTTTGCAAAACCAAGATTCTTCATTATCTTCTAAAAATACTGGGTCCGAGACCAGTGCACAGAAATGCAAGTTAAATGTACTTTTTTCTGGAAAACGTTCAATCTATTCATCTTCAATCATGGTAGTATAACGAACACTAGAAATAATAAAAATTACATTCAAATCCGTAGACAATCTAGCGACGACTACAAACACTGAAGCGAGCCGAAGACATAAACCCTGCGGAGTCGCCAATTTGTGTTGGCGCAGAAAATTGCACCACGCAACACAAGATAATCCTCGCACTTTCGTGGCGAGGGATGGATGCTTTTCGAGCAAAGCAACAAAGGGGTTCCTCAATTTCGGAGAGGAGGACGACTGCTTTACGGCGCAAAGCAGCAAAGATGAACCGCGCTCTAGGGGTCCTAGAGCTCGGCAAGAAAGACAGTAAACGAAAAGCAAAGGTACGTGAAAACAGTAGATTGAATTGGATGTAGATCAATTTATTTTTTCCAATCGGCCAGGACCCTTTATATACAGGGCACGCAGGACTTAGCGTACATGGCAGACTTGGCATACAAGAATAAAACTGTAAAACTAAATCGAACATGATTTGCCCTTCCTAATTTGGTTACCATGGTGACCATGTATGAAACGATACCTGTCTAATCTATTTGCTGGCCGTTACTTAACAAATCCAAACAAGGTCACGTACAAATCCCTTTTGGCTCACAAGGAAAGGAATAATATATCCGGCCACAACGCTAATTACTATATCACCTAATGGAGATCTCATACGGTTGATGCATCACCGTGCAGATGTATGTTTACTTGTTGCATGTATCCTTGCATGATAGCCTTTGCAAACCTGAAACTTCAGCTTGGCATCTGAGAATGATTAGGACTTGTCCTTGGCAGTAGCGCACTAGCTCGACGTAAACGAGAATCTGGGCAGGACTTGTCCCACGTAACTGCCAATCCATGCAAAATACCTGTTGTAACACTTGAGCAAAATATCAGCTGATCAGCTTAATCAACAACTTAATTAATTTGGCCTATTAAAATATGCATCAGCCAAATTATAGCTCCAACACAAAGCTTGAAAAAAGATATGAAAACGGAGCCCTCCCACCGGCAAGGACCGAGATCCACTTCACCTTCATGGCCCTAAGGCCATGAAAGACGGGACGGACCGGCGCCGGCGCCGGTGAAAGGCAAAGAATCCTAGTTTTGAGGAGGCGCCGGCTGGCTACATTGGGATAATAGATCAGTGTTCAAACATCTTCTTCCGGAGATATATATCTTCAATTTGACTTGGGTGTTTGTCGATTGGTACGACACAGGAGGGGCTTTGTCAAGTTATAAATGTACCTATTGCTGACATGCTAGCAATGATGGAGGTAGGTGGCTACCGGCTAGATCTTACTAGGAGGTATATAACTGAGCCAACTTGATTCCAAGATGCCATCAAGCTAGCGGATATACTCGGATCCATACACCCCCGGTCGTAAATAATAATAAAAAATAGTAGGAAGAGAATGGGAAATGATTACAATCATCCGGTTGATTTTACATCTCGCGTCCGCCGCGTCGAGAGCCAACCACGTGTTATCCCACACACACACACAAAGTATCAGGATTTTGCAACATCCTTCATGTTTCTGAAACATGGGACAAGATTCGGTTCGGGTGACCGATCGCTCGCACGCGTTCGCTGGATGAGTGGCAGTTCCATCAAAAGTTATGGTATAGCGCTCAAAAGCTGCACGTGATAAATATCTAGAAACATCTCACAGGACAAGCAACCTTATCCATTGATCAACACTTCGTCCCCAATCTTAATCAGCACGAGGAAAAACTTCTGCAATATTATTTTTGTTGCAGAACTCCTTCCGCAACAACACTAATGTTGCAAAAGGGCAAAGATGAAAAAAAAACTGCAGTACAACTTGTCGTCCCCAATCCCGTTCTCGGGTGAAAAATTCTGCAACATCAGTCTTGTTGCAGAAGTCCTTGCACAACAGCACCCATGTTGCACAAAAATGAGACAAAAATAAATTCCGCAATGCAATCTTTTTGCAAATTTTTCTGCAACAACGCCTCTATTGCAAAAGAATTCCGCAACACCATCATTGTTGCAATTATGAAAACAACGATTGACCGCTGATCTAACGACCGTCGAGACGCCGCGGCCGACACGTAGCAGCCCCAAAAGAGAATAGCTTGATATCTTTGTTGAAAGGGAAATGATTCCCCTCAACCAGTTGATTGCTTGGAACCCATCCGCCACCTCGTTTGCACAATACGTGTCCCATGTGACATGTCGCTTGCTCCTGACACTTCTTTTGCAACTTCTGCAACTTCACCAATGCTGCATACGTTTTTTCCGTAACATTAACTATGTTTCAAAAAGTGGAAGACGAAAAAAGAATTTATGCAACAAAGCTTCAGTTGCAAAAAAAATCGACAACAAAGCATCAGTTGCAAAAAAAAAAATACAAAAAGATGAAGACAAAGAAAAACTGAGTTGCAAAAAATATGCATCAAAATCTCAGTTGCAAAAAAATTATGCAACAAGACCTTTGTTACGGAAATTTCCTGCAACAACATCTATGTTGCAATGATGGAGGACACCGATGCGGCCGTTATGATGCCTTGCCAGCCGGCGGTTTTAAAAAAGATCAGCCGGCAGACACGTAATGAATGATTTGTCTTTTCTAAAAACCAGCTGTCATGAGGGCCTAAAGATAAGAACACGCCAAGTCCCACTTGCACCGGAACGCCAGACAATTGCCCTGAGTGCTGCAAGTTCTTGAGGTTGGCGGGCTACCAGCCAGATCGTGACAAAAAATATGTTTGTTTGATTCTCTAGTAACGAGGTATGCATGTAGACCAACTCGATTTTTTTTATAACACAGTACTAACGCAAAGCGCTAGTGTACATGCGCATACATTCAACTCTATGAACACATACATGCACATCCTACCTCATATGAGCACTTCTGAAAGACTGAGCCGGCATATTATCTTGAAATTTACGAAGTCACCGGAACGTCTCCTCCCACTGAATGTGCATCATTGGAAACCTAAAATAAATTCAGGAATAAATGTGAGCACCAGGATTTGAACCTTGATGGGCTGGGATACCACGGTCCTTATAACCATCCAACCATGGGTTGCTTCGCGACCAACTTTATTTCAATAGCTGACTTTTCATCTTGGGTTGTAGACCGGCTTCTTTTTTGCGGGCGAAGATATAATAATGCTCGGTTGTAATTTACTTAGATCAATAGGCACGTCTCAACTTTAAATTGGTCGGTGAACCAATCTTTGGTTAGATGGTTAGGAGGATAGTGGTCCACTAGGATTCAGATCCTAGACTTGATATTGGTGCTCTCATTATTTCCGGATTTATTTCAGACTTCCGATGATGTTCGTTCAGTAGGAGGAGACGCTTCCGTCGACTACGAGGCATCTGTGATGACTTTGTAAAATCTCAAGATGCTATGCCACCTCATTCTCTCCGAGGTACTCATCTCTACTCCTAAAGGGGGTTGTTAGTCTTGCCTCACTTCCCACCAACCCCTCGGCAAACCTTATATTACACCCGCGAGCGTCATACATGCAACCTTTCGTTGCAGCGCAGACAATTTGGACCGGCCCATTTGACGCGTGCATTAACTCAATCAAATTAGCACTTTCCCAAAACACCTTCATGCATTAAATCATTTGGATCAAATTATTTAAGAAATCTCAACTAAACCCAAACTTTCCATTCCTTCCACTATTCAACCAAATCAAATCTTATCGAAACATGAAATATAATCAAAGTTGGCCGGCCCATTTGACGCGTCCATGCGGTTTTTATATGTTTTATTTTTGTTTTGTTTTTTCTATGACCAATGAATTATTTTATGCTCGATATACTATCACAATCAATCCCAAAAACAAAATCCAGCCAAATGGGCACTTTCCCAAAATATCAACTATAATCAAATCCACCTGGCCCACTTGACGGACAAAACTTGCCTGCTCCCTCCCATGCTCCCATCCGTTCTCCCACTTCATTCTACGGTTGTCATTTCTTCTTTTTCCTTTCTAATCTAATCATCGCCCCCCTGATTTTAAGGGGGTGTGGCCGGGCCTAATTTTGTTCCAATCAAATCAAGCCACGTACGCGGGAGCACGAATGGGCACACACGAGGGGAGCAGGCAAGTCTCGTCCCCACTTGACACTGTGTTTTTTGTTTTAGTTTTTTTTCCAAGTTTCACTTTCTAGTTTCCTTTTTTGATTCTTTTTTTCTATGATCAACCTATTATTTTGATCTCGGCATACTATCAGAATCGACACGGACATGTACTCCATGGTGAGCTGGTAGTGTCATCTCCATTCCAGCTAATCCTCCTCCATAGACTTTTTTTATCCCACCAATTTATTTAAATCGGTGTTTAGCCCACCGATCTACTTCATATTTTTATCTGCCAAATCTAAACAAGTAATGTAGATCGATCTTCGATATATTTAGTAATGTCTTTGTAGAAAGGAATCAATCACGGTGATCTCTAATCAATTTTTAAAGAGCAAATCTATGGAATGGAATCAATGTTTGATAACACAAGGCAACATTTATGTAAAGGAATCAATCAAATGTCTATAATTTATCTTTTTATAATTAAAGGGTAACCTATTATTAAAATAAAATCCGTTGTAGTCCTTTTTTGTACCCGCAACTCCCATCGATTGAAAGGATACCCTACTAATTTTTGTTATTGTTTCCCTCCCATCGGTTGCAATGATTTTTTTTTATTCCTATTTAGCCCGGACCGCACAAGCATCCTTCTCTCTCTTTCTCTCTCCCTCCCTCTCTCTCTTCCCTCCCTCTCTTTAGAATGAGGTTGCGCCTTCACAACTAGACTCCTCCTCTCCCCTTGACTAGGGTTGCAGATGACACACTGATCATCATGCGGGTGGAACCTACGGTAGCGGCCCGGTGATAACCCACAAGTGTAGGGGATCACAACAGTTTTCGAGGGTAAAGTATTCAACCCAAATTTATTAATTCGACACAAGGGGAGCCAAAGAATACTCTTAAGTATTAGCAGCTGAGTTGTCAATTCAACCACATCTGGAAACTTAGTATCTGCAGCAAGATAATTTAGTAGGAAAGTAATATGATAGTGGCGGTAGCAGCAATAAAAGTAATGATAGTGTTTTTGTAGTTTTTGTGACAGTAGCAACGGAAAGTAAATAAGCAACAAGCAATATGTGAAAAGCTCGTAGGCATTGGATCGGTGATGGGAAATTATGTCGGATACAATTCATCATGTAGAAGTTATAACCTAGGGTGACACAGAACTAGCTCCAGTTCATCAATGCAACGTAGGCATCTATTCTGAATATAGTCATACGTGCTTATGGAAAAGAACTTGCATGACATCTTTTGTCCTACCATCCCGTGGCAGCGGGGTCCTATTAGAAACTAAGGGATATTAAGGCCTCCTTTTAATAGAGTACCGGACCAAAGCATTGACACATAGTGAATACATGAACTCCTCAAACTATGGTCATCACCGGGAGTGGTCCCGATTATTGTCACTTCGGGGTTACCGGATCATAATACATAGTAGGTGACTATAGACATGCAAAATAAGATCAAGAACACACATATATTCATGAAAACATAATAGTTTCAGATCTGAAATCATGGCACTCGGGCCCTAGTGACAAGCATTAAGCATAGCAAAGTCATAGCAACATCAATCTCAGAACATAGTGGATACTAGGGATCAAACCCTAACAAAAATAACTCGATTACGTGATAGATCCCATCCAACCCATCACCGTCCAGCAAGCCTACGATGGAATTACTCACGCACGGCGGTGAGCATCATGGAATTGGTGATGGAGGACGATTGATGATGACGATGGCGACGATCTCCACTCTTCGGAGCCCCGAACGGACTCCAGATCAGCCCTCCCGAGAGAGATTAGGCCTTGGCGGCGGCTCCACATCGTAAAACGCGATAATTCTTTTTCCTTGATTTTTTTCTCCCCGAAAGTGAATATATAGGATCTGGGGATACGTCGGTGGAGCACCAGGGGGGCCACGAGGTAGGGGGGCGCGCCCTAGGGGGGGCCCCACCCTCGTGGTCAGGGTGTGGGCCCCCTAGTCTGGATCTTCTTGCAGATATTTTTTATATTTTCCAAAATAAATCTCCGTGGAGTTTCAGGTCATTCCGAGAACTTTTTGTTTCTGCACAAAAACAACACCATGGCAATTCTGCTGAAAACAAGGCCATTCCGGGTTAGTTCCATTCAAATCATGCAAGTTAGAGTCCATAACAAGGGCAAAAGTATTTGGAAAAGTAGATACGTTGGAGATGTATCACCCGACTCCGGGCCATACTGGACATGTTCGCCGCGGCGACGGGGCTCGTGATCAAATTCTCTAAAAGCACCCTCGTCCACATGCACGTCGACGCGGGGGGGGGGGGGGGGGGGGGG
>LR738715.1:883705500-883732791 GCA_902687465.1 Secale cereale | reverse complement strand
GGCTCCTTTCCCCAGAACAATCTCGGGCTGCCCCTCTCCTGAGACAAGCTCAGGCTAGAAGACTTCACGCCTATGATCGCCAAGGTGGACCGCTACCTGGCGGGGTGGCGGGCATGGCTCTTGTCCCCGGCAAGGTGCCTGGTGCTGATCAACGCGGTGCTCGACTCCATCCCAACCTATGCCATGGCGGCCATGCGTCTGCCGCCGGCGGTGTTCGCTGCGCTTGACAAGCTGCGGCACGCATTTCTGTGGAACATCGCCGACCGAGCCTCGGGTGCACAGTGCCTGGTCGCATGGGATCGCGTGTGTCGGGCCAAGGCTGAAGGTGGGCTCGGGGTCAGGGCGATCGAGATCCAAAACGGCTGTTTGCTCTTCAAGATTCTTCAATGCCTGCACACGGCAACTCTGTCGCGCTGGGTGTGATGGATTTGGACCCAGCTGTGTGAGCGTTCGCTCTTGGCGCCTGGCATGTCGCCCCTCGGTGGTGACCACTGCTAGGCTTCTCGCCCCTCGTTGGTTACCCCAAGTGGAAGGTGTGAGATGTAGTGTTGCGGAAGTTTTTTCCCTTGGCAAAGATACCAAGGATCGAATCCCCAGAGACTCCTAGGTTCAACAAGAAGGTGTCAACTGCTATGGCGCCAGATATTAGCAATCAACGTGGACCTGCACACAGATACAAATAACTTTGCTCCCAACGAGTACAGAGAGGTTGTCAATCCCTCCGGCCTTGTAGTTCACAAAGGATTAAAAGCAACGATAGTAGTGATAGATAGTTTTTGCAATAGTAAGTAAATAGCGAAAAGTAAATAGCGGATGTGTTCAATGATGGTAATATGGACCGGAGTCTCATGATGTTCACTAGTGATGTCTCTCTCCCAAAAGACGATAAAACAGCTATGTGAGGTAAACGAATTACAGCTGGGCAATTGACAGGACCATGTGCGCAAACCAATGCTGACTACATTGCAAGAAAGGTTGAGGTTCAAAGCATGGGCAGTACGCCAAAGTAAGTAGACCGAAATCCATCAATATCTACTACTAATCATCCACCTTGAGATATCTATCCAGAACATCTCGCTGGTATTAAGTTGCGAGTCCCACCCATAGTGTAAACTCAATGCAACAGACAAGTGCATTAAAAGAACTTTGCGTAAAGTAAACAATCCTTGCACCCGCGGGCACAAGCACCGTTGTTTTCCCCCTTGTTTCAACAGCACATCCCCTAGACTCATGTTTCTGTCACTCAAACTAGTCATCGAGGGGCATGAACCCACAATCAAGCATAACGTTCCCTCTTGGAGTCACTACCTATTACTTGGTCAAAGCAATAAATAACAACGGAGAACATGCAAGAATTACTTACGAACATAAATATAAAAGAGGTAGATCAAATATATTACTCAAGCACAATCTGAACATAATCTCATAATCCATCGGATCCCAGCAAACTCATCATAGCAACATCATAAGGATTACATATGTGCCTCGATCATGTAGGGCAGCTCACGAGGACTAATTAGTGAAGCACAAGAACGGGAGGAGAACATCAAATAGCTACTGGTCATGGACTCATGGTCTAAGGGAGACTACTCACAACTCATCCGGGAGGCGTCCATGGTGGTGGAGAGGCTCCCTGTGGTGATCCTCCCCCCCCGGCAGGGTGCCGGGAAGAGTTCTCCAGGTGCTCCCGATCTTGGAAGCGGCGGCGGCGGCGGAACAGAGATGAGATCGCGAAAAGAGTTCCTCCCTCGAGGGTTTCAGGAGACGCTTTAAATATATGCCAAAGGGGGGCATCGGAGGAGCCTTGGGGGGCCCAGGCGCCCCCCGGCGCGGCCCAGGGGCGCGCCGCCAGGGCGCCTGGAGCCCTGGTGCCCCCCCCCCCGGCTGTCCTTCGGGCGCACGGTAGTTTCTGGAACGCTGATTTTTTGTATAATTTTTCTGGATTTTTCCTGGGAGTTCTCGTAACGTGAAAACCTGAAATACAAAAACAGCCGAAAACAGAAACTAGCACTGGGGTGCACTGAGTTAATAGGTTAGTCCAAATATGATCAAAAGTGTATGGAAGTGTATAAATATCATAGCAATATCACCCAAAAGAGGCATGGAGCAAGCAGAAATTATAGATACGTTTTGGACGTATCAACATCCCCAAGCTTAATTCCTGCTCATCCTCGAGTAGGTAAATGATAACAAGAATAATTTCTGTGGTGACATGCTATTAACCATATAGGACCTTTTCATAGTCATATGACAAAAGTTTACTGAGACAATGAATCTATAGTAATTAAGTTGCCTCATGAGAAAATCAAAAAGGACTAAAAGTTTTACAATATGATACTGAAACATCAAATAGATTTGCACTAAACATGATGTGCAAATATGATAAAGTGATATCTAGCTTGCCCCCTTTAGTGAAGCAAAACATAAATGCAGGGGCACCTCCAAGGTTTAAGTGATGACTAGATACAATGATTTCAGAATAAACGATATCACAATCATGCAAAAGACAATGCTACTTTGGGACAATGCACATTACACTCAGAATGACAATCATGCTCTCAGTAGTTGGTGCTTTTAAAAGAAGGTGGAGACTCTCGAACCGTGGCTTTTGTTGGCAAGGTTGAAAACCCGTAGTCGGAAACAAAGACAAAACATGTACCAGAGATCTTGGCTTTAAAACAGAGGTAATAATTTATTTTAGATCATGCATGTTTCGTCAACGAATGCTAGCAGACAACTCAATCAATTTTGGAGATGGACAAGTTTCGAGGAACGGCTCCCGAATGAGGACGATCACATCCTCTTAATCTCCTTTGTTTATCACTGCCGAAGTTTTCTGATTTCTCATGAACAAAGCGTGAAGGAGGGTTTGTTTGTTATATTATCTTTTTGAGCCGGGCGCACTCAATGCCAGTTCCTTCTCGTATTATGGGTTTGCACATTATACATGCAATCCCGGGGTGAAGCTTGTCCAACTTAAAAATGTCATGAATTAACCACTACTTCCTCATGAACTTACAACAGAGGCACAAAATAAGAATGCTTTTTCTTTGAATAATTTCGAGATGGCACATGCAAGTCTCCATTAGGAATGGCAGGTAAATACCATGTAGAAAGGTATGGTGGACTCTTATGGCATAACTGGATTAAAGGATGTGGATGCACAAGCAGTCAGTCCGCTTAGTACAGGCAAAGGTTAGCAAAAGACTGGGAGCGACCAACTAAGAGAGCAATGACGGTCATAATCATGCAGAGCGACAAAGCAACATTGAATCAGGCATGGTAGTTATATCGCTACTCAGAAACAAAAGATCATCAAGGCTTGACAGACTTTCTTTACAGTCTTAAATATGCGTGAGCATACGCCAAGTCAATCAAAATAAATTCTCGAAGGAAGATATTACTAAACCATACCACATCATAGGCAAACAAATCATGTTGGTACTCCAATAACACATTGGGAACCCTCCAGCTATTTGAGACTAACCATAAGAAAACATGAACTACTAAGCGCCATCATGCACGTAGCATCTTTATCATAGACATATCAACCAATGCAACGGAAGCACACTCTCTTAATAAGGTGAGCATAGTAATTAAAAAGAGTTCAAGCAACCAACTAAACAAAAGCTCTTTGAAAAGATAAGCATGAAAGCTAAGAGCTGAACATGATAGTAGCTATTAAAGGACAAAGAACACACACAGCAGGGATAGACATGAAAATTCTATGTTATGTTCTAGGTAGAAGTGGAGCGTGTTTCTCTCCCACATAAAGAAAGCTGAGTTCCGACTCGTTATGAAAAACTAAAGAAAACTAAAAGCAAGACGCTCCAAGCATAGCACATAACACATGAAGTGATTAAAATATAGTGGAACGAAAGACGAACTGATAATGTTGATGGAGAAGGGGATGCACGGGGGCATCCCCAAGCTTAGACACTTGAGTCTCCTTGAATATTTCTTGGGGGTGCATGGGGGCATCCCCAAGCTTGAGCGCTTGAAACTCCTGAATCTTTTTATCATCTTCCCTCGCACACTTGAAAACTCCCTTCATACATAACTCATCATAATCTGATTAGCGAGGTTAGTACCCATAATAAAATGATTATACCTTGCTGGAAATAAAGATATTCTTGAAGGTCTACTGTTTCTCAAGATTGCCAAAAGGTTTTTGCAAAGAAAAAGCAAGCTCTTGGTTTGCAAAATGAAGGAAAAGCAAAACAGGACAGAATCTGTGAAAAACAGAACAGCAGGTAGTAATTGATTTGTTCGGGGCACTTCTGCAACTCTAATAAAAAAACTCAGAACAGACGCACGAAAGACAATTATATAGAGCACGCTTTCGAAAAAATTCAGACCAAAAAGATGATCTGGTGATTTTATACGAATTTTTCTATCCAAGGACAGAATCTGTTTCCTGGACAGCACCTCACAACTTTTGAACTTTCTAGCAATCAGAGGCTACACTTGGCACAAAATTTAAAAGCAAAGATACAATGATGATGCTACTGTAGTAACAACATCAAGACACAACAAAAGCAAAATAAATTTATTCATGTGGGCTGCCTCCCAAAAGCGCTTTCTTTTATGCCTTTAAGGTAGGCATAATGCATATAGATCAAGTTTTATCAAGAGTAAAAGAATAGCTAGCCCGTACAACGGACTCAAAAGGTAACTTAATCTTCTTTCGAGGGAAGTGTTCCATCCCTTTCTTGAGAGGAAACTGAAATTTTATATTACCCTCTTTCATGTCAATGACAGCACCAACGGTGCGCAAAAAGGAACGTCCCAAAATAATTGGACAAGAAGGCTCACATTCAATATCCATAATAGTAAAATCAACGGGACCATAATTATCATTGGCAACGATAAGAACATCGTCGATCCTCCCCAAAGGTTTCTTTATGGAAGAATCAACGAGACGAACACCAAAAGAACAAGAATCATAAGGTTTCAATTTAAGCATATCATATATTCTTTTGGGCATAACAGAGGTACTAGCTCCAACATCACATAATGCATAGCAAGAGAAGTCATTCAATTTAATTTTTATCATAGGATCCCAACCATCTTCTAGCTTTCTAGGTATGGAGGCTTCTACTCTAAGTTTCTCCTCCCTAGCTTTGATGAGAGCATTAGTGATATGCTCTGTGAAAGCAAGGTTAAGCGTGCTAGTGCGGGGATCTCTAGACATCTTGTGAAGGAAACCAATAACTTCGGTAAGAGTGCAATTATCAAAATCAAGGTCACTAGCATCAAGTAAAGTGGTAGTGGTGTCCTTTAGGCTCACATGTTTGGTAGTTTCTATAGTCATAGCATCACCATCAATAGGTCCAATGGGACCAGGAGTATATTGGGTGCTAAGAGTTTGGATATCCTCAACAACTTGGATAGTAGCAACAGTGTGGTGGGTAGGAAGGCTCTTAATTCTATCCTCTTCCTCCCTTTCTCTAGCCCATCTTTCTTTAAGTTTAGCCATCATCCTAATATTTTCATTAATTTGCACTTGAGTAGCATTAATAGGAGTGACCTTCCTCTCCTCAAGAGGAGAAGTTTTAATTTTAAGCAATTCTATCTCATTGACTAAATGGTCTACCTTCAAAGAGAGATCATCTAGTTTATGTAGTTTTTCTTCTACACTCTTATTAAAGGCTTTTTGGGTAGTGATGAAATCTTTAAGCATAATCTCTAGTTCAGTATTGGAGTTCTTGGTGCTAGGATAAGCATTGTTGTTCCCATAAGAATTAGAGGGGAACGGTCTAGGATTGCTACCAAAATTACTCCTATAAGCATTGTTGTTAAAATTGTTTCTAGAGATAAAGTTCACATCTACTTGTTATTGAGCAATCAAAGAATTTAAAGGAACATCACGAGGATCAACAGAGGATTGCTTCGAAAGTAGAGACATGATCAAGTCAACTTTTTCATTAAGGGAGGAAATTTCCTCGACAGAGTTTACCTTCCTACCTGTTGGAGCGCGTTTGGTGTGCCATTGGGAATAGTTGGTCATCATCTCATCGAGAAGCTTCGTGGCAGCACCAAGTGTAGTTGACATAAATGTTCCTCCCGCGGCCGAATCTAACAAGTTCCGCGAGGTAAAGTTCAAGGCTGCATAAAAAGTTTGGATAACAATCCAAGTAGTCAAACCATGAGTAGGGCAGTTCTTGATAAGAGATTTCATACGTTCCCAAGCTTGGGCAACGTGTTCATTATCCAATTGTTTAAAATTCATTATGTTACTTCTCAGTTGGATAATTTTAGCAGGTGGATAGTATTTTCCAATAAAAGCATCTTTGCACTTGTCCCATGAAACCAAATTTTAGCTCCTCCTCTCAAGGAGAAAGGAAAAAGCTTAAGCTTAACAATATTACCATCTATTTCTTGGTACTTTTGCATATCACAAAGTTCAACAAAGTTGTTCAAGTGTAAAGCAGCATCATCTCCAGCACCGGAGAATTGATCTTTCATAACTAGATTCAGTAAAGCAGGTTTAACTTCATATGAAGGTGCTGAAGTGGCAGGTGTAGTGATAGGTGTGCTGATAAAGTCATCGTTGTTGTGACTAGTGAAGTCACACAACTTGGTGTTCTCGGTGGAACCCATAGTAGCAAGCAAGCAAGATAACTATTTTTGTGATTTTCGATAAAAGATACTAAAGCAAAAACTGAAAGGTAAACTAACAAGACTAAAAGCAAAGGTAAAAGATAGCATGCAACTCCCCTATCTTGAAGAGTGGAGTCCCCGGCAACGGCGCCAGAAAAACTCTTGCTAGGCTTCTCGCCCCTCGTTGGTTACCCCAAGTGGAAGGTGTGAGATGTAGTGTTGCGGAAGTTTTTCCCTTGGCAAAGTGCCAAGGATCGAATCCCCAGAGACTCCTAGGTTCAACAAGAAGGTGTCAACTGCTACGGCTCCAGATATTAGCAATCAACGTGGACCTGCACACAGATACAAATAACTTTGCTCCCAACGAGTACAGAGAGGTTGTCAATCCCTCCGGCCTTGTAGTTCACAAAGGATTAAACGCAAGTGATAGTAGTGATAGATATAATTGCAATAGTAAATAAAAGCGAAAAGTAAATAGGGGATGTGATCAATGATGGTAATATGGACCGGAGTCTCATGATGTTCACTAGTGATGTCTCTCTCCCAAAAGACGATAAAACAGCTATGTGAGGTAAACGAATTACAGCTGGGCAATTGACAGGACCATGTGCGCAAACCAATGCTGACTACATTGCAAGAAAGGTTGAGGTTCAAAGCATGGGCGGTACGCCAAAGTAAGTAGACCGAAATCCATCAATATCTACTACTAATCATCCACCTTGAGATATCTATCCAGAACATCTCGCTGGTATTAAGTTGCGAGTCCCACCCATAGTGTAAACTCAATGCAACAGACAACTGCATTAAAAGAACTTTGCGTAAAGTAAACAATCCTTGCACCCGCGGGTACAAGCACCGTTGTTTTCCCCCTTGTTTCAATAGCACATCCCCTAGACTCATGTTTCTGTCACTCAAACTAGTCATCGAGGGGCATGAACCCACAATCAAGCATAACGTTCCCTGTTGGAGTAACTACCTATTACTTGGCCAAAGCAATAAATAACAACGGAGAACATGCAAGAATTTCTTACGAACATAAATATAAAAGAGGTAGATCAAATATATTACTCAAGCACAATCTGAACATAATCTCATAATCCATCGGATCCCAGCAAACTCATCATAGCAACAGCATAAGGATTACATATGTGCCTCGATCATGTAGGGCAGCTCACGAGGACTAATTAGTGAAGCACAAGAACGGGAGTAGAACATCACATAGCTACTGCTCATGGACTCATGGTCCAAGGGAGACTACTCACAACTCATCCGGGAGGCGTCCATGGTGGTGGAGAGGCTCCCGGTGGTGATCCTCCCCTCCGGCAGGGTGCCGGGAAGAGTTCTCCTGGTGCTCCCAATCTTGGAAGCGGCGGCGGCGGCGGAACAGAGATGAGATCGCGAAAAGAGTTCCTCCCTCGAGGGTTTCGGGAGACGCTTTAAATATATGCCAAAGGGGGGCATCGGAGGAGCCTTGGGGGGCCCAGGCGCCCCCCCGGCGCGGCCCAGGGGGGGGGGGCGCCGCCAGGGCGCCTGGAGCCCTGGTGCCCCCCCCGGCTGTCCTTCGGGCGCACGGTAGTTTCTGGAACGCTGATTTTTTATATAATTTTTCTGGATTTTTCCTGGCAGTTCTCGTAACGTGAAAACCTGAAATACAAAAACAGCCGAAAACAGAAACTGGCACTAGGGTGCACTGAGTTAATAGGTTAGTCCAAATATGATCAAAAGTGTATGGAAGTGTATAAATATCATAGCAATATCACCCAAAAGAGGCATGGAGCAAGCAGAAATTATAGATACGTTTTGGACGTATCAACCACCGAGGTTCCCTCAAACCGCTGATGCCGGCGTACCGTGCGCTCACGCGTGTGCAAGTGGGGAATGGGTGGAGGACCTCGTCCTGGCATGACTGGTGGCTCCCATGTGGGCAGCTGGGGTGTGCCTTCCCTGCCCTGTTCTCCCACGCTGCCTGTCCGGCTTTGATGGGCCTCGAACCCCTCGTTGGTTACCCCAAGTGGAAGGTGTAAGATGCAGTATGTAGAAGTGTTTTCCCCTAGCAAAGATACCAAGGATCGAATTCCCAGATACTCATAGGTTCAACAAGTAGGTGTCAATTGCTACGGCGCCAGATTAGTAGCAACCAACGTGGACCTGCACACAGATACAAATAACTTTGCTCCCAACGAGTGCAGAGAGGTTGTCAATCCCTCCGGCCTTGTAGTTCACAAAGGATTAAAAGCAATGATAGTAGTGATAGATAGTTTTTGCAATAGTAAGTAAATAGCGAAAAGTAAATAGTGGATGTGATCAATGATGGTAATATGGACCGGAGTCTCATGATGTTCACTAGTGATGTCTCTCTCCCAAAAGACGATAAAACAGCTATGTGAGGTAAACAAATTACAGCTGGGCAATTGACAGGACCACGAACGCAAACCAATGCTGACTACATTGCAAGAAAGGTTGAGGTTCAAAGCATGGGTGGTACGCCAAAGTAAGTAGACCGAAATCCATCAATATCTACTACTAATCATCCACCTTGCGATATCTATCCAGAACATCTCGCTGGTATTAAGTTGCGAGTCCCACCCATAGTGTAAACTCAATGCAACAGACAACTGTATTAAAAGAACTTTGCGTAAAGTAAACAATCCTCGCACCCGCGGGCACAAGCACCGTTGTTTTCCCCCTTGTGGCAACAGCACATCCCCTAGACTCATGTTTCTGTCACTCAAGCTAGTCATCGAGGGGCATGAACCCACAATCAAGCATAACGTTCCCTCTTGGAGTCACTACCTACTACTCGGCCAAAGCAATAAGTAACAACGGAGAACATGCAAGAATTACTTATGAACTAAAATATAAAAGAGGTGAATCAAATATATTACTCAAGATCAATCTAAACATAATCTCATAATCCATCAGATCCCAGCAAACTCAACATAGCAACAGCATAAGGATTACATAGGTGCCTCGATCATGTAGGGCAGCTCACGAGGACTAATTAGTGAAGCACAAGAATGGGAGGAGAACATCACATAGCTACTGGTCATGGACTCATGGTCCAAGGGAGACTACTCACGAGTCATCCGGGAGGCGTCCATGGTGGTGGAGAAGCTCCCGGTGGTAATCCTCCCCTCCGGCAGGGTGCCGGGAAGAGTTCTCCTGGTGCTCCCGATCTTGGAAGCGGCGGCGGCGGCGGAACAGAGATGGGATCGCGAAAAGAGTTCCTGTTCTGAGGGTTACGGAGGACCCTTTAAATATATGCCAAAGTAGGGCACCGGGGGAGCCTCGGGGGGCCCAGGCGCCCCCCCAGGCTGCCCTTCGGACGCAGTGTTGTTTCCGGATCGCTGATTTTTTATATAATTTTTCTGGATTTTTTGGGCAGTTCTCGAAACATGAAAACCTGAAATACAAAAACAGCCGAAAACAGAAACTGGCACTGGGGTGCACTGGATTAGTAAGTTAGTCCAAATATGATCAAAAGTGTATGGAAGTGTATGAATATCATAGCAATATCACCCAAAAGTGGCATGGAGCAAGCAGAAATTATAGATACGTTTTGGACGTATCAACATCCCCAAGCTTAATTCCTGCTCGTCCTCGAGTAGGTAAATGATAACAAGAATAATTTCTGTGGTGACATGCTATTAACCATATAGGACTTTCTCATAGTCATATGACAAAAGCTTACTGAGACAATGATTCTAAAGTAATTAAGTTGTCTCAAGAGAAAATCACAAATGACTGAAAGTTTTACAACATGAAACTGAAACATCAAAAAGATTTGCAATGAACATGATGTGCAAATATGATAAAGTGATATCTAGCTTGCCCCCTTTAGTGATGCAAAACATAAATGTAGGGGCACCTTCAAGGTTTAAGTGATGACTTAGATACAATCATTTCAGAATAAACGATATCACAATCATGCAAACACTACACCACAACACTGATGCAATGGCATCTAAACTGCCGCGAGAAAGCACTTTAGGCGGCAGGCTGTCTGCCGGGACAGTATTTCTCCCGGCAGATAGAACCGCCACGAGAACGGCTGCCGGGAATTACTTCTCCCGGCAGATAAAATATTCCCGGCAGTTACACTGCCCTAGCGCCCAATCTGCCGGCAGTTTCTTTTCTCCCGGCAGATTGGGCAGGACACGTGGTACATCAGTTACTGGCAGTCAAACTGCCGGCAGAAGACATTTGACCCGGCAGTTTTTTTGCCAGGATGTAGATTTCACTACCTAATTGGTCTAGGCGCCCCCTATATATATATATCTAATATCCATTTAATATGCTCAAGCAATCAGGACATATCAGACGTACAATTTATACATACTTCAATCAAAGTCACATATATGCTTCATCCATACACTTCAATCAAAATAACATCAGGCCTCATCCAGTACCTTAAAACTTCATTCGATAAACATATATAACGGCCATACACATATATATAAGGAGGTTGTGCAGCCACAAAATGTACAGTACATATATGCTTAACCAGCAAAATGAGGTAGTGCCACAATGGAGAAGTACATGTGTTCTGGGCGTGCCACATGACCAAAATGAGCAGAGTGGCTTAACAACCAGCAAAATGAGCGGAGCAACTGTCCAAGTTTCACAAATTAAACAAGCATATTACATAAATCACTCCACCAATTTTTTGCAGGTCTTCCAAATCTTCAGGAGCTTGAAAATCTTCCAAACCTCCATCGACTTGTGTACCTTTGGGAAACCTGCAACAGATAGGATACACAAAAGGGAGCTCTCATTTCAGAATTTAAAGTAGCATTGAAGTTGGCATGCTACAGATTAACTCAAGGAACATGTACAGTGAACTGGAGAGTAGTCATTCTTTGCATCTCAAGGAATAATGACACATGTACAAAAGAATACACCATACAGAGACAATATGGTAAATGCAAAATGGGATAAATACAAAATGGAACTCTGTGACTTAACATGCAACTGTTAGAAAGGGTAAATAAAAAATGGGATAAATAAAAAAAGCTCAATGGCAGATCCATAACTGGACTATCTTTTGGAAAAATAGAAACCACTTCCGCTTGTCGTTTCTGTACCTTTGGTACTAAACGAACAGGACAACAAGTATATAGAGATAATAGTGGAAGATGTTAAATCCTAAACCAGACAATAGTGTACATTCAATTCAGAAATAGTAAATTTTCAACAACAAATTTAGAGTTGGACTAGCATTTAAGAACAAATCAAGAACTTTGTCAAACTAATCAAGAGAAACATGTATATTACCTCCTCAACCTACTTGTGGTCGCATTCCTGCTTTTTCCATGGACTTGTCCACTTCCAACTGCATACATAGAAGCAAAGCTTTTTAAGCAATCAACCCTCATAGTAATTGGTAAGTTTAATCATAGCAGCATAAGAACAAAAGCTCACATGTTTGTATGGCCATGCGATACATCGCCCTTGAGCTTGCCCCATGGTGGTCATGTTCCCAACACCACGAGGTAGTATAGCATCCCTTTTTATTACATAGTTCACTGCAACCTCACAATATTCAGAGCCAAGCTCCTGGCCACCTACCACCTTTCTCCGATCAATTGATAGAATGGTTGCTTTTGCCACTGGGATACTATGATCTCGATAAACATTATACATGATCACATCCTTTCCTTTCTGAGTAAGCATGAAAAAGAACTCAGATAAGCGGAATTGTCTATGTGATCATAATTAAACAAAACATATCGATGTGCTTGCAGCCATGACTTGTGATCTAAGGTCACTATATGTTTTCCAGCCAAAAATCGACCCTTGTTGGTAAAAAATGGCATAGTAGATACATTGGTCTCACAGCCATGTAAATAACGGGAGCAGAATGTAAGGCTCTCATCAAACACATAGCCCTCTGCAATTGACCCCTCGGGGTGGCTCTTGGTACAAACAAACCCCTTTAGCTTCATATTATACATATATAGTATATACATAAGGTATATCAGATTATTTTGGAGAAGAGCAAAAAACCATATGATGCAAAGAAAATAGGTTTATAGGGATGACCTTTCTACTGGATACATGCTACTGTACTTTATTGGCCCCCCTAGCCTCACTTGCGTTGGAAGATGAACCATCAAGTGGACCATCAGATCAAAAAATGATGGTAGAAATATGGCCTCAAGAATGCTCAAGGTCTCAGCTATTTCTCCCTCAAGCTTCTCCATGTCACTTATGCTAATGACAGGTGAATATATTTTCTTGAAGAATCTGCTGACACGAACCAAGGCAACACCAACTTCCTTTGGCAATGTGTCCCGAACAGCTAGCGGAAGCAATTGCTGCAAAAGAATGTGATTGTCATGGCTCTTCAACCCAACGATCTTTTTCTGCTTCACAAGGACATTCCGGCGTATATCAGATGCACACCCATCAGGGAACCTAGCTTCCTTTAAAATTTCGCAAAATAGTTTCTTCTTTTCATTGTCCATTGCGTAGGGTGCAGCAGGCAAATCAAATTGTTCACCTACTGGGACAGGTTGGAGAGCTTTTCTTATTCCAAGATGCTCTAGATCTCTACGAGAGCTATAATCATCTTTTGATTTTCGATCCATGCATAGAAGTGTGTTAATTATATTTTCACATACATTCTTTTCAATGTGCATTGCATCAAGATTATGAGGCTGCAGCAAGTCTTTCCAGTATCTCAACCTAAACCATATGGATTTTCTTTTCCGAACCATTGGTGGTTCGCCAACCTTGCGCTTCTTAGTGGTTGTTTTCCCGGAAGGGTCCTTTCCAAAAACAGTCTTCATATTTTCAGTGAGGGCCAAAACTTCCTCTCCAGTAAGTGGTACAGGTGCTGTCCCTAATTCCACACCATCAAAGGATTCTTCATCAAATCTGTATTCATGGTTAGGATCAAGAAACCTTCGATGACCCATATAGCAAAATTTCTTGCCTTCCTTCAACCGAAGAGAGCAAGTATGTGAGCCACACAATGGACATCCAAATTCACCCGAGGTTACAATCCCGGATAGAGTGCATAAGCCTAGGAGGTCTGATGTAGTTGACAATACAGCAGCACGCAGGTTGAAGGGTTTACCGGTTGAGGCATCATAGGTTCTAACACCCTCCTCAAAAAGCGAGTTCAAATCGTCAATAAGTGGTTCAAGAAAGACATCTATATCTCTCCCAGGTGACCTTGGACCAGGAATTAGCAAAGAGAGGATGAAATTATGTTGCTTCATGCACAACCAAGGAGGAAGATTCAATGGAATTACTACAACAGGCCAGACACTATAGGATAACTTCATTGTCCTAAATGGATTTAGACCATCAGCTCCTACAAGCAGCCTCATGTTGCGACTATCTTTAGCAAAATCTGGATACTTGCCATCAAAGTCCTTCCAAGCAGGTGCATCCGCTGGATGCCTTATTAGTCCATCTCTTGTACGTTCTTCAGCATGCCATCTGCAGTCCGCTGCACTCTTTGGGGACACAAAAAGGCGTTGTAGCCTCTTCTTTATTGGAAAATAACGAAGAACCTTCCTTGGGACCTTGTGTACACGTTTCCCGTCAAGGCTATTCTTTTCAGATTTCCACCGAGAAGTTTTGCATGTAGGACAAATATCCTTATTTGCATGTTCCTTCCAGAACAAAATGCAATCATTCTCACATGCATGAATTTTTATATAACCAAGCTCAAGACATTTTATCATCTTCTTAGCTTCATAATAGTTTTTGGGTAGCTTTGCTGTTGGAAAGGCCTCCTTTAGCAACTCTAGCAGTATGTCGAAACTTTTATCACTCCAACCTCCAAGAGATTTTGTATGGAGTAACCTAACAACGAAACGTAGCTTTGAGAAGGTTGTGCACCCTGGATAAAGCTCCTCCCTATCATCAGCTATGAATTGTCGGAAAGCATCTTCATCCTTCTTCTTTTTCTTCTCTAGAAGTGGGTCGACGCCCTCAGGCTCTACATCTTGGTGACTTGGATCCTCCCCACTAATATCACTAAAATCCCCATTTTGTTGTGCTATATCTTGAATCATTTCAAGCATCTCATCATAGTCATCTAGGTCAATCTCCTCTTGGAAATCATCAGGTTGAACCTCATCATGGTCACTCTCGGATGCAAGAGGTGATGATGCCTCCCCATGATATATCCATCTTTTGTACCCACTAATAAACCCATCGCATAACAAGTGCTCATAGACAACACTAGCTTCAAACCAACAGCAGTTCAAGCAAATTCTACAAGGACATAGTATAGTGTTCCCTCTTGCTGAATGAGTAAAAGCAAAATCTATGAATTTCTCTACCCCGTCTATATATGCTTGTGTATTTCTAGCTTTATCCATCCAACTCTTGTCCATTCTTGAACAGTTTCACTAAAATGGCCTAACATGCGAAAGAAAGTATACTTCTATTAAGGAAAAAATCTAGTAACAAAATGGATATCATCAATATCTAGTACAGCCAACAAGAAATACAATACGAAGAAGAAATGCCATCACACAACAGAATATAATTAACTTAAACATGTCATTTCAGAAAATACAAAAACCAGAATAGTAGTAAGAATGTCAGCATCTATGTCATAAAAGCATAGCACCCCTGTTCTGTCCACATATTCTATTTCGCAAAGCACAAACAAATATGGTACTACTTTGGGGCATCAACTAAACAAACAAAGACTTAAATAACTAGATTTCATTCATCCCAAATTAAATGAACTCCAAAGCTCAATTAAACAACTTAGTCAGGTGTCAATTAACCTAATGAAGGGCTACTAATGAACTCCAAAACTTGCTTTCTTTCATCTCAAATTAAATGAACCTGTTTTTTTGCTGTTATTACACCAAAGCAATTAAAAATTGATGCTTTGTTCTAACTGACGGAATAGTTCAGTGCTTCACTTTCAGAACAAAACAAGGCACACACAAATTGCTACAAAACCTCACCTTAGTACAGGAGGCAGCGATGTTCAGCAGGCAAAGCTGCTCGCTGGGAGGAGGGCCAACACGTGGTTTGCTGCTTCGAGGGCTTGTGGAGGAGACAGACCCAGCCGTGACTTGATGCTCGGTGAAGCCTGCTCGGGGAGGAACACCACTGTACAACAGTTGCTGCGATGAAGCGCTTCCACGGAGGATGGTGTCCGCCCGTGGTGTGGCTTGACGATGACGATGGTGGCCGACGGGGTGCTCGGAGATGCTGCTCTGGAGTAGGGTGATGACGGTAGTGGTCGGCAGCAGGACGCAGTGGCTGTTGGGCGGCGGAGGGGGAGGGGCGGAGTGTTGCCGCGCGCGTACGTGATGGGGGCAACGGCGGCAGTGGTTTGCTGGTTGGGGCGGCGGCGGAGAGGAAGGATTGGAGCTGCGGCGGTGAGGGGGTACGCCGGCGCGCGGATCGCGACGGTAGAGGAGCTGCGGCGGTGAGGGGGTACGCCGGCCGTCGGGGCGGGAGAGGGCACGATGGTCGAGCGCGGAGGCGGCCGCGCGGTGGTCGAGCGCGGAGGCGGCTGCGCGATGGTGTAAGCGAGCGAGGTAGCTAGGTTTCGGGGCGGCGGCGGCGGTCGATCTGGTGGAGGGCAGGGGATTTGGGGTAGGGTTCTGGATCTGGTCGTGGAGGCAGGGGATTTGGGGGCAGGGGATTTGGGGGTCGATCTGGTGGAGGGCCGGCATTATTATTTCTCATATGGGCCAAAATTCGCGCGCTTTTTTTCCTCTGGCGCGCGCTTATTAGGGCCCCTTTCCCGTTTCGCGCCAAAGACTGTCTCCGGCATGGGCCGGCAGATTGTGGGCCGAGATTTCGTTCTCCCGGCAGACAGTGGGCCGTGAAATGTACCGACAGTGCAGATGCCGTTGTGGCTAAAGTTCTCTCGGCAGTTACACTGCCGCAACGTGCTTCTAGCGGCAGTAACACATGTCCCGGCAGTCCATTTGCCCTTAAACAGGGTTTTCTCCCGGCAATTAACTGCCCCCAATCAAGTGTTGTGGTGTAGTGAAAAGACAATGCTACTTTCGGACAATGCACATTACACTCAGAATGACAATCATGCTCTCAGTAGTTGGTGCTTCAACATAAAGGTAAAAGAAAGGTTAAGTGCTAAAGCTTTTTATTTTGAAAACATGGAAGCAATTGTGTCAACGGTAGTAGTACTTCATATGTGTCATGTATAAAACATCCTATAAGTTGCAAGCCTCATGCATCGAATACCAATAGTGCTCGCTCCTTGTCCTAATTAGCTCGGATTCCCATGGGTTATCATTGCATTGCATATGTTTTAACCAAGTGTCACAAAGGGGTACCTCTATGCCACCTGTACAAAGGTCCAAGGAGATAGATCGCATTTGATTTCTCGTTTTTGATAGATCTCAACTTGAGGACATCCATACCGGGACAACATAGAAAATAGATGAAGGACTCCTCTTTAATGCATAAGCATATTCTCATGAGAGATTGAGGATTAAGGTCCAAGCTAAAACTTCCACCATGATGCATGGCTTTGGTTGGCGGCCCAATGTTCTTCTCTAACAATATGCATATTAATTCAACCCACGGTAAATCACCCTTACTTCAGACAAGACGAACATGCATAGCAACTCACATGATATTCAACAAAAGTGTGGGAGTTGATGGCATCCCCAGAAACATGGTTACCGCTCAGCAAGCAACTCATAAGAAATAAGATACATAAGCAACATATTCTTTACCACAATAGCTTTTAGGCTACTTTCCCATGAGCTATGTATTGCATGGTTAATTTGCTTAGTGCAGGTGGAGGTTAGCAAAAGACTGGGAGCGACCAACTAAGAAAGCAATGACGGTCATAATCATGCAGAGCGACAAAGCAATATTGAATCAGGATGGTAGTTATATCGCTACTTAGAAACAAAAGATCATCAAGGCTTGACAGACTTTCTTTACACTCTTGAATATGCGTGAGCATACGCCAAGTCAATCAAAATAAATTCTTGAAGGAAGATATTACTAAACCATACCATATCATAGGCAAACAAACCAAGTTGGTACTCCAATAACACATTGGGAACCCCCCAGCTATTTGAGATTAACCAAAAGAAAACCTGAACTACTATAAGCACCATCATGCAAGTAGCATCTTTATCATAGACACATTAACCCATGCAACAGAAGCAAACTCTCTTAATAAGGTGAGCATGGTAATTAAAGAGAGTTCAAGCAACCAACTAAATAAAAGCTCTTGGAAAGATAAGTATGAATACTAAGAGCGGAGTATGATAGTAGCTATTTAAAAGACAAAGAACACACACACCATAGATAGACATGAAAATTCTATGTTATATTCTAGGTAGAAGTGGAGTGTGTTTCTCTCCCACATAAAGGAATGCTGAGTTCCGACTCGTTATGAAAAACTAAAAAGAAAACTAAAAGCAAGACGCTCCAAGCATAGCACATAACACATGAAGAGATAAAAATATAGCGGAACGAAAGACGAACTGATAATGTTGATGGAGAAGGGGATGCACGGGGGGCATCCCCAAGCTTAGACGCTTGAGTCTCCTTGAATATTTCTTGGGGGTGCACGGGGGCATCCCCAAGCTTGAGCGCTTGACACTCCTGAATCTTTTTATCATCTTCCCTCGCACACTTGAAAACTCCCTTCATACACAACTCATCATAATCTGATTAGCGAGGTTAGTACCCTTAATAAAATAATTATACCTTGCTGGAAATAAGGATATTCTTGAAGTTCTACTGTATCTCAAGATTGCCAAAAGGTTTTTGCAAAGAAAAAGCAAGTTCTTAATTTGCAAAGTGAAGGTAAGGCAAAACAGGACAGAATCTGTGAAAAACAGAACAGCAGGCAGTAATTGACCTGTTCGGGATACTTCTGCAACTCAAATCAAAAAACTCAGAACTGACGCACGAAAGAAAATTATATAGAGAACGCTGTCGAAAAAATTCATACCAAAAAGATGATCTGGTGATTTTATACGAATTTTTCTATCCAAGGACAGAATCTGTTTCCTGGACAGCACCTCACAACTTTTGAACTTTCTAGCAATCGGAGGCTATACTTGGCACAAATATGAAAAGCAAAGATACAATGATGATGCTACAGCAGTAAACAACATCAAGACACAACAAAAGCAAAAATTTATTCATGTGGGCTGCCTCCCAAAAGAGCTTTCTTTTATGCCTTTAAGCTAGGCATAATGCATAGATCAAGTTTTATCAAGAGTAAAAGAATAACTAGCCCGTACAACGGACTCAAAAGGTAACTTGACCTTCTTACGAGGGAAGTGTTCCATCCCTTTCTTGAGAGGAAACTGAAATTTTATATTACCCTCTTTCATGTCAATGACAGCACCAACGGTGCGCAAAAAGGGACGTCCCAAAATAATTGGACATGAAGGATCACATTCAATATCCATAATAGTGAAATCAACGGGCACATAATTATCATTGACAACAATAAGAACATCGTCGATCCTCCCCAAAGGTTTCTTTATGGAAGAATCAACGAGACGAACACCAAAAGAACAAGAATCATAAGGTTTCAATTTAAGCATATCATATATCCTTTTGGGCATAACAGAGGTACTAGCACCAACATCACATAATGCATAACAAGAGAAGTCATTCAAATAATTTTTTATCATAGGATCCCAACCATCTTCTAGCTTTCTAGGTATGGAGGCTTCTACTCTAAGTTTCTCCTCCCTAGCTTTGATGAGAGCATTAGTGATATGCTCTGTGAAGGCAAGGTTAAGCGTGCTAGTGCGGGGATCTCTAGACATCTTGTGAAGGAAATCAATAACTTCGGTAAGAGTGCAATTATCAAAATCAAGGTCACGAGCATCAAGTAAAGTGGTAGTGGTGTCCTTAAGGTTCACTTGTTTGGTTGCTTCTATAGTCATAGCATCACCATTAATAGGTCCATTGGGACCAGGAGTACATTGGGTGCTAAGAGTGTGAACATCCTCAATAACTTGGATAATAGCAACAGTGTGGTGGGTAGAAAGGCTCTTAATTCTTTCCTCTTCCTCCCTTTCTCTAGCCCATCTTTCTTTAAGCTTAGCCATCATCCTAATGTTTTCATTAATTTGTACTTGAGTAGCATTAATAGGGATGACTTCCCTCTCCTTAAGAGGAGAAGTTTCAATTTTTAGCAATTTTACCTAATTGGCTAAGTGGTCTACCTTAAAAGAAAGATCATCTAGTTTATGTAGTTTCTCTTCTACATTCTTATTAAAGGCTTTTTGGGTAGTGATGAAATCTCTAAGCATGGTCTCTAGTTCAGTATTGGAGTTCTTGGTACTCGGATAAGCATTGTTGTTCCCATAAGAGTTAGAGGGGAACGGTCTAGAATTGTTACCAAAGTTACTCCTATAAGCATTGTTGTTAAAATTGTTTCTAGAGATAAAGTTCACATCTACTTGTTCCTGAGCAATCAAAGAATTTAAAGGAACATCACGAGGATCAACAGTAGATTGCTTCGAAAGTAGAGACATGATCAAGTCAACTTTTTCATTGAGGGAGGAAATCTCCTCGACAGAGTTTACCTTCCTACCTGTTGGAGCGCGTTTGGTGTGCCATTGGGAATAGTTGGTCATCATCTCATCGAGAAGATTTGTGGCAGCACCAAGTGTAGTTGACATAAAAGTTCCTCCTGCGGCCGAGTCTAACAAGTTCCGCGAGGTAAAGTTCAAGCCTGCATAAAAAGTTTGGATAACCATCCAAGTAGTCAAACCGTGAGTAGGGCAGTTCTTGATAAGAGACTTCATACGTTCCCAAGCTTGGGCAACGTGTTCATTATCCAATTGTTTAAAATTCATGATGTTACTTCTAAGTTGGATAATTTTAGCAGGTGGATAGTATTTTCCGTTAAAAGCATCTTTGCACTTGTCCCATGAATCTATGCTATTTCTAGGCAAAGACTGAAACCAAATTTTAGATCCTCCTCTCAAGGAGAAAGGAAAAAGCTTAAGCTTAACAATATTACCATCTATTTCTTGGTACTTTTGCATATCACAAAGTTCAACAAAGTTGTTCAAGTGTAAAGCAGCATCATCTCCAGCACCGGAGAATTGTTCTCTCATGACTAAGTTCAGTAAAGCAGGTTTAATTTCATATGAAGGTGCTGAAGTGGCAGGTGTAGTGATAGGTGTGCTGACAAAGTCATCGTTGTTGTGACTAGTGAAGTCACACAACTTGGTGTTCTCGGTGGAACCCATAGTAGCAAGCAAGCAAGATAACTATTTTTGTGATTTTCGATAAAAGGAACAAAAGCAAAAATGAAAAGTAAACTAACAAGACTAAAAAGCAAAGGTAAAAGATAGCATGCAACTCCCCTATCCTGAAGAGTGGAGTCCCCGGCAACGGCGCCAGAAAATACTCCTTGATGGGCCTCGAACCCCTCGTTGGTTACCCCAAGTGGAAGGTGTAAGATGCAGTATGTAGAAGTGTTTTCCCCTAGCAAATATGCCAAGGATCGAATCCCGAGAGACTCCTAGGTTCAACAAGTAGGTGTCAATTGCTACGGCGCCAGATTAGTAGCAACCAACGTGGACCTGCACACAGATACAAATAACTTTGCTCCCAGCGAGTACAGAGAGGTTGTCAATCCCTCCGGCCTTGTAGTTCACAAAGGATTAAAAGCAATGATAGTAGTGATAGATAGTTTTTGCAATAGTAAGTAAATAGCGAAAAGTAAATAGTGGATGTGATCAATGATGGTAATATGGACCGGAGTCTCATGATGTTCACTAGTGATGTCTCTCTCCCAAAAGACGATAAAACAGCTATGTGAGGTAAACAAATTATAGCTAGGCAATTGACAGGACCACGAACGCAAACCAATGCTGACTACATTGCAAGAAAGGTTGAGGTTCAAAGCATGGGCGGTACGCCAAAGTAAGTAGACCGAAATCCATCAATATCTACTACTAATCATCCACCTTGAGATATCTATCCAGAACATCTCGCTGGTATTAAGTTGCGAGTCCCACCCATAGTGTAAACTCAATGCAACAGACAACTGCATTAAAAGAACTTTGCGTAAAGTAAACAATCCTCGCACCCGCGGGCACAAGCACCGTTGTTTTCCCCCTTGTGGCAACAGCACATCCCCTAGACTCATGTTTCTGTCACTCAAGCTAGTCATCGAGGGGCATGAACCCACAATCGAGCATAACGTTCCCTCTTGGAGTCACTACCTACTACTCGGCCAAAGCAATAAGTAACAACGGAGAACATGCAAGAATTACTTATGAACTAAAATATAAAAGAGGTGAATCAAATATATTACTCAAGATCAATCTGAACATAATCTCATAATCCATCGGATCCCAGCAAACTCAACATAGCAACAGCATAAGGATTATATAGGTTCCTCGATCATGTAGGGCAGCTCACGAGGACTAATTAGTGAAGCACAAGAACGGGAGGAGAACATCACATAGCTACTGGTCATGGACTCATGGTCCAAGGGAGACTACTCACGAGTCATCCGGGAGGCGTCCATGGTGGTGGAGAAGCTCCCGATGGTGATCCTCCCCTCCGGCAGGGTGCCGGGAAGAGTTCTCCTGGTGCTCCCGATCTTGGAAGCGGCGGCGGCGGCGGAACAAAGATGGGATCGCGAAAAGAGTTCCTGTACTGAGGGTTACGGAGGACCCTTTAAATATATGCCAAAGTAGGGCACCGGGGGAGCCTCGGGGGGCCTAGGCGCCCCCCCCCCCAGCGCGGCCCAGGGGGGGCGCGCCCACGGGGCGCCTGGAGCCCATGTGGCCCCCCCAGGCTGCCCTTCGGACGCAGTGTTGTTTCCGGATCGCTGATTTTTTATATAATTTTTCTGGATTTTTCTGGACAGTTCTCGAAACGTGAAAACCTGAAATACAAAAAGAGCCGAAAACAGAAACTGGCACTGGGGTGCACTGGATTAGTAAGTTAGTCCAAATATGATCAAAAGTGTATGGAAGTGTATGAATATCATAGCAATATCACCCAAAAGTGGCATGGAGCAAGCTGAAATTATAGATACGTTTTGGACGTATCAGGCTTGCGTGTCCTGCTCACTACTAGGAAAAGGGCTATAGATGGAATTGATACTAATGGCGCACCAGACAAGCAGTGCGCCATTAGTATATAGTAATGGCGCACCAACAACAGATACGCCATTAGAGTTCGAACTACTAATGGCGCACCAGGCCCAGGGTGCGCCATTAGTATCAAGAAGTTTTTTTTTGAACTAGCGCGCCTGTCCAAACATACTAATGGCTCATCGCACCAGCAGTAAAGTGCGCCATTAATGTTCTTTTTTTTATGATATTTTTTATTCTTTTTTTACAAAACTACTAATGGCGCACTGTCCCAGAGTGCGCCATTACTAGTTTAAACTAGTAATGGCGCACTGTGTGACAGTGCGCCATTAGTATGTTTTGTTTTTTTTTGCAAAACTAGTAATGGCGCACCTACTATAAATGCGCCATTAGTAACCTTGATTACTAATGGCGCATTTATAGTTGGTGCGCCATTAGTAATCGGGCAGCAACAAGATATTTTGGACAGCCTCTCTCCTACCCACACTCACTTTCTCCCCCAGTTCATTCTCTCCACCTCCTCTCCTCTCGGGTCCCTCCTCTTTTTCACCTCATTTCCACCATATATTCATTCAAATTAAGTGGTTAAATTACCTTGTTTTGATAGGTAAGTAAGGGGGGAAGCTATATTTATGTTGTTCTCCATACAAACAATGTGCACATGCACTTTTTATGGCCTAGCTAGATCTATGTATGTTCGTGGTGTTGCATATGTTTCTTGTGTTGCATATGTGTTTGTGTTTGGAGGTGTACCGATATTTGAAATACGATAGTTGCCAATATTTTCCCAGAATGTTGATTCATTTCCGTTTCGGTGAGAATTTTGGCATTAAGCATTCATTTTTGTCCTATTTTTAGGGAAAGTCATGGCAAAAAATTTCTTGGTTCTAAAATATCGTTTTGCTCTACCCCGCAGGCGACCATGGTGCGCACGATGACCGAAGGCATCGTGAATAGGTTTTTGAGGTCCGCGAAGGCCGAGATGCTTCAAAAGAACGAGACGGAGATAAGATGTCCGTGTCGAAGATGCAAGCTGAAGAGCCTTATTGCGGACCCGGATTCCGGGCAGGTGCGGGACCACCTGCTCTTGCGTGGTTTCATGGATGGCTATCGGTGGCAAGGTGATGAAGATGACTACGAAGTCGTCCATGGGGGCCGGGCAAGAAATGAGGAAGGGCAGCAAGACAACCACCGCGGCTCGGGCGGGCGAGAAGACGAAGAATCCCCAGGAGATGATCACGACGGTGATGCTGTACACAATCATCATGTAGAAGATGCAGGACATGATGATGAGGAAGATGCCGGAGCAGACGACGGGCATGATCATGAAGATGATGATGCCGGCGGAGCAGACGACGCTGGACAATCGATGGGCTGGGTGCAGGACCCTCATATTCAAGAGCTGCTTCTCAAGCAGACCGATAACGCAAGAGCTGCCGCCCGAGAGAAAGCCAAGATGGATCAACTTGAGTTAGACGCGGTTACTCCATTGTATGAAGGATGCAGGCCCGAGGATACCCGCCTGAAAGTAACGCTCATGGCTCTGGAGATGAAGGTAAAACACAAAATGACCGACGCGTGCTTCGACGAGAACATGTCATTCTGTCACGAACGTCTTCCCAAGGGGAACAAGTGCCCCACCAGTTTGGAGGAGGCGAAGAAAATCGTGTGTCCTCTGGATTTACCGCACGTGAAATACCATGTGTGCATGAACAATTGCATCATTTATCGGGACGAGCACGCGGAGTCTACCATATGTCCGGTGTACGGCGTCACTCGATACAAGAAGAGGGAGAAAGCTCCTCGAAAAGTGGTGTGGTACTTTCCGATCACTCCTCGTCTGCAGCGGTATTTCGCGGACCCTAAGGTAGCAAAGCTCCTGCGTTGGCACGCGGATAGGGAGGAGAAGAAGCGAGAAGATGACGCAAATGATCCGGAGATAGATAAAAAAGACAAGATGCTGAGTCACCCTAAGGATGCGAGCCATTGGAAAGCGTTGAACTTCGAAGACCTAGAATTTGGGAACGATCCAAGGAACATCGTGCTGGGCGCGAGCACCGATGGAGTCAATCCGTTTGGCAGCCAGAGAAGCACACATAGCACCTGGCCTGTGTTTGTGTGGATGTACAACCTTCCCCCCTGGTTGTGCATGAAGAGGAAGTACATTCACATGAGTATGCTAATTGAAGGACCGAAACAACCAGGGAACAACATCAATCTGTATCTGGGGCTGCTGAAAGAGGAGCTAGACACGCTGTGGAAAACGCCAGCCAATACGTGGGACGCCGCAAAGAAAGAATATTGCCCTATGAGAGCCGCGCTGCTCACGACGGTGCACGACTATCTCGGTTACGGATATGTCGCGGGGCAGGTGGTCCACGGATTTTCTGGATGCGTCAGGTGCATGGATGACACAACGTATCGCCAGCTAGATAGAGATCCCGGGTCTTCGAAAACCGTGTTCATGGGACATCGAAGGTGGCTTCGCGACGATGACCTGTGGAGAAAACGCAAGGATCTGTTCGATGGTGAAACCGAACCCCGAGGACGCCCTCGTACGAGGAGCGGCGAGGAAATAGACGAGCTGTTGAAAAATTGGAAAGATTGCCCACTGCCGGGAAAGAAGCAAAAGGCGCCAGAGCCGGGAAGGAAGCGAAAGGCGCCAGAGCTGCTGCTGAAGGTATGGAAAACGAGGTCTGTTTTCTGGGACTTGCCGTACTGGAAGATCCATCGTGTGCCTCACAGCCTTGATGTAATGCATATCACGAAGAACGTGTGCGAGAGTCTGCTTGGTACCCTGCTCAACATGCCAGAGAGGACCAAAGATGGGCCGAAAGCAAGGGCAGACTTGAAATCAATGGGCATCAGGCAGGAGCTTCGCGCTATATATGATGATCATGATGATGATGATGATGATGAGGCGAAGCAGGAGACGGAAAGTCGTCGCAAAGGCAAAAAGGGCAAGAAGACCGGAAATGACTACCCTCCCGCGTGCTTCACTCTAAGTCAGGAGGAGATCGAGCAGTTTTTCACCTGCTTCGTAGGAGTACAACTTCCTTACGGTTACGCGGGGAAGATAAGCAGATACCTAGACCGGGCGAAGCTGAAGTTCAGCGGGATGAAGTCACACGACTGTCACGTGCTGATGACGCAGATACTTCCAGTTGCAATCCGTGGTATCATGGACGCGCACGTCCGTGAAACCCTATTTGGCCTATGCAACTTTTTCGACGTCATCTCTCGGAAGTCTGTTGGCGTGAGGCAACTCAGAAGGCTACAGGAAGAGATCGTGGTGATACTATGCGAGCTTGAGATGTACTTCCCGCCCGCATTCTTCGAAGTTATGGTGCATCTGCTGGTCCATATCGTGGACGATATCATCCAACTCGGGCCGACGTTCCTGCACAGCATGATGCCGTTCGAAAGGATGAATGGTGTCATCAAAGGATACGTTCGCAACATGTCACGTCCAGAGGAAAGCATAGCCAGGGGCTTTCTGACCGAAGAGTGCATCTCCTACTGCACGAATTATCTAGGCATCGAGAACCCCGTTGGTCTGCCCGTCAACAGGCACCTCGGCAGGCTCGCTGGATGGGGTCACCGTGAGGGTCGCCACGAAATGCATGTCGACTTCGAGGGTCGACTCACCGACTTTGAAAGAGCAAACCTAGTCGCGCTACAACACATAGACGTGGTCGATCCTTGGCTGGTTCAGCACAAAACCTTTATTGAGAAGATGTACAATGACCGAGGCCAACAGAGGACGGACGGAGATATAATCAAAGAGCACAACTCATGTTTCACGCGTTGGTTCAAGCAGAAGCTTCTGTCATACCCTTTACATGATGATTCTTCCGCGGAAGAACAACTCATATTCGCCTTGTCACAGGGCGCCGAGCACAACCTGATGACCTATGAGGCGTACGATATCAACGGCTACACATTCTACACCGAGGCCAAGGACATGAAGAGCGATGGTTATCAGAACTCCGGGGTAACGATGGAATCCTACACCGGTAATGACAAGGACAGATACTACGGAAGGATCGAGGAGATCTGGGAGCTGAGCTACGCTGGAGAGAAGGTCCCGATGTTCCGTGTCAGATGGGCCAAGAGCGTCCTAAAAGAAGACCGGTATTTCACCACCATGGTTATACCCGAAGCCAAATCCAAGACCGCGGGCGCAAACGACACCGCGAAAAATGAGCCATGGGTACTGGCTTCCCAAGTTGACCAATGCTTCTTCATTACCGATCCGTCAAAGCCCAGTCGTGTTGTCGTGAGGAGAGGCAAAAGGAAGATCATCGGAATGGATGGAGTAGCCAATGAGCAAGACTTCGACAAGTACGGCGACCCGAGGATCGAACATGACGACGATGATGAAGTAGCAGCTTACACCACAAGAAGAAGCAGGACCACCCTACCTAAAGGACGTCCGTTCCACAGAAGAACTCCATTTGCGAAAAAGAAGGGCAAGAAGATTGTGAACAGATAGCTAGCTAAGATCGATTGTATTTAAATCGTACCCTTCATTTCTCGATTGTATTTCATGGGCACTTTTTGAACTATCATGAATATTTTTAAATTTCATGGACACTCGATCTCGATCCCCCTCGTCGCCGAG
>LR738715.1:883675992-883699663 GCA_902687465.1 Secale cereale | reverse complement strand
CCCCCCCCCCCCCCCCCCCCGAAAATTCAAAAAAGGATTTTTTTCTATTTTTTATATATGTAATTATGTTACAAAAGGTGTATATTGTGTTAGTTTGTTCCCTCCAAAACTATATTTATGGATGTTTCTAATTTATGTTTGTACCGCGATGAGATTTTGTGCTATAAAGGGATCGACCGAATTTTTTTTGTCGGTTCTTATGCAATTTTTGTTGTTGTCTAGTTTCAAAATTATGTGTCCCAATACCGGCAAGCTATAAAACAAGTGTTTTTGGCAAGATATTTTTTAATATATAGCACTCATATATCTATTTATCTCTAAGAAACTAAATGAAATAAATAAATAAAATCTAAGGGTGTTCGGCACACACAAAAAAAGCTGATTCCGCCACTATTATCAGCCACTGGCAGTGAGCCTTTGCCATGCTCGTACGCCACGCGGGCATCAGATCCTTCCGCATACGGAAAATATGACCGTATTTGAATAAGACAACAAATTAGATGACTGCAATCACGTATTTTATAAAAAGAAAAAAAATATGAGAAACGCATGTTACAAGTTTGTGCAACAAACTTAAAATTGTGTGCAAGTTCTATAACTCCCAATGTATTTACCTCTTAGACAGTACTACAACCTGCACTGCAAAAATATCTACAAGTCGTAGTCAAGTATTATCAGTTTCTGCAAGTTGATAACTGTGAATTTTCTGTAGTTTTATTTTTCGTATGACAACGTATGCAATCTAATCCATACATTGCGCATGGGTCCTAACCTATCCCCAAATAATACGGGCAGAGAGTGTGTGGATCGGAGGGCCTTCACGCTGGGAGAGAGCTGAGAAGATAAGAGAGAGAGAGAGACCTGAACACGGCCGGCTCATATGTCGCCTTGGCTCCTCGCTATCCAAAGCTTGTTCCCTTCACCTCCGGCGACACACCAAAGCCCACTTTGCCAAGCAAACTAGCTAAACTAAGAAGAAGTAGCCAAGGAAGGCGAGATCGAGATGGCTAGCTATGGGGCCTCACTCGGCGCCGTCACGACCTTCATCCTGCCGAAGATCTGGGAGGCATGCTGTTGGCAAAAGCCAGATCTTCGAGATGCAGTCGATTCCTTGAAGATGCAGCATAAGCATATCCTGGGGAAGATTCGAGAATACCGCGCCATGCGCGAACGTTCCAGGTGTTGGAAATTCTCCCTCAGGATCGATCACATAAAATTGCACAACACACGTGCACACAAAACTGATAGCCAAGGGCCCTTGTCGTGCCCTTATTTTCATCTTTATTTCTTTTTCTCCTTTTCTCTTGGTTATCACAACGTACGCCCCAAGCTGTACATATATACATGTACCAGCCATGACTCAAACCGACTCAACCTTGACAAGTTTTATCAAACCTACTAGGACACGTACATATACTAGTATAGCTAGCTAACTTGTACACGGATGCTTTCCTAAATCAAATCAACCGACACAGCTATACTATCCTAACCCGACTCAGCTAGCACACCTACACTTGCTAAATTGACTCACGTCTTGTTTGGATTGCCCAACACCAGGGATATTGGGGGAACACTGGATGAGCATATTGCAGATCTCAGACGCGTGGCAAATGAAATGGAGGACTGCATAGACAGCTACCATATCGCGGAGACGACAAGAACGCGTGCAAAGCTTCTTAGAAAGATTCCTCGTCTCAAGGAAAGATCGGAAAAACTGGAAGTGGATTATAAGGGCCCAGGGAAATCCACCGGAGGGGAAACAACAACCTCAAGAAAAGAAGAAAGTACTGCAGCTTCTGGACATGGACAATCATATTCTGGAGGTGACCTCCGAGTTGTAAGACCGTCCTGTGCTCATCCCGTGGACATGGACGATCCAATCAAGGAACTTCTGGACCTGGTGAAGGTATCGGATAGTGAACCAGAAAGTAAGCAGCTCAAGGTGATCTCCATCTCTGGCTTCGGTGGCTTGGGTAAGACTCTCCTTGCCGACAAAGTTTACTTCCATGAGGATGTGTGCCCGCAGTTCACGGTGCGCGCTCGGGTCGAGGCCGCGGGAAAGAGCCATGACGAGGTTCTCAAGGAGATACTCGAGCAACTACCCGGGACTAGTGCGAATGACCAAGAGATATGGCAAAATGGCGAGCAAAGGTGATTAGCTTTTCTATACTGATTTATTCTCTTCATACATAACATAATACTTCCTCCAATCCAAAATAAGTGTTGTAGTTTTGTACTAAGGTTAGTTCAATCTTTTTTTTCTACAATATGCACAAGTGTGCATATCATATATTATAGTAGAAAGCGGTGAAGAGACCCTCCACAAGTTTACAACCACAGATTTACAAGGCTCTTTCTAGCCTCCAGAATCACTCACGCTACAAGGAATTACTCGCCACTAGCCCGCCTACGGAGACCACTAAAGAAGAACTCCATGTCACCCTTAAGCAGCCCAGCCGATCTCCACGTCCGCCCTTCGCGGTCAATGTTCCGTAGTGCCGTTAGAAGTGACGGTGTTTCACCCTTGAAAACTATAGCGTTGCGGTGTTTCCACAACTCCCACAAAGCCTAATGTGATGATTGCCTTTAAGTCTCTAGGTGCACATTGTGTCGCCACGCGTGTGGAGCACCACTCCACCAAGTCATCCTCAGTCCCCGGAGACCTTATTTCTAAACAGCGACACTCTTATTATGGATCAAATGAAGTACTACATACCATCGTGTTTCTTGTGTTCTTGATGAACTCAATTAGAAAGAAAAAAATGAACCCCATGGTATATATGATATCCCTCTATCCTTTCTGTCTAGCCGCCGGGTACACAAAATCCACTCTCATTCACATAGGCAGAGCCGAGAGCGTATTGTTACTTTTTAATTAGAGTGTGCCTATTAAACTCCTATGATTGCTATATTGTTAAGCCATGTTTCAAGAAATAGTTAGATTAGTCCATGCAATTCGCGCTGCAATATCTGTTATTTTTTAATGCGATTTTGACTATCTCACTGAACTAAACTGGGGTTGGTTTTCACATTTTCCTTTGTAACTAGTGTTAACGACAAGGGCAAGAATGTCCATATGGACGGAGTGACACGACAAAATGGCGAGCCTGGTCATGGTCAAGCCACACAACCCGGAACTAGCGAACGTCTCAGATCATCCCTCAAGAATAAACGGTGATTAGCTTCTCTATACTTCTTCATGCATAGCATCGCATGTTCTTGTTTACTCAGTGAACTCATTGACCCCATGTAGCCATACCCTACTATCTAGCCGTCTGGAACAGAAAACGGACAAGGAATGTTTACTTTTTACTAGGAGTATCATAATCAAACTCCCTTGATTGCTACATCTGCCATTTTTTCTAAGAAACAACAACTCTCTCCGTTCAGAAATGTAACATGTTTTGGATATTTGAATATGGACTACATACGAAGTGAAATAATGCCGTAGAACATACACCTGCGCTGTGAGACAGAAGGAGTATTCCTGTCGGAGGGGCCACGACATTGTGGCTGTAGAGCAGAATGGATCTACCTAGTTATCTGTTCCTAATAAATTTGTCTCTTACAGATTTTTTATCGTAATTGTGGACATCCAAGAGAATAGGGGCGAAATCGCGATAGCATCTGTTTTAAAGGGTCTTGGTGCGCCGTTAAGCAGCCCGGCCGATCTCCATGTCCGCCCTTCGCGGTCAATGTTCCGTAGTGCCGTTAGAAGTGACGGTGTTTCACCCTCGAAAACTATAGCGTTGCGGTGTTTCCACAACTCCCACAAAGCCTAATGTGATGATTGCCTTTAAGTCTCTAGGTGCACATTGTGTCGCCACGCGTGTGGAGCACCACTCCACCAAGTCATCCTCAGTCCCCGGAGACCTTATTTCTAAACTGCGACACTCTTATTATGGATCAAATGAAGTACTACATACCATCGTGTTTCTTGTGTTCTTGATGAACTCAATTACAAAGAAAAAAATGAACCCCATGGTATATATGATATCCCTCTATCCTTTATGTCTAGCCGCCGGGTACACAAAATCCACTCTCATTCACATAGGCAGAGCCGAGAGCGTATTGTTACTTTTTAATTAGAGTGTGCCTATTAAACTCCTATGATTGCTATATTGTTAAGCCATGTTTCAAGAAATAGTTAGATTAGTCCATGCAATTCGCGCTGCAATATCTGTTATTTTTTAATGCGATTTTGACTATCTCACTGAACTAAACTGGGGTTGGTTTTCACATTTTCCTTTGTAACTAGTGTTAACGACAAGGGCAAGAATGTCCATATGGACGGAGTGACACGACAAAATGGCGAGCCTGGTCATGGTCAAGCCACACAACCCGGAACTAGCGAACGTCTCAGATCATCCCTCAAGAATAAACGGTGATTAGCTTCTCTATACTTCTTCATGCATAGCATCGCATGTTCTTGTTTACTCAGTGAACTCATTGACCCCATGTAGCCATACCCTACTATCTAGCCGTCTGGAACAGAAAACGGACAAGGAATGTTTACTTTTTACTAGGAGTATCATAATCAAACTCCCTTGATTGCTACATCTGCCATTTTTTCTAAGAAACAACAACTCTCTCCGTTCACAAATGTAACATGTTTTGGATATTTGAATATGGACTACATACGAAGTGAAATAATGCCGTAGCACATACACCTGCGCTGTGAGACAGAAGGAGTATTCTTGTCGGAGGGGCCACGACATTGTGGCTGTAGAGCAGAATGGATCTACCTAGTTATCTGTTCCTAATAAATTTGTCTCTTACAGATTTTTTATCGTAATTGTGGACATCCAAGAGAATAGGGGCGAAATCGCGATAGCATCTGTTTTAAAGGGTCTTGGTGCGCCGTTAAGCAGCCCGGCCGATCTCCATGTCCGCCCTTCGCGGTCAATGTTCCGTAGTGCCGTTAGAAGTGACGGTGTTTCACCCTCAAAAACTATAGCGTTGCGGTGTTTCCACAACTCCCACAAAGCCTAATGTGATGATTGCCTTTAAGTCTCTAGGTGCACATTGTGTCGCCACGCGTGTGGAGCACCACTCCACCAAGTCATCCTCAGTCCCCGGAGACCTTATTTCTAAACTGCGACACTCTTATTATGGATCAAATGAAGTACTACATACCATCGTGTTTCTTGTGTTCTTGATGAACTCAATTAGAAAGAAAAAAATGAACCCCATGGTATATATGATATCCCTCTATCCTTTATGTCTAGCCGCCGGGTACACAAAATCCACTCTCATTCACATAGGCAGAGCCGAGAGCGTATTGTTACTTTTTAATTAGAGTGTGCCTATTAAACTCCTATGATTGCTATATTGTTAAGCCATGTTTCAAGAAATAGTTAGATTAGTCCATGCAATTCGCGCTGCAATATCTGTTATTTTTTAATGCGATTTTGACTATCTCACTGAACTAAACTGGGGTTGGTTTTCACATTTTCCTTTGTAACTAGTGTTAACGACAAGGGCAAGAATGTCCATATGGACGGAGTGACACGACAAAATGGCGAGCCTGGTCATGGTCAAGCCACACAACCCGGAATTAGCGAACGTCTCAGATCATCCCTCAAGAATAAACGGTGATTAGCTTCTCTATACTTCTTCATGCATAGCATCGCATGTTCTTGTTTACTCAGTGAACTCAGTGACCCCATGTAGCCATACCCTACTATCTAGCCGTCTGGAACAGAAAACGGACAAGGAATGTTTACTTTTTACTAGGAGTATCATAATCAAACTCCCTTGATTGCTACATCTGCCATTTTCTCTAAGAAACAACAACTCTCTCCGTTCACAAATGTAACATGTTTTGGATATTTGAATATGGACTACATACGAAGTGAAATAATGTCGTGGCTGGTTTTGGATATTTGAATATGAACTACATACGAAGTGAAATAATGTCGTAGCACATACACCTGCGCTGTGAGACAGAAGGAGTATGCTTGTCGGAGGGGCCACGAAATTGTGGCTGTAGAGCAGAATGGATCTACCTAGTTATCTGTTCCTAATAAATTTGTCTCTTACAGATTTTTGATCGTAATTGTTGACATCCAAGAGAATAGGGGCGAAATAGCGATAGCATCTGTTTTAAAGGGTCTTGGTGAAGTGCACAGTAGGGTTATCGTCACGACAACCATTCAGAGCATAGCAACAAGCTGGGCATCTCCAAACAACCATTTGTATCCTATGAGTTCACTTAATAAAGTCTACTGGGAAGAGCTGTTCTTCAGAGAATTTGATGAAGGGAAATGCAAAAAACCATCGGACATGGGGCAGTTAAGTTCACTGAAGTCACTCCTGGAGAAATGTGACGGCCTTCCTCTTGCTCTGATCAGCACTGCAAAAGTTTTGAGTGGAACTGAACTGGACAATAAAGCATGTACAGAAGCCTGGAAGAAGCTTTGTGATATAAAACATGACGAAACAAGCACGTTACAGAAAATGCAACGGGTGCTAGCCAGCACCTGCGCTGGTCTATCTGGCACCAACGTACCTCCTACCCTCATTGATTGCTTGCTCTATTTCAGCATGTTCCCACCAAATCATCATGTCAGGAAGAATTCTCTAATAAGGCGATGGCTGGCTGAAGGAATGAAACAAAATGTTGACAGGAAGGAATTTAATTTAGAAGAGCACATTGAGCGACTCATCGACCGAAGTATCATTCAGCCCATGGAAGTGAGCACGCGTGGTGATGTGAAGGGATGCAAAGCTTCTAGTCTGATGTACGAGTACATTTTCCACCGATCTAAGTCCGAGGAATTCATGGCAGTGCTCTCTGATGTGATGGACAACGGCTTTGAACGAAAGGGATATGTCCGCCGGCTTTCTATCCATGCGACAGAAACTGGGATTGCAGAAGAGAGATTGCCCGATGATCTATCCCATCTCCATACTCTGGCGGTATTCGGCACTGAGAAGTCAGAAGTTACAAAGGATCTTGCCAATGGTTTGTTTGGGAAAAAAAAGTTTGCCAATTGTTTGTTCGGGAACAAAGGGGTTCTTGCCAAGTATAAAGTACTTCGGGTGCTGGATTTGAAAGAATGTGCTGGTCTGAAAGGAAAACATCTTCAAACTATATGTGACATGTTGCTTCTGAAATATCTGAGCCTCGGGGACAGTATTGTTCAGGTTCCAAGGAAAATAGCGAATCTTAAACAGTTGGAAACACTGGATCTAAGCAGAACCAATGTAGTGACAGTGTACATGGAAGTCTTGGGGCTCCCCAGTTTAACCCACCTTCTTGGGAAAATTCGGTTGTCCAAATGGGACTGCATATTCGGAGTGGAAAAGTTGAAAATGTTCGTGAGGAATAAATGTAAGTTGGATACCCTTGGAGGATTCACCACCGGCAAGAGCGAAGCATTTCCACAACTAATAGGTCATATGCGGCAATTGAATAAGGTGAAAATATGGATCGATCCCACCGCAGATACGAGAAACTTGGAACATCTAACAAAAGGCATCAAGGAATTCGTTAGGAAAAGCAGGTTCGAAAGCAATGTTGGTCGCTCACTATCAGTTGACTTCTCTGAATGCGTACAAGAACATGCAGAACGATCCTTGCGTTTCCTTACCCTATCTCAATCACAAAAGGTGGAAGAAACTGTGAACATTCCAGACAATAATACCCAAGGGGCACGAATTGAACAGGAAGGAGAAGCAAATCAATGTCTCGGCAGCAATGGTGGCAGTACGAGCAATCAAATCATGAATATGCAAGACAATATCCAAGAGCACCAGGCAGAAGAAATAGAGGATGCCAAACAAGGTGCCCCCTCTGACGATGCCTATTCGAGCAATGAAACTGAGATGATGCAGAGCCTTCAGAACATCCGAGAGGGATATGACAAATGCCCCAACAAGCTTTCCTCGCTCAAACTGTGTGGCGATCTGCCAAAATTCCCTCTTCAATTTGTCACAGAGATTTCTGGTATTGAGAAGTTGTGCCTTTCATCTACACGTCTGTCTCGGGAAAACATTGCAGCCGCTCTCAGTGAATTGCCGGACCTGTTTTATCTAAAGCTGCGTGAAGATGACTTAAGGCACCTCGACCTGAAAAATAAGCAGTTTCCGAGCCTGCGGCGCATTTGCTTTTCTGTGAAAGATGGTAATCTGCCACGCCCAACAATCATCCAACACTTCCGTAATCTTCGCGAAGTGTATCTGTATGCTAATCTGAATTATGAAGCAAGACGCAGCTGGAAAGTAGCTTCAGAGAGTCATCCTGAAAGGCCAAGGGTTTATTTCGCCGAAAGCAAATGCAAGGGAACTTCGTCCGAGGCTGTGACCCAAAACCAGTAATGAGGATCCTCCGCTTCATGCAAGAGATGAGCAAAACTGTGTGCCACCAACATGAAGAATAATTTCAGTTTGATGCACCAAAATGATACTTCAGTTCATATTTACTCTTCAAGTTTCTCTCCTAAAGTTTGTTGCTGGTCATATTAAGCTTTGTCATGTTGTTGCATTTACCTTATCCAAATTGCGTATGCATTTGTTACTGTTGTATGTCTTTCCTAATCCGAATTCGTTAGAGTTGAACCAAGATGGGAAGATTGTACATTCACTCCCTAAGCCAACTATTTCATTGTTCATGTCATATTGTATGCAGTTGAATAAACTAGTGTGCTAGACATCTCTGTGCAGGACCATTATGTTTGAAGATTGTTTCAAGTGTTTGCGCAGAAGTAATTTACAAAATTTACGTGATCTACTCTCCAGATGTATAATCACTACTAAAGATATGTTCATCCCAAACGGTTAAAGATGCTCATCACATATGTCACCAGTCACCAACAGCATGTCGCTCATGTGGAGGTCATTACATTTCGACCTACCTTTACAGTTTTGCTCTGCTGACCTATGTCGCATTCAAGATAATGGTCTCATTCTGCAGCTATCGAGGTGGTGCCAACCGATCGACTGTGTGCCAGCTCGATGTGCTGTTATCCTCTGCCCTCTTTTTTGATTTCCTGTGCACCTACTTGATCATGTAACTGCAATGCCGTTATCCTGAAAGACCGACTAAGACTGAAAAGATGGCATCAAAACATACCTTGATGCTAAAAGCAAGACTTCTTCCTCTCTGTTCTCAGATTCAGCCTTTCTCAGGTTTACGATTAATTTTCAAGCAGCGGTGCAGTCTACTTACCTTCAGAAATCTCCAGGAATGGAATATCAGCTTCTCTCAAGTGCAACCGCAACATAGGAGCCTTGTACATAAGCCCCCATCTCCTTAGCAAAAATTGACATGACACTTTGCTAGATCCAGTTAATCCAAGTCCACTGTATACGCCGAAACACATAATCACTGCAGGTGAATAGTTAGTAATTAGAACTGCAGGCTGCGTTTCCTCACTCAACAAAAAGCCTTCTACTGTAGTGTCCCATATCTAGCACGCATGAGATGTGACAGTAAAGTGTGTCAGACAATTGAATCCATATATTACCTCGTAGCCACCACTCAACCAAAAATATTGAAGATATACAGTTCCATTTTTCCAAGAAGAGTCCAGTCAACTGGTTTCACAATGTTTCTCTTCAGCAAATTATGTTTACTCATTGATTTATTATGGCCTAGAAATCCTGTTGCTGCCACAGAAAAAGTCCAGATAAAAGGGCTAAAATATTAGCCCCACACCTCTGAAAATGATTACAGCATATAAATATGAGTTTCGCAAGTCCCTTCAGTGCCTCTGTTCCTGCAAGATGAGAGCATCACCATTGCAATTTAAGTTCAGAGAACTAACAATTTGCTTCAGGGAAAAAAATCTCGAGCTGAAACAATCTGCACACAAGGCCATCAGAAGAGATTCTTCTGAAAGTTTTTGGTGAAGCAACAAAAAAGTGGAAAACAGAGGCATGATAATTCGTATGACAGGGCAGATGAACAGAGCCCACTAGGGTACTTGTAAGTTCCTAGCTGTTCAATTCACTCAGATCGAGCTCGAGCTGCTCTGGATCGAAACGGACGGAAGGAAAATTGATAGATGATAGGGGAATCGAGGGAGGAGACCCCGTCTTCCGTACAATAGCTAGGGTTCGATCTAAACTACCAGCTAAGGAATATTCGCATACATGCCCGACCAAGCCTCGGTGCCCAGCTTATAAGAGCAAACACTCACTGTAGTAATTCTGTTTTTAACGGCTACTTAACAGTAACTTCAGTTAAGAACTGGTGAACTCATCTTGGCCGTTGATCTCTGATGAAGCGTTATCCCTCCATCCTAGCCGTTGCTTGTCTGAACTTCTTTGTACTGGTGTCTTCTTCTTCAGTAGCTGCGCGGTTCAGGTCCTGACAATGCCGCCGCCATGACGACCGCCTTGTCCTCGAGGCGAAACAGTTTGTGACCCGGAAATGTTTTGTTGAGGAAGGCTGCATCCTCCCAGGTTGCATCATCCGGAGCAAGACTTTCCCATTGTACTAAACATTGTCCCACCGGGGTCTTGTTTCTCTGAATGACTCTGCGATCAAGGACTGCTACTGGTATTGTCTTGACATATCCTTCTGCTGTAACTAATGGAACATGAGGAAGAGGTACTGCTCGATGACCTATATATGCTTTTTCAGTTGGCTTATGTGGAAGACTGGATGAATGCTGGTACCCTCTGGTAGTTGTAGCTTGTATGAAACTTCTCCAATCTTCTCCAGAATCTTGTAAGGCCCATAAAATTTAGACCTCAATTTGAGAGATCCTCTTAACCCAAAAGCATTTTGCCTGTATGGTTGGATCTTCAGATATGCCATGTCTCCTACTTCGAACTGGCGTTCTGTTCTCTTTTGGTCTGCAAAATGTTTGATCCTGCCTTGAGCATGTTCCAGGTTAGCTTTGAGTCTCTGTATCATGTGTTCTCTGTCAGTGATAGTTCCTGCTGCTTCAGGTGACAAAGTTGTGTCTGCAGCAAATTCTGCCACTTGAGGAGGTTTGTACCCATACAATGCTTGAAAGGGAGTACATTTCAATGAAGAATGGTAGCTTGTATTGTACCATAACTCTGCCAATGGCAACCACTTCATCCATTTCTTTGGTTCTTGAAATACCATTCCTCTCAAGTAAGCTTCTAAACACTGATTCACTCTTTCAGACTGTCCATCTGTTTGAGGATGGTATGCAGTGCTAAACCTGAGCTTAACTCCAAATGCTTTGAACAATTCTTGATATAATGCACTTGTGAAAATAGGATCTCTATCAGAGATAATGCAAACAGGCAAGCCATGCAATTTGATTACATTATCCATTAGTGTGTCAAATACTGTTTGAACTGAATAAGGATGGGCCAATGGAAGGAAGTGAGCATATTTAGTAAGTCTGTCAACCACTACCAATATTACCTCTTTTCCTTGGGAATTTGGTAGGGCTGTTATGAAATCCATGGTAATGTGTGCCCATGCCATGTCAGGAACAGGTAGTGGTTGTAGCAGTCCCGGAGGATGGATGTGTTCCACCTTGTTTAACTGGCAGACAGGACACTGGCTGACAAACTGTTGAATGTCTTTCTTCAGATTTGGCCAATAAAACACCTTCTTTATCCTGAAATAAGTTGCTTTCACTCCAGAATGACCTCCTATAGCTGAAGAATGGAAAGTGTGTAGTAGTTGTTGTCTGAAATCAGTAGTAGCTCCAACATATATTCTGTTCTTGTACTTCAACAGGCCTTCATGAGTAGAAAACTTGGGAGGATCTTCATTATCAGTGGCTACTTTCTTTAATATCTTGTCAGTGTCTTGATCTCCTTGGTAGCTTTTTCTTACATCTTCAGTCCAAGCTGGTATGACCATAGTAATATTGTTGCATTGCATGTGTTGCACACTATCTCTTCTGGACAGGGCATCTGCCACTGTATTTTCCCTTCCTTTTTTGTATTCAATGCTATAATCATATTCCAACAGCTTCAGTAACAGTTTATGCTGTACTCCTTCAGTTAACCTCTGAGTTGTCATATACTTAAGTGACTGTTGGTCTGTTTTAATGATCAATTTGTTGCCCCACACATAATGTCTCCATTTTTTCAGTGCCTCCAAGATTGCCATTGCTTCTTTTTCATATATGGATTGGGCAGCAGATTTGGGCCCCAGACTTTTGCTAAGGAAAGCAAGTGGTTTTCCTTTCTGCATAAGCACTGCCCCAATCCCTTTTGCACAAGCATCAGCTTCAATTGTGAAAGGGACAGTGAAATCTGGCAGACATAAAACAGGGCAGCTTGTCATTGAGGTTTTTAAGTGCTGAAAAGCTTTGCTTTGTTCAGGTCCCCATTGAAAAGCATCCTTTTTCAACATATCATGTAGTGGTCTGCAGATCTGTCCATAGCTTTTGACAAACCTTCTGTAATACCCAGTTAGCCCCAGAAATCCTCTTAGTTGTTTCACAGTTGCTGGTTCTGGCCAATCTACTACTGCTTGAATCTTGTCAGGATCTGTGGCTACTCCCTTCTCTGAAATTATGTGACCCAAGTATGATACTTGTTGTGTTGCAAAAGTGCACTTGGGAAGTTTCACATATAATTCATGTTTCTGTAACACAGCAAAAGTTCTTTCTAGATGTTTGTAATGATCTTCCATGGTTTTACTGAATACTAGCATGTCATCAAAGAATACTAGTATTATCTTTTCCTGTTCTGGTTCATTTATCTCCTCACAGACAGTATTCATCAGTCCTTGAAAAGTACCTGGCCCACAAGACAATCCAAAAGGAACTACTTTATATTCATAATGACCCATGTGTGTTCTGAAAGCTGTTTTTGGAATATCTTCTATAGCCATTCTGATCTGATGATACCCAGATCTGAGATCCAGTTTGGAAAATATTTTTGCTCCATGTAATTCATCTAGAAGATCTTCAATTATGGGCATAGGAAACTTATTCTTGATGGTTATGGCATTTAGTTCCCTGTAGTCCACACATAACCTCCATCCTCCATCCTTTTTTCTCACCATAATTGCAGGAGAAGAAAAAGGACTGAAACTCTCTTGAATTTCTCCTTTTTTGATCAGTTGCTTAATGATATCTTCCATAGCAGCCTTTTGATAGTGGGGTACTCTATAAGGTCTCAAGTTAGGAGGTTGAGCCCCTTCTTTTAGGACAATCTTGTGATCACAGCTCCTGGTTGGGGGTAACTTATCTGATTCTTTAAAAATCTCTGCATATTGGTGCAACAAAGGTTTTAGTGCTTCTGGTGTTGGAGTGTTTTCCTGGCTGCTGTCTGTTCCCATTTCCTGAATTTGCAGAATATATCCCATCACACCTTTTGTTAGTAATTTCTCCAATCTGGCTGCAGAAATGATGCATTTCTTCTTAGGAATTGTATAATCAAATAAGGTAACAGGCTGGCCTTCCTTTGTAACAATCAAAATTCTTTCAATGAGATCCAAGCAAATGGGACTGTATTGATATATCCAATCAGCTCCCAAAATTATGTCATATGCCTGTAAATCCAAGACCTTGAAACTGCTGCTGAAAGTGTGACCTTGGATTTTGAAGTTCACTTCTGATATTTTGGATTTTGCAATTAACTTTCCTCCTCCAGCTACTGTTACTTTCCTTGGTTGCATTGGTTGCTGATGGCAATTACTCTTTATAGCAAAATCAGTGCTCATAAAGGTGTCTGAAGATCCACTATCAAATAGTGCTGTAGCTTTTTGTCCTGCAATCTCTATGATCAGGGATAGGGTGTTTGCTCCTGGTGATCCTTCTACTACATTCAGAGAGATGTGCATTGCTTGAGTGGTTCTTTCTGCAGTGATGTCATTGTTCTTTTCTTTGTCAGGGGTGTTTGGGGCTGTATGATACACTTGTTCTTGTCCAGTGATATCTTCTGTATTGTCACTGTCCTCTTCTTCTTCATCCACTTCCTGTAAGATATGTATTGTCTTCCCAATTTTACATTTATGCTGCCTGGACCATGGTTCTCTGTAGTACCAACAGGCTCTAGCATCTTTAGGAAAAGGCACACTGTATTTCTCTTGATTTGGCACTTGCACTTGCATAGGTGTGTTATTACTCCTGTAGGGACTTGGGTACTGTCTGGGTTTATAGACAGGGTTATTTTGCAATTTTCTAGCTGCTGCAGCTTTCTCATAAACCTTAGCATACCAATATGCTTCTATAATCCCAGTAGGTTTTTGTCCACACACTTCATGTTTGATATCATTTCTTAGTCCTCCAATGAAACAGCTTAACAAGAAATTTTCCTGTAAACAAGGATGATCTCTTTTCACCAATGCTACACACTGTTCAAAATTGTCTATATATTGAGCCACTGTGTTTGTCTGCTGTATGTTCTTCAGAAGTTCCACAGCTTTATGCACACTTGCCTCTGAAAATCTGTCAGCTATCATCTGACAAAACTGTTGCCAAGTTACCATTTGCCATGGAACACAAATATTTTTCAACCAATTTGAAGCTCTTCCTTGCAAATGTCCAGTAGCTAAGTTTACCCATTGTTCATAAGGTGTGCCTGACATGTCAAAAAATTTCTCACATGCTATCAACCAGCCAATAGGATCTTCTCCACTAAAAAGAGGAATTTCCAGCCTTGGGCCTTTTAAGACAGCTTCTGCATAATAGGAGGGACCTCCTAATTGTGTGGAGTATTGGTTTCTCTGCATTTCATATAAGTTTCCTGCTGCTTGGTACACTGGAGAGCTACCTTGAGCAGTAGTTGTCATGTTTATAAACTGACCAGTGATAGGATTGTAAGTGTGTGGTGGGGAAAACAGAGGAGCACTTATAGGAGCAAAATAGCCACTGTTGCCTGAAAATCCCAAAGTGTGAGGCTGTGTTGTTGCACTTGTTGTAGCTGTTACATTATGGAATTGCCTCATTACTGTAGGTTCCTGTTGTCTATCACTGCAAACCCTTATACTGTCAGTCAGCAGCTGATTCTGTGACAGTTGAGCAGTGACATTTGTTCCAGAGTTTGCTGGGGCTTTCCCTGACATTCTGAACTCTTGTTCAAGGTTCCTAGAAATGGGAGCTACTTGCTCAGTCATACTGCTTGGTCTAGATACTGCTATCTTTTCTTGTTCCTTTAGTATGTGAAGATCTTCTGTAGGATTGGAACTTGGAGTTGCAACTTCTGTTTTCTGACCATTTATATGCATCTGTTGCAATATCAACTGCAGAGTTTGTTGGATTCCTTCATTCATTTCTGACAGTTTTGCTTCTACTCTGGGCATCGTTACCATTTCTGATCTGAGTTTGCTTACTTCCTGCTTGAGATCATGAAGGCCTTCCACTTCGGCCCTCAGGTCTGCCACCTCCTTTTCCACTCTATCTACTGTGATCTGCACCTTGGCTCTTGTGTCTGCCATCCTGCACTTCACTACCTCGACTACAACTGGTCCGCTGAACAGCCTTCACTTGCTGGCGCACGGATCCCGTCAGATCCCGGAATTTTACTACCAAGAGAAGATCTCTCAGCAACCGGATCGGACTCGGTGATCTACGCCCGAATTTCACCGCCGCCACGTCGCCTTCACCCAACACCGCCGCCGCGAACTGGGAGGGACGGGAGGGATTTTACAGGAGAACCCAACCTCCTGTGCGTCTCAGCTCGATTCGCCGCCGTCCAGTACTCGCCGAGGACATCCACTGGCGCTCTGATACCCTTGTAAGTTCCTAGCTGTTCAATTCACTCAGATCGAGCTCGAGCTGCTCTGGATCGAAACGGACGGAAGGAAAATTGATAGATGATAGGGGAATCGAGGGAGGAGACCCCGTCTTCCGTACAATAGCTAGGGTTCGATCTAAACTACCAGCTAAGGAATATTCGCATACATGCCCGACCAAGCCTCGGTGCCCAGCTTATAAGAGCAAACACTCACTGTAGTAATTCTGTTTTTAACGGCTACTTAACAGTAACTTCAGTTAAGAACTGGTGAACTCATCTTGGCCGTTGATCTCTGATGAAGCGTTATCCCTCCATCCTAGCCGTTGCTTGTCTGAACTTCTTTGTACTGGTGTCTTCTTCTTCAGTAGCTGCGCGGTTCAGGTCCTGACAGTACTGTACTACCAAACAAATCTCTAGATGATGGCAAGCGCAAATACCTGATCCTCCTGATGTTGCTAGCAATCCTGTTGGCCAGTGTCCTGTTCCAGGCCAGGCTACATCCGCCAGGGATAGTTTAGTAGCGTGATGGGAACCGTGCGGGCAGCTTGGTCATGCAGGACAGCAGAAGGAAGCAGTTACCTTGCCTTCTTCTGCAGCAACTTCACTCATTCGCGGCACCCATTGTTTTCAACCTGATGCTGCTGCAGCACTGGCTGGAGAAGGAGCCACGGGCACACACAATAGAGTGCCAACTTCCAGCTCCTTACCATTGACACGACACTTTGCCAGACTTCTCATTTTGAAGCAAACAGACCCTTACACGCTGAAACGCAGTGTCACTGCAGCACAAGGAATAGTATTCAGGAGTTCAGAACTGCATGATGTTTTTTGCTCACTCAACCAAAAGCTAGCTACTTTAATAGGAGTACTACATAAATAGCATGCAGATATAGATGATGAACAGTTCCATTTTGCAATAAAACTCTACAGTCAGCTTCGACTCTTTTCAAGATGTGGGTAGCCTTTGACAAGAACTTTTTACGTCTTCAACTGCTTGGACAGCCCATGGCACTTCTTATCACTCAGTGGTCAGTGCAAACTTACCCCATTATGCCTGAGCATGCCCATTGCGGCTATATTATCCGGCTAGACCAATTTATGAGCGAACTCGTGTGTTTTATTCAGAGCATGCCAATGCTGAAACTTGCTCTGTAACTGCCTGATCACAGCACAGCTATGGGATGTTCTCTCTGATTTTATTTTTCTCGGTGCAGGACTGGCATAGATGTTTCAATCTATTGACTGTCACCAGACGAACTCTTAGCTTTCTAGTTTCTACTCTGAACATCACCTCTCCGACTGCTGTTTGGTTCTTACGGTGCCTTCGGAACGCACTTTGTCTTCAGGACGCGAGGTGGTCGAGCATGAGAAAAATCTGGGGCAAGGATGGTGAAGTCACTCTCCAAACCATCTTGGACCCTCCTGGACCGCTTCATCCTGATGCTGGAGGCGAACCCCTACGCATTGCCAGGACCTGAACCTGAAGCTTCACCCTCCCCATCACTGTCAGTACAGGGACTCTCACCTTCTGTCCTGCACCTGTTTTCAGCTTGTTCAATTTTGCTCAGACAATCATCATAGCAAGCATACAACACAGCTTGTTCACTGAACCGGCACTCCTAGCTGTGCATTTTGTTGCTGCATAAGAGGACACAAATAAGGTAAGGACTAATGTTGGGTGCTGAACTGAGAAGATATGCTTATACTTTTTTTTTTGACAGCCTTTCCCCCCGTTTCTAAGTTGGGTCCTCTACCCCCACTACTTTTTATCTAGTCTCTACCTAGTTCATCGTTGTATGGCACTCTACCGAGCCGCTATTTCTGTTGTCTACCAATTGGTTGTAATCGGCTGTCAACCCTGTTTCTTTTTTTCGATCGCCGCTCTCCCCTTTCATGTTGTCCTAGTGTTGGCCAATGATTAAGAACTTAATTATTTCCTCATGGAACGTCCGGGGCCTAGGTCGACTCAAAAAATGTACCGACATTAAGGCAGGGATTGTAGCTACGCTGTGCTCGATCATTTGCTGCCAAGAATCTAAGCTTACCGACATTGACCGCTTTAAGGCCATGACTTTCCTCCCCCCCCCCAATCTTAGAGACTTTGATTTCACCCCATCTGTAGGGGCCTCTGGAGGTATCCTAACTGCCTGGGACGGTAACCTTTGGACTTGCTCCTCTGTGGCTAAAAACAAATTCTTCCTCTCCTGCTCTTTTGAATCCAAGGTCGATGACCTCTCATTTACCCTAACTAATGTGTACGGCCCCTGCGACCCGTCTGAAAAACGTGCCTTCTTAGACTTGCTTGTAAACCTATCCTTGACAATTACCGGCCCCTGGGCTATCATTGGCGACTTCAACCTCACCCTTCGACCTTCCGATAAATCTTCCCCGCATTTCAATTCGATTGAGGCCATGCTTTTCTCGGACGCTATCCAATCCATGCAGCTGCAAGACTTACCCCTCCTCGACCGTCGCTATACTTGGTCTAACCAACAAGACGCTCCCATCCTCGTACGTCTAGACCGGGCTTTAGTTAACGTGGCCTGGGCCCAACACTTCCCAGATAGTGCTCTCACATCCTCCACTAGATCCACATCAGACCACGTCCCAATACAACTGTCGGCGGCCACTCAAATCCCAAAACCCTCGATCTTCCTGCTAAATAATGCCCTTCTAGCCAATCCCTCCTTCCGGGATAAGGTGGCTTCCAACTGGTCCAGCGTAGGGGCCCGACACTTGACGAGGGGTTCGGTTGGGATGCTTGCCTTGCGCCTCAAGCGAACTCGAGATATGGCCAAAAAATGGTCGGCTAACTTTCGTCTCCCAACAACTTTGGCCAAGAACTGCCACACCACGATCAACCTCCTGGATAAGATGGAAGAATCCCGCATGCTCTCCCCCATTGAGCTTCATCTTCGGACCTCAGTTAAATTATCCTTACACCGATTCAATGCTGACCTGGCGTCCTACTGGCGGCAACGTGCGAAAATCAGGGACTGTGTTCTCGGCGATGAAAACTCGGCCTACCTTCACGTTTGTGCCTCCGTACGCTTTAGGAAGAACCAAATCAAATCCCTAGAGGTGGACGGAGTATCCTACACCTCTCAAATGGACAAGGAGCGCATTCTACTTGGGTTCTTCAAAAACCTTGTCGGAACCGCGGTTCAGGCGTCATTCTCCTTCGATCTAACCTCTCTGTTGGCTGGGTCCTCCCTCTCCCCCTCTCAGGCTAGAGATATAGTGCGCCCCTTCACGATCGAGGAAATTAAGTTTGCTCTATGGGGCATGAACGATAACGCAAGCCCCGGTCCGGATGGCTTTGGACCCGCCTTCTACAAAGCAAATTGGAACCTAGTCAAAAACGACTTGCTCAATCTCCTAATTGACTTTCATAGCGGTAGGGCCGACTTAAGACGCATCAACAAAGCATATATTGTGCTTCTCCCAAAGAAGCTGGGAGCTACCCAACCAGAGAACTTTAGACCGGTTTCTTTACAAAACTGCGCGGTCAAAATAGCCTCGAAATGCTTGGCAAATAGGGCCCAGGATTTCATGCCCGATATTATTTACTTCAGCCAGTCCGGCTTTATTAGAGGGAGAGGTATCGCGGATAACTTCTTACATGCCGCCGATATCGTCCAGTCGTGCTTCAAAAGAAGAAAACATTCTATCGTCCTTAAGCTGGATTTTCACAAGGCTTTTGACTCTGTCTCCTGGGACGCCTTGACTGCCATCCTACGTGCAAAGGGCTTTCCTTCTCAATGGGAGGGCTGGATCCGATCTCTCAACGATACCGCAAACTCCGCCATCTTGCTAAATGGACGGCCCGGTCCATGGTTCCCCTGCAGATGTGGTCTTAGGCAAGGGGATTCCCTCTCGCCGTACCTTTTCTTAGTGATCGCTGACGTTCTTCAGCGTATGATCATTCACGCTTCTCATTCTGGACTGCTCTCTCACCCTCTAGACGATAACCTTCCTTGCCCGGTACTGCAGTACGCCGATGACACGCTGATCGTGCTGCCGGCGATCGAAGAGCAGTTGCACCACCTCAAGCAGTTGCTGTCTCAATTCTCCGCGGCCACTGGCCTCACCATTAATTTCCATAAAAGCACGTTTGCCCCTATCCACGTAGAGCCGGAAACCTCCCTTAATCTAGCGGCGATCCTCGGTTGCGCTGTCGCCAGTTTCCCGCAGTCCTACCTTGGTTTACCCCTGTCCACCTCCAAACTTAACATCTCAGCCTTCTCCTTTCTGATCGATAAAATAGACCGCAGGTTGGCTGGCTGGCGGGGTCTTTTGCTTTCCTTAGCAGGCAGGGCAATTCTAGTTCGTGCGGCTCTTCGTGCCCTACCCATATATGCTATGAGCGCGCTCCTGCTGCCTTTAGGGACGCTTCAGGAGATTGACAAACGTTGCAGGGCCTTCTTCTGGTCGGGCCAAGACAAAACCACGGGAGGGCAATGCAAAGTGGCTTGGGACTTAGTGTGCGCGCCGTTCGCAAACGGGGGTCTAGGTTTCTTCTCTCTTAAACACATGAATGTGTGCCTTCTTCTTAGACACCTGTCAAAGCTACACGACTCCAACTCTACTCCAGCCGCTTCCTACCTGGTTAACAAATATGGCTGGTCCCCTACTCACGACCTGGGATCTGGGGACTCCTCCGCATCACCAGCGTGGCGCGATATCTTTAAACATATAGACTTCTTCAGGTTCAACACCTCGGTGAAGCTTGGGAATGGGGCCACCACCTCATTCTGGAATGACCTTTGGCTTCCAAACACCCAGACTACTCTCGCTTACCAGTTTGCTGCTCTTTACTCACACTCCAATAGGCAGTCGGCCTCGGTCGCACGGGTGTTGGATTCGCCAGAGCTGAACCTCGATCTCGCACCTCGGTTATCCCTTGTAGCGGAGAACGAACTGGCTACTTTGCGTAATATTATGGCTACAGTTAACTTGGATTCGCAGGTTGATGACACTAGGGTTTGCAGGCGAGAGGGCAAAGCTCTCTCCACCAGGTTGGCCTACGCAGCGATATGGCATGAACACCCGACAGACCCAATGGCGGCTGCGATATGGAAGAACTATGCGCCCAACAAGTGTCGTATCTTCATGTGGCTGGCTCACAAAGATCGGGTATACACCAACGAGCGAAGGTTGCGCCGCTCAATCGCTACAACCGATGCTTGCCCGTTCTGCGGCACTTGCGAGACTATCACCCACCTCCTCCTCCGCTGCTCCACTCTACGGCCGCTATGGGAGGAGCTCTACAACCTCTATAGGGGCTCGCCCAACAGCATTGCAGATATCTGGCGGAGGGCCCCAAGGGACAAAGTTCGCTCTACAGTTCTCATCGCAATTCTCTGGAACACCTGGAAGCGCCGAAACGCCAAGGTCTTCCGACACGAAACCATGCACATTCATCACATTGCCAGGGTTGCGGCGGATGATCTCAAGCTATGGTCTCATCGATGCAAGAATGCTCAGCGCAAATCACTCCTCCAAGAATGGGGCTCTATGTTGTCAAACCTTGCCGCGAGATTGTGACCTTATGTAATCTTCGGCTCCCCCCTTTCCCCTCTTCTCTCCCCCTAGCAACCCCCCGGTAACCTCCTGTGTAAACAGCTCTCATAAGTAATATATGGTTCAGGCCGGCGTAAGCCCGCCGTTGACGCGTCAAAAAAAAACAAATGATGAGTTGGTCTGTTGGATGCATACCTTCACATGTGATTCCTCACCATTATCGATGTTCTTAATTTCTTGATTCTTTGGCTACTTGTTGAAAGTGCACAGCCAGTTGGCACTCCTTGTTGGCTAGCTCTGCATTTGTCTTGACTTGACACTTGACAGTGTACTACTACAGAGTCAGTTGCTCAGTAGTTACTCTAGGCAGCAGTGTCATAGTACTCTGCAGTGCAGGTGATCAGTTTCTTCAGATTTGTGGGAGGTATCATGCTGCACTTTGTGATCTTCTCGCTCAATATTATGCAATTAGGCTGCACCCTTACCTTGTTTACTTGTCATTACTGATTTTATTTGTGTACTGTTGTTGCTTGCATTCCAGGATCAAACTCGCAGCAATGGCGGGAGGGCGTTCGACTTCTGGATTAACTGGTCGAGCCAGATTGGGGTTCTCTTCAGCCTCGGTTCCTCTACAGCAGCAGCACACCTCATGAACATCAGCTCATTGCCTTCTGGGCGCCATTCCTCCTGCTGCACCTTGGTGGTCCGGACAACATCACCGCCTATGCCCTCGAGGATAACAAGCTCTGGAAGCGCCACTTGCTGAGCCTTGGGGTGTAGGTTGCGGGAGCTGGATATGTCCTCTACAAGCACATCATCGGCAGTGGGATCTTTCTCATGCTGGCTGCCATCTTGATATTCGTTGTTGGTGTTACAAAGTATGCTGAGAGGACATGTGGGCTCAGGTTCGCAAATTTCAGTACCCTCCAGAGCTCTCTCAAGGTACAGGCACGTGACAAGCATCACCAACAGTTTTACATTGAGCATCAAGACTGGTACAATGATTTGGAGGACGAGCTCATCCTGCAGCGTGCTCATTCCCTGTTTCATATCTGCAAGCGTGGAATAGTTGATTCAGTGGTCATGGTGGATGAGTCAGACGGCCCGAGCGAGGTGGACTCTGAAGAATGCATGTGGCCGTCCGATCACACAGCAGCACAGCGCGTCTATTTTCTCTTGTGTCGTACCCATCTAGTATCTACACACAACAATGAGCTACCACGCCACCACGCTGATGCAAACTGTGACTGCATCACCGATGCTCGTACAGCTGTACCGGAGCCATGGACCTGGCACCGGCATCGGCGACTGCAACAACACCCCACCCTCGGCGAAGCTCCATTGCAATCCCCGGCGGTGGAGACAAAGCTTCAAAGTAGCATCGCTGACGCCGGCAAAGCGACAATGCAGCAGCAACAACGCTACGACGCGGCACCGGCGGAGCTCCGTTGCAGCCTAGTGACGCCGGTGATGCGCTGGCGAAGTTCCATTACAACCCCAGGCGGCGGATACAAAGCTTCAACGTAGCTAGCATCGCCGGCGCCGGCGAAGTTCCAAAGCAGCAGCAACAACGCTCCCATGCAGCACCGGCGGAGCTCCATTGCAGCCTGTCGACTCCGGCGATTCGCCGACGAAGCTCCATTGCAGCGCCAACAGCAGCTTCCTGGCAGCCGATCGTGACAGTGCACACGCTGCATCGCAGCTCTGCCGCCGGCGCACCACCATGGATGTTGCGTTGAAGCTTTTGCGGCCGGCGATATCCACGGGGCACATGGACACATGCGTTGCCTTGCAGCTTCACCATTGCAGCGCCGACCATGGCGCCTTCCACGCGGCACAACAGCGCCCTCTTGAACTCCGACAACGCCGTAGAGTACCACATCGCAGCGTCGATGATCTTCAGCCATCTCGTTTGTAGCGCCGCAACAGTCGAGGATCTGTTGTATCACCCTCCGGTTTTCAGCATCGGCAACAGTTGACGAGCTGCTGTGCCGCCGGCTTGCAGCACCGGCAGCAGTCAACGACGAGATCCACGTGGTGAAAGGGCGACCGCAGCTCCGTGGGAAGGAAGATTAGGCAGAGGGGCGCGATTTCGAGGGAGAAGAGGAAAGGGTGGGCTAGGGCGGGGGATGGGGGGATGGGGTTGCAGCAGGCGACGGTGGTGCTGCTCGTCATGGGAGCCTCTCCTTTGCTCGTACGAAGAAGACAGAAGGGAGGGGAAGAAGTGTGTGAAAGAGATGTGCTCAATACACTAGTAGAAAACGGGCCTATTGTCCCAGTTCGTAAGGGCCTTTTGTCCCGGTTTTTGAACCGGGACTAAAGGGTCGGTACTAATGCCCTAGCCCTTTAGTCCCGGTTCAAACAAGAACCGGGACAGATGGGCCTCCACGTGGCCTCTGCACGGAGCCCAGGCAGGAGGGCCTTTGGTCCCGGTTGGTGGCTCCAACCGGGACCAATAGGCATCCACGCGTTAGCATTTCTGTGGCTGGAGTTTTTGTTTTTTTTTGAAAGGGGGGGG
>LR738715.1:883627468-883669396 GCA_902687465.1 Secale cereale | reverse complement strand
CAAATATTATAGGAATTTTTTTCCTTTTTGCTATTTATTTTTTCATTTCTACTTAGAACTAAATACTTATAGTTTTTTTAGTGATTTCTTTTTTCTTTTAGGTCACAAAAAGTATACACTTTCTGTTAGTGCGATTAGTTTTAAAATTTGAATAGTTTAAATTTGATTTTTTTTAAAATTTGTGTGAATCACAAGTTTGTGATTAACTTTACTAAAAAAATGAACATAGATGCACCTATAGAGAGAATTCAACCTAAATTCATAATCAATTTCTATGAATTTCAGATAAATTCATTATGAATTTAGGTCAAATTCCCTGTATAGGGGCATCTATTTTCACTTTGAGAGGAGCTCAACAAGGCAGAGAGGGACGGCTTATAAACCGGTGTGGGCGCCCTTCGGTTGGCGAGGTGGGACTAAACTCTGAGCGCAACAGGACCAACCCTTAGTCCCGGTTTGTGGCACAAACCGGGACTAATGGTCATGGGCTAGGGGCGAGCCCTATTTTTTTCCAGTTTTTCTGTTTTGTTTTCTGCATAATTTATTTTCTTTTGTTTTTTGCTTTATTTTTTAATTGTAAACTTTCTGTTAGTGCCATTAGTTGTCAAATTTGAATAGTTAAAATTTGAATTCTTTGAAATTAGTGTGAATCACAAGTTTGTGGTTAACTTTACTAAAAAAATGAACATAGATGCACCTATAGAGAAAATTCGACCTAAATTCATAGTTTTCAAACGAACTCTGAAAAAGTTGGCATAGCATGTGCATGTACAAAACAGACAATGGTATCATACTCGTCTGTTGCAAAGTTGGCATGGTATCATCATAATAGTTGCGGAAAAAAGTCTTCACTTTTTCTTCGCTTGTGTCATTTGCTTATTGCGTCGTAACCATGGATAATCTTCATCGTTTATCAGGATGCTTGGGTCAGCCTTGACTTTGAAGGGAGGAATTTCATGAAACTTTTCATAATCTTCAGATATGTCTGTCTTGCCCTCCACTCCCAGGATGTCCCTTTTTCCTGAAAGAACTATGTGGAGCTTTGGCTCATCGTATGATGTATTCGCTTCCTTATCTTTTCTTTTTCTCGGTCTGGTAGACATGACCTTCACATAGATAACCTGTGCCACATCATTGACTAGGACGAACGGTTCATCAGTGTACCCAAGATTTTTCAGATCCACTGTTGTCATTCCGTACTGTGGGTCTACCTGTACCCCACCTCCTGACAAATTGACCCATTTGCACTTAAACAAAGGGACCTTAAAATCATGTCCGTAGTCAAGTTCCCATATGTCCACTATGTAACCATAATTGAAGGAAGTATGCCCTAGAGGCAATAATAAAGTTGTTATTTATATTTCCTTATATCATGATAAATGTTTATTAGTCATGCTAGAATTGTATTAACCGGAAACTTAGTACATGTGTGAATACATAGACAAAACAGAGTGTCCCTAGTATGCCTCTACTAGACTAGCTCATTGATCAAAGATGGTTATGTTTCCTAACCATAGACATGAGTTGTCATTTGATCAACGGGATCACATCATTAGGAGAATGATGTGATGGACAAGACCCATCCGTTAGCTTAGCACTATGATCATTTAGTTTTACTGCTATTGCTTTCTTCATGACTTATACATGTTCCTATGACTATGAGATTATGCAACTCCCGAATACCGTAGGAACACCTTGTGTGCTATCAAACGTCACAACGTAACTGGGTGATCATAAAGATGATCTACAGTTGTCTCCGAAAGTATTCGTGGTGTTGGCATAGATCAAGATTAGGATTTGTCACTCTGAGTGTCTGAGAGGTATCTTTGGGCCCTCTCGGTAATGCACATCATAATAAGCCTTGCAAGCAAATGACTAATGAGTTAGTCACGAGATGATGTATTACGAAACGAGTAAAGAGACTTACCGGTAACGAGATTGAACTAGGTATAGAGATACCGACGATCGAATCTCGGGCAAGTAACATACCGATGACAAAAGGAACAACGTATGTTGTTATGAGGTTTGACCGATAAAGATCTTCGTAGAATATGTAGGAGCCAATATGAGCATCCAGGTTCCGCTATTGGTTATTGACCGGAGATGAGTCTCGGTCATGTCTACATAGTTCTCGAACCCGTAGGGTCCGCACGCTTAACGTTTGATGACGATCGGTATTATGAGTTTATGAGTTTTGATGTACCGAAGGTAGTTCGGAGTCCCGGATGAGATCACGGACATGACGAGGAGTCTCGGAATGTCCGAGATGTAAAGATTGATATATTGGACGACTATATTCGGACACCGGAAGTGTTCTGGAAAGTTTCGGAATTTACCGGAGTGCCGGGGGGGTTACCGAAACCCCCCGGGGGAATGATGGGCCCTGGTGGGCCATAGGGGAGAGAGAGGGCAGCAGCCAGGAGGTGGCGCGCCCCCTCCCTAGGAGGAGTCCGAATAGGACTAGGGGAGGGGGGCGCGGCCCCTCTTTCCCTCTCCCTCTCCCTCTCTTTCCTTCCCCCCCTTCCTTCATTGGTGGACTCCTACTAGGAATAGGATTGCAATCCTATTCCTAGTAGGATTGCTCCCTAGCCGCACCATAGGAGGGACGACCGGCCTCCCCCCTTGCTCCTTTATATACGGGGGCAAGGGGGCACCCAAAGACACACAAGTTGAATTGTTCTAGCCGTGTGCGGTGCCCCCCTCCACAGAAACACACCTCGATCATACCGTCGTAGTGCTTAGGCGAAGCCCTGCGTCGGTAGATACGTCATATCCGTCACCACGCCGTCGTGCTGACGAAACTCTCCCGTGAAGCTCAACTGGATCAAGAGCTCGTGGGACGTCATCAAGCTGAACGTGTGCTGAACGCGGAGGTGCCGTACGTTCGGTGCTTGATCGGTTGGATCGCGAAGAAGTTCGACTACATCAACCGCGTCACTTGACGCTTCCGCTTCTAGTCTACGAGGGTACGTAGACACACTCTTCCCTATCGTTGCTATGCATCTGGTAGATAGATCTTGCGTGATCGTAGGAAAATTTTAAAATACTACGTTCCCCAACAGTGGCATCATGAGCCAGGTCTATGCGTAGATGATATGCACGAGTAGAACACAATGAGTTGTGGGCGATACTAGTCATACTGCTTACCAGCATCTCATATTTTGCTTCGGCGATATTGTGAGATGAAGCGGCCCGGACCGACATTACGCGTACGCTTACGCGAGACTGGTTTCACCGTTATGAGCACTCATTGATTAAAGGTGACTGGCGGGTGTCTGTCTCTCTCACTTTAGCTGAATCAAGTGTGGCTACGCCCGGTCCTTGTGAAGGTTAAAACATCACATACTTGACGAAACATCGTTGTGGTTTTGTATGCGTAGGTAAGAACGGTTCTTGCTAAGCCTGTAGCAGCCACGTAAAACTTGCAACAACAAAGTAGAGGACGTCTAACTTGTTTTTGCAGGGCATGTTGTGATGTGATATGGTCAAGACATGATGAGTTATACGGTTTTGTATGAGATGATCATGTTTTGTAATGTTATCGGCAACTGGCAGGAGCCATATGGTTGTCGCTTTATTGTATGAAATGCAATCGCCATGTAATTGCTTTACTTTATCACTAAGCGGTAGCGATTGTCATAGAAGCAATAGTTGGCGAGACGACAACGATGCTACGATGGAGATCAAGGTGTCGCGCCGGTGAAGAAGGTGACCATGACGTTGCTTTGGAGATGGAGATCAAAAGCACAAGATGATGATGGCAATATCATGTCACATATTTTGATTGCATGTGATGTTTATCTTATTATGCTTCTTATTTTGCTTAGAACGACGGTAGCATTATAAGATGATCCCTTACTAAATTTCAAGGTATAAGTGTTCCCCCTGAGTATGCACCGTTGCGAAAGTTCGTCGTGCCGAGACACCACGTGATGATCGGGTGTGATAAGCTCTACGTTCAAATACAACGGGTGTAAGCCAGTTTTGCACACGCAGAATACTCGGGTTAAACTTGACGAGCCTAGCATATGCAGATATGGCCTCGGAACACTGGAGACCGAAAGGTCGAGCGTGAATCATATAGTAGATATGATCAACTTAAGAAGTTCACCATTGAAACTACTCCATCTCACGTGATGATCGGACATGGTTTAGTTGATTTGGATCACGTGATCATTTAGATGACCGGAGGGATGTCTATCTAAGTGGGAGTTCCTTAAATAATATGATTAAATTGAACTTTAATTTATCATGAACTTAGTCTTGGTAGTATTAGCATATCTATGTTGTAGATCAATAGCTCGCGATGTTGCTCCACGTTTATTTTTATATGTTCCTAGAGAAAACTAAGTTGAAAGATGTTAGTAGCAATGATGCGGAATTGTTCCGTGATCTGAGGATTATCCTCATTGCTGCACAGAAAAATTATGTCCTTGATGCACCGCTAGGTGACAGACCTATTGCAGGAGCAGATACAGACGTTATGAACGTTTTGACAAAAGCTCGGTATGATGACTACTTGATAGTTTAAGTGCACCATGCTTTATGGCTTAGAACCGGGACTTCAAAAACGTTTTGAACGCCACGGAGCATATAAGATGTTCCAAGAGTAGAAATTAGTATTTCATACTCATGCCCGTGTCGAGAGGTATAAGACCTCTGACAGTACGTTGCCTACAAGATGGAGGAGAATAGCTCAACTAGTGAGCATGTGCTCAGATTGTCTGGGTACTACAATTACTTGAATCGAGTGGGAGTTAAACTTCCAGATAAGATAGTAATTGACAAAGTTCTCTAGTCACTATCACCAAGTTAGTAGAACTTCGTGATGAACTATAATATGCAAGGGATGACGAAAGGAATTCCCGAGCTTTTCGCGATGCTGAAGTCAGCGAAGGTAGAAATCATGAAAAAGCATCAAGTGTTGATGGTCAACAAGACCACTTGTTTCAAGTAAAGGGCAAAAGGGATAGAAGGGGAACTTCAAGAAGAATGACAAGCAAGTTGTCACTCCCGTGAAGAAACCCAAAGCTAAACTCAAGCCTGAAACTAAGTGCTTCTACTGCAAAGGAAATGGTCACTGGAAGTGGAACTGCCCTAGATACTTGGCAGATAAGAAGGATGGCAAAGTGAACAAAGGTATATTTTGATATACAGATTATTGATGTGTACTTTACTAGTGTTCATAGCAAACCCTGGGTATTTGATACCGGTTCAGTTGCTAAAATTAGTAACTCGAAACGAGAATTGCAGAATGAACAGAGACTAGTTAAAGGTGAAGTGACGATGTGTGTTGGAAGTGGTTCCAAGATTGATATGATCATCATCGCACACTCCCTATACTTTCGGGATTAGTGTAAAACCTAAATAAATGTTATTTTGCATTTGCGTTGAGCATGAATATGATTTGATCATATTTGTTGCAATACGGTTATTCATTTAAAGTCATAGAATAATTGTTATTCTGTTTACATGAATAAAACCTTCGATGGTCATACACCCAATGAAAATAGTTTGTTGGATCTCGATCGTGGTGATACACATATTCATAATATTGAAGCCAAAAGATGCAAGGTTAATAATGATAGTGCAACTTATTTGTGGCACTACCGTTTAGGTCATAATGGTGTAAAGCGCATGAAGAAACTCCATAGTGATGGACTTTTGGAATCACTTGATTATGAATCACTTGGTGCTTGCGAACCATGCCTCATGGGCAAGATGACTAAAACTCCGTTCTCCGGAACAATGTAGCGAGCAACAGATTTGTTGGAGATCATATATACAGATGTATGTGGACCAATGAGTGTTGAAGCTCGCGGCGGGTATCGTTATTTTCTGACCTTCACTTATGATTTGAGCGGATATGGGTATATCTACTTAATGAAGCACAAGTCTGAAACATTTGAAAAGTTCAATGAATTTCAGAGTGAAGTGGAGAATCATCGTAACAAGAAAATAAGAGTTTCTCGATATGATCGTAGAGGTAAAATATTTGAGTTAGCGAGTTTGGCCTTCAGTAAAAACAATGTGAAATAGTTTCACTACTCACGCCACCTGGAACACCACAGTGTAATGGTGTGTCCGAACGTCATAACCGTACTTTATTAGATATGGTGCAATCGATGATGTCTCTTACCGATCTACCACTATCGCTTTTGGGGTTATGCATTAGAGACAGCTACATTCACGTTAAATATGGCACCATCTAAATCCGTGGAGATGACACCGTATTAACTGTGGTTTGACGAGAAACCTAAGCTGTCATTTCTTTAAGTTTGGGACTGCGATGCTTATGTGAAAAAGTTTCAACATGATAAGCTCGAACCCAAATCGGAGAAGTAAATCTTCATAGGATGCCCAAAAAGAAACTGTTGAGTACACCTTCTATCACAGATCCGAAGGCAAGGTCTTTGTTGCTAAGAGTGGATCCTTTCTAGAGAAGGAGTTTCTCTCGAAAGAAGTGAGTGGGAGGAAAGTAGAACTTGATGAGGTAATTGTAGCTTCTCCCAAATTGGAAAGTGGAACATCACAGAAACTAGTTCCAGTGATTCCTACACCAATTAGTGAGGAAGCTAATGATGATGATCATGAAACTTCAGATCAATTTTCTGCTGAACTTCGTAGATCAACCAGAGTTCGTTCCGCATCAGAGTGGTACGGCAACCCGGTTCTGGAAGTCATATTACTGGACCATGATGAACCTACGAACTATGAGGAAGCGATGATGAGTCCAGATTTCGCAAAATGGCTTGAGACCATGAAATCTGAGATGGGATCCATGTATGAGAACAAAGTGTGGACTTTGGTTGACTTGTCCGATGATCGGCAAGCCATCGAAAATAAATGGATCTTCAAGAGGAGGACCGACGCAGACGGTAATGTTACTATTTACAAAGCTCGACTTGTTGCGAAAGGGTTTCGACAAGTTCAAGGAGTTGACTACGATGAGACTTTCTTACCCGTAGCGATGCTTAAGTCTGTCCGAATCATGTTAGCAATTGCCGCATTTTATGAGATCTGGCAAATGGATAACAAAACTGCATTCTTTAATGGATTTATTAAAGAAGACGTGTATATGATGCAACCAGAAGGTTTTGTCAATCCTAAAGGTGCTAACAAAATGTGCAAGCTCCAGCGATCCATCTATGGACTGGTGCAAGCATCTTGGAGTTGGAATATACGCTTTGATAAGTTGATCAAAGCATATAGATTTATACAGACTTGCGGTGAAGCCTGTATATACAAGAAGTGAGTGGGAGCACTACAACCTTTCTGATAAGTATATGTGAATGACATATTGTCGATCAGAAATGATGTATAATTTTCTGGAAAGCATAAAGGAGTGTTTGAAAGGAGTTTTTCAAAGAAAGACCTTGGTGAAGCTGCTTACATATTGGGCATCAAGATCTATAGAGATAGATCAAGACGCTTGATAAGACTTTCGATGAGTACATACCTTGATAAGATTTTGAAGTAGTTCAAAATGGATCAATCAAAGAAGGAGTTCTTGCCTGACTTGTAAGGTGTGAAGTTGAGTAAGACTCAAAGCGAGACCACGGCAGAAAAATATAGAGAGAATGAAAGTCATTCCCTATGCCTCAGCCATAGGTTCTATAAAGTATGCCATGCTGTGTACCAAACATGTTGTGTACCTTGCCATTAGTTTGTCAAGGGGGTAAAATAGTGATCCAGGAGTAGATCACTGTACATCGGTCAAAATTATCCTTAGTAACTGGATGACTAAGGAAATGTTTCTCGATTATGGAGGTGATAAAGAGTTCATCGTAAAGGGTTACACCGATGCAAGCTTTGACACTAAATCCAGATGAATCTAAGTATCAATTTGGATGCATATTGAAAGTGGGAGCAATTAGCTAGAGTAGCTCCATGCAGAGCATTGTAGACATAGAAATTTGCGTAATACATACGGATCTGAATGTGACAGACCCGTTGACTAAACTTCTCTCACAAGATCACACCTTATTACTCTTGGGTATTAATCACATAGTGATGTGAACTAGATTATTGACTCTAGTAAACCCTTTGGGTGTTCGTCACATGGCGATGTGAAGTATGGGTGTTATTCACATAACGATGTGAACTATCGGTATTAAATCACATGGCGATGTGAGCTAGATTATTGACTCTAGTGCAAGTGGGAGACTGAAGGAAATATGCCCTAGAGGCAATAATAAAGTTGTTATTTATATTTCCTTATATCATGATAAATGTTTATTATTCATGCTAGAATTGTATTAACCAGAAACTTAGTACATGTGTGAATACATAGACAAAACAGAGTGTCCCTAGTATGCCTCTACTAGACTAGCTCATTGATCAAAGATGGTTATGTTTCCTAACCATAGACATGAGTTGTCATTTGATCAACGGGATCACATCATTAGGAGAATGATGTGATGGGCAAGACCCATCCGTTAGCTTAGCACTATGATCGTTTAGTTTTACTGCCATTGCTTTCTTCATGACTTATACATGTTCCTATGACTATGAGATTATGCAACTCCCGAATACCGTAGGAACACCTTGTGTGCTATCAAACGTCACAACGTAACTGGGTGATCATAAAGATGCTCTACAGTTGTCTCCGAAAGTATTCGTGGTGTTGGCATAGATCAAGATTAGGATTTGTCACTCCGAGTGTCGGAGAGGTATCTCTGGGCCCAAGGTAGAGTTCTTTAGAACTGTGTAGTGTGCTTGAGACCAAGAATATCTGTCCCTGCATATTATTGAGTCCCTTCCAAGCGTGCCTTTTCCAGTCAGTCTGCCCTCATACCACGATTTAGGGAGACCTATCTTATTAAGGCCAGGAATGAAGTCAACACAAAACCCGATGACATCCTCTGTTTGATGGCCCATGGAGATGCTTCCTTCTAGCCTAGCGCGGTTATAGACATATTTCTTTAGGACTCCCATGAACCTCTTAAAGGGGAACATATTGTGTAGAAATACGGGCCCCAGAATGACAATCTCGTCGACTAGATGAACTAGGACCTACGTCATAATATTGAAGAAGGATGGTGGGAACACCTGCTCGAAACTAACAAGACATTGCGCCACATCACTCCTTAGCCTTGGTACGATTTCTGGATCGATCACCTTCTAAGAGATTGCATTGAGGAATGCACATAGTTTCACAATGGCTAATCGGACATTTTCCGGTAGAAGCCCCCTCAATGCAACCGGAAGCAGTTGCGTCATAATCACGTGGCAGTCATGAGACTTTAGGTTCTGGAACTTTTTCTCTGGCATATTTATTATTCCCTTTATATTCGACGAGAAGCTAGTCGGGACCTTCATACTGAGCAGGCATTCAAAGAAGATTTCTTTCTCTTCTTTCGTAAGAGCGTAGCTGGCAGGACCTTAATACTGCTTCGGAGGCATGCTGTCTTTTGCGTGCAAACTTTGCAGGTCCTCCCGTGCCTCAGGTGTATCTTTTGTCTTTCCATACACGCCCAAGAAGCCTACAAGGTTCACGCAAAGGTTATGCGTCACGTGCATCACGTCAATTGAAGAGCGGACCTCTAGGTCTTTCCAGTAGGGTAGGTCCCAAAATATAGATTTCTTCTTCCACATGGGTGCGTGTCCCTCAGCGTCATTCGGAACAGCTAATACGCCGGGACCCTTTCCAAAGATTACATGTAAATCATTGACCATAGCAAGTACGTGATCACCGGTATGCATGGCGGGCTTCTTCCGGTGATCTGCCTCGCCTTTGAAATGCTTGGCTTTCTTTCGACATTGATGGTTGGTCGGAAGAAATCGACGATGGCCCAGGTACACATTCTTCCTGCATTTGTCCAGGTATATACTTTCAGTGTCATCTAAACAGTGCGTGCATGCGTGGTATCCTTTGTTTGTCTGTCCTGAAAGGTTACTGAGAGCGGGCCAATCGTTGATGGTCACGAACAGCAACGCCTTTAGGTTAAATTCCTCCTGTCTGTGCTCATCCCACGCACGTACACCGTTTCCATTCCACAGCTGTAAAAGTTCTTCAACTAATGGCCTTAGGTACACATCAATGTCGTTGCCGGGTTGCTTAGGGCCTTGGATGAGAACTGGCATCATAATGAACTTCCACTTCATGCACATCCAAGGAGGAAGGTTATACATACATAGAGTCACGGGCCAGGTGCTGCGATTGCTGCTCTGCTCCCCGAAAGGATTAACGCCATCCGCGCTTAAAGCAAACCATACGTTCCTTGGGTCCTTTGCAAACTCCTCCCAGTACTTTCTCTTGATTTTTCTCCACTGCGACCCGTCAGCGGGTGCTCTCAACTTCCCGTCTTTCTTACGGTCCTCACTGTGCCATCGCATCAACTTGGCATGCTCTCCGTTTCTGAACAGACGTTTCAACCGTAGTATTATAGGAGCATACCACATCACCTTCTTAGGAACCCTCTTCCTGGCGGGCTGGCCGTCAACATCACCAGGGTCATCTCGTCTCATCTTATACCGCAATGCACCGCATACCGGGCATGCGTTCTGATCCTTGTATGCACCGCGGTAGAGGATGCAGTCATTAGGGCATGCATGTATCTTCTGCACCTCCAATCCTAGAGGGCATACGACCTTCTTTGTTGCGTATGTACTGTCGGGCAATTTGTTATCTTTGGAAGCTTCTTCTTCAATATTTTCAGTAGCTTCTCAAATCCTTCGTCAGCCACAGCATTCTCTGCCTTACACTGTAGCAATTCCAGTACGGTACCGAGCTTTGTGTTGCCATCTTCGCAATTGGGGTACAACCTTTTTTTGTGATCCTCTAACATGCGATCGAACTTCAGCTTCTCCTTTTGACTTTCGCATTGCGTCCTTGCATCGACAATGACCCGGCGGAGATCATCATCATCGGGCACATCGTCTGGTTCCTCTTGATCTTCAGCAGCTTCACCCGTTGCAGCATCATTGGGCACATCGTCTGGTTCCTCTTGATCTTCCCCAGCTCCCCCCATTGCAGCATCACCGTATTCAGGGGGCACATAGTTGTCATCGTACTCTTCTTCTTTGCCATCTTCCATCATAACCCCTATTTCTCCATGCCTCGTCCAAACATTATAGTGTGGCATGAAACCCTTATAAAGCAGGTGGGAGTGAAGGATTTTCCGGTTAGAGTAAGACATCGTATCCCCACATTTAGTGCATGGACAACACATAAAACCATTCTGCTTGTTTGCCTCAGCCGCATAGAGAAACTCACGCACGCCCGTAATGTACTCGGAGGTGTGTCTGTCACCGTACATCCATTGCCGGTTCATCTGCGTGCATTATATATAATTAAGTGTGTCAAAACCATTACAAAACATCATAAATAGATAATTAAGTGACCAAATTAATAGAAGTTCATCATCACATTAAAACCAAAGTACATACATAGTTCTCATCTAACAACATATAGCTCTCCAGAGCATCTAATTAATTTTCACCACACATTGAAACTATGTAAAACATTTCAATGCGAAAACAAATGCGATCATAATCGCAACCAAGGTAACAATTGTTTCAATGGCATAATGTTACCAAGCCTCGGTATGAATAGCATACTTTCTAATCTTTCTAATCTTCAACCGCATTGCATCCATCTTGATCTTGTGATCATCGACGACATACGCAACATGCAACTCCAATATCATCTTCTCCTCCTCAATTTTTTTTTATTTTTTCCTTCAAGAAATTGTTTTCTTCTTCAACTAAATTTAACCTCTCGACAATAGGGTCCATCTTGATCTTGTGATCATCGACGACTTCTGCAACATGCAACTCCAATTCCATCTTCTCCTCATCCGTTTTTCCAATTTTTTCTTCAAGGAAATGTTTTCCTCTTCAACTAAATTTAACCTCTCCACAAGGTGGTCGATTGGAATTTCCGGTTCAACTACCTCCTAGACATATAAAAACATCTATGCATGTCAGGTTGGTCGGCATAATTGTCATAAACACTAAAACAAATAGTTATAAATTAAAGATAATATACCACATCCGAATCGTAGACAGGACGAGGGCCCACGTAGGCGGATATCAAAACCATCGCACTATATAATAACAAGCAATAATTAACATAAGAAAATTAGACAAATATCTATCTAAAGCAATAATAACAAGCAATAATAAAAGTAAGAAAAGCATGGACATAACAAGAGGTTCACCACGGTGGTGCCGGTGACGAGATCGGCGGGGGCGATCGACGGCGGCGAAGACGGGGACGGGACGTGACGGACCGCTAAACCTAGACAAATCTCGGAGAAAATGGAGCTTGGAGTTCGAGCTTCGAGAGGAGAAAAGCTTAACTAGCGTGGCTCGCACCTCATGTGCATAGGAGGTGAGGTAGCTAGAGCACCACAGCTCCCCCCGACAGCGGTGAAGACGGGGACGGGGCGTGACGGGCCGCCACTAGTAGAAAAAGGGTCAAATGTAGAGCTCATTAGTCCCGGTTTGCAACTGAACCGGCACTAATGGGACCATTAGTGCCGGTTCTAGAGGCTATACTGGGCTCCGCCGGGCTGGCACTGGGAGGTGCTGCCTGTGTTGGGGAACGTAGTATTTTAAAATTTTCCTACGATCACGCAAGATCTATCTACCAGATGCATAGCAACGAGAGGGAAGAGTGTGTCTACATACCCTCGTAGACCGGAAGCGGAAGCGTCAAGTGACGCGGTTGATGTAGTCGAACTTCTTCGCGATTCAACCGATCAAGCACCGAACGTACGGCACCTCCGCGTTCAGCACACGTTCAGCTTGATGACGTCCCACGAGCTCTTGATCCAGTTGAGCTTCACGGGAGAGTTTCGTCAGCACGACGGTGTGGTGACGGATATGATGTATTCACCGGCGCAGGGCTTCGCCTAAGCACCGCGACGGTATGACCGAGGTGTGTTTCTGTGGAGGGGGGCACCGCACACGGCTGGAACAATTCAACTTGTTTTTGTCTTTGGGTGCACCCCTGCCCCCGTATATAAAGGAGCAAGGGGGGAGGCCGGCCGGCCCTTGTTTGGTGCGGCTAGGGGTGCAATCCTACTAGGAATAGGATTGCAATCCTATTCCTAGTAGGAATCACCAAAGAAGGAAGAGAGGGAAAGGAAAAGAGGGAGAGGTGGCGCCCCCCAATCCTAGTCCAACTAGGAACCCTAGGTGGGGCGCCGGCCAGCCCTATGGGCTGCCTCTCTCTTTCCCTTAAGGCCCACTATGGACCATCCCCCTTCGTAGGGGGTTCCGGTAACCCCCTCCGGCAATCCCGTTAAATCCGAAACTTTTCCGGAACACTTCCGGTGTCCGAATATAGTCGTCCAATATATCAATCTTTATGTCTCGGACATTCCTAGACTCCTCGTCATGTCCGTGATCTCATCCGGGACTCCGAACTACCTTCGGTACATCAAAACTCATAAACTCATAATACCGATCGTCATCAAACGTTAAGCGTGCGGACCCTACGGGTTCGAGAACTATGTAGACATGACCGAGACTCATCTCCGGTCAATAACCAATAGCGGAACCTGGATGTTCATATTGGCTCCTACATATTCTACGAAGATCTTTTATCGGTCAGAACCGCATAACAACATACGTTGTTCCTTTTGTCAACGATATGTTACTTGCCCGAGATTCGATCGTCGGTATCTCTATACCTAGTTCAATCTCGTTACCGGCAAGTCTCTTTACTCGTTCCATAACACATCATCTCGTGACTAACTCATTAGTCTTTTGCTTGCAAGGCTTATTGTGATGTGTGTTACCGAGAGGGCCCAGAGATACCTCTCCGACACTCGGAGTGACAAATCCTAATCTTGATCTATGCCAACACCACGAATACTTTCGGAGACACCTGTAGAGCATCTTTATGATCACCCAGTTACGTTGTGACGTTTGATAGCACACAAGGTGTTCCTACGGTATTCGGGAGTTGCATAATCTCATAGTCATAGGAACATGTATAAGTCATCAAGAAAGCAATAGCAGTAAAACTAAACGATCATAGTGCTATGCTAACGGATGGGTCTTGTCCATCACATCATTCTCCTAATGATGTGATCCCGTTGATCAAATGACAACTCATGTCCATGGCTAGGAAACATAACCATCTTTGATCAATGAGCTAGTCTAGTAGAGGCATACTAGGGACACTCTGTTTTGTCTATGTATTCACACATGTACTAAGTTTCCGGTTAATACAATTCTAGCATGAATAATAAACATTTATCATGATATAAGGAAATATAAATAACAACTTTATTATTGCCTCTAGGGCATATTTCCTTCAGTCTCCCACTTGCACTAGAGTCAATAATCTAGCTCACATCGCCATGTGATTTAATACCAATAGTTCACATCGTTATGTGACCAACACCCAAAGGGTTTACTAGAGTCAATAATCTAGTTCACATCGCTATGTGATTAATACCCAAGAGTAATAAGGTGTGATCATGTTTTGCTTGTGAGAGAAGTTTAGTCAAAGGGCCTGTCACATTCAGATCCGTATGTATTTTGCAAATTTCTATGTCTACAATGCTCTGCATAGAGCTACTCTAGCTAATTGCTCCCACTTTTAATACGCATCCAGATTGATACTTAGAGTCATCTGGATTTTAGTGTCAAAGCTTGCATCGGCGTAACCCTTTACGACGAACTCTTTATTACCTCCATAATCGAGAAACATTTCCTTAGTCATCCAGTTAATAAGGATAATTTTGACCGCTGTACAGTGATCTACTCCTGGATCACTATTGTATCCCCTTGACAAACTCATGGCAAGGTACACAACATGTTTGGTATACAGCATGGCATACTTTATAGAACCTATGGCTGAGGCATAGGGAATGACTTTCATTCTCTCTATATTTTTCTGCCGTGGTCTGGCTTTGAGTCTTACTCAACTTCACACCTTACAAGTCAGGCAAGAACTCCTTCTTTGACTGATCCATTTTGAACTACTTCAAAATCTTATCAAGGTATGTACTTATCGAAAGTCTTATCAAGCGTCTTGATCTATCTCTATAGATCTTGATGCCCAATATGTAAGCAGCTTCACCAAGGTCTTTCTTTGAAAAACTCCTTTCAAACACTCCTTTTATGCTTTCCAGAAAAATTCTACATCATTTCCGATCGACAATATGTCATTCACATATACTTATCAGAAAGGTTGTAGTGCTCCCACTCACTTCTTGTAAATACAGGCTTCACCGTAAGTCTGTATAAATCTATATGCTTTGATCAACTTATCAAAGCGTATATTCCAACTCCGAGATGCTTGCACCAGTCCATAGATGGATCGCTGGAGCTTGCACATTTTGTTAGCACCTTTAGGATTGACAAAACCTTCGGGTTGCATCATATACAATTTTTTCTTTAATAAATTCATTAAAGAATGCAGTTTTGTTATCCATTTGCCAAATTTCATAAAATGCGGCAATTGCTAACATGATTCGGACAGACTTAAGCATCGCTACGGGTGAGAAAGTCTCATCGTAGTCAACTCCTTGAACTTGTCGAAAACCTTTCGCAACAAGTCGAGCTTTGTAAACAGTAACATTACCGTCAGCGTCGGTCTTCCTCTTGAAGATCCATTTATTTTCGATGGCTTGCCGATCATCGGGCAAGTCAACCAAAGTCCACACTTTGTTCTCATACATGGATCCCATCTCAGATTTCATGGCCTCAAGCCATTTTGCGGAATCTGGGCTCATCATCGCTTCCTCATAGTTCGCAGGTTCATCATGGTCTAGTAACATGACTTCCAGTACTGGGTTGCCGTACCACTCGGGTGCGGAATGTACTCTGGTTGATCTACGACGTTCAGCAGAAATTTGATCTGAAGTTTCATGATCATCATCATTAGCTTCCTCACTAATTGGTGTAGGAATCACTAGAACTAGTTTCTGTGATGTTCCACTTTCCAATTTGGGAGAAGGTACAATTACCTCATCAAGTTCTACTTTCCTCCCACTCACTTCTTTCGAGAGAAACTCCTTCTCTAGAAAGGATCCACTCTTAGCAACAAAGACCTTGCCTTCAGATCTGTGATAGAAGGTGTACCCAACAGTTTCTTTTGGGTATCCTATGAAGATTTACTTCTCCGATTTGGGTTCGAGCTTTATCATGTTGAAACTTTTTCACATAAGCATCGCAGTCCCAACCTTAAAGAAATGACAGCTTAGGTTTCTCGTCAAACCACAGTTCATACGGTGTCATCTCCACGGATTTAGATGGTGCCCTATTTAACGTGAATGTAGCTGTCTCTAATGCATAACCCCAAAAGCGATAGTGGTAGATCGGTAAGAGACATCATCGATCGCACCATATCTAATAAAGTACGGTTATGACGTTCAGACACACCATTATACTATGGTGTTCCGGGTGGCGTGAGTTGTGAAACTATTCCACATTGTTTCAAATGAAGACCAAACTCGTAACTCAAATATTCTCCTCCACGATCGGATCGTAGAAACTTTATTTTCTTGTTACGATGATTTTCTACTTCACTCTGAAATTCTTTGAACCTTTCAAATGTCTCAGACTTTTGCTTCATTAAGTAGATATACCCATATCTGCTCAAATCATCAGTGAAGGTCAGAAAATGACGATACCCGCCGCGAGCTTCAACACTCATTGGCCCACATACATCAGTATGTATGATTTCCAACAAATCTGTTGTTCGCTCCATAGTTCTGGAGAACGGAGTTTTAGTCATCTTGCCCATGAGGCATGGTTCGCAAGCACCAAGTGATTCATAATCAAGTGATTCCAAAAGTCCATCATTATGGAGTTTCTTCATGCGTTTTACACCAATATGACCTAAACGGCAGTGCCACAAATAAGTTGCACTATCATTATTAACCTTGCATCTTTTGGCTTCAATATTATGAATATGTGTATCACACGATCGAGATCCAACAAACTATTTTCATTGGGTGTATGACCATAGAAGGTTTTATTCATGTAAACAGAACAACAATTATTCTCTAACTTACATGAATAACCGTATTGCAATAAACATGATCAAATCACATTCATGCTCAACACAAACACCAAATAACACTTATTTAGGTTCAACACTAATCCCGAAAGTATAGGGAGTGTGCGATGATGATCATATCAATCTTGGAACTGCTTCCAATACACATCGTCACTTCATCCTTTAACTAGTTTATGTTCTTTATGCAACTCCCATTTCGAGTTACTACTCTTTAGCAACTGAACCAATATCAAATACCGAGGGGTTGCTATGAACACTAGTAAAATACACATCAATAATCTGTATATCAAATATACCTTTGTTCACTTTGCCATCCTTCTTATCCGCCAAGTATCTAGGGCAGTTCCACTTCCGGTGACCATTTCCTTTGCAGTAGAAGCACTTAGTTTCAGGCTTGAGTATAGCTTTGGGTTTCTTCATGGGAGTGACAACTTGCTTGTCATTCTTCTTGAAGTTCCCCTTCTATCCCTTTGCCCTTTACTTGAAACAAGTGGTCTGGTTAACCATCAACACTTGATGCTCTTTCTAGATTTCTACCTTCGCCGATTTCAGCATCGTGAAGAGCTCGGGAATTACTTTCGTCATCCCTTGCATATTATAGTTCATCACGAAGTTCTACTAACTTGGTGATAGTGACTAGAGAACTTTGTCAATTACTATCTCATCTGGAAGATTAACTCCCACTTGATTAAAGCAATTGTACTACCCAGACAATCTGAGCACATGCTCATTGGTTGAGCTATTCTCCTCCATCTTGTAGGCAAAGTACTGTCAGAGGTCTCATACCTCTTGACACGGGCATGAGTATGAAATACTAATTTCAACTCTTGGAACATCTCATATGCTCCGTGGCATTTCAAAACGTTTTTGAAGTCCCGGTTATAAGCCGTAAAGCATGGTGCACTAAACTATCAAGTAGCCATCATATCGAGCTTTTGTCAAAACGTTCATAACGTCTACATCTGCTCCTGCAATAGGTCTGTCACCTAGCGGTGCATCAAGGACATAATCCTTCTGTGCAGCAATGAGGATAATCCTCAGATCACGGAACAATTTCGCATCATTGCTACTAACATCTTTCAACTTGGTTTTCTCTAGGAACATATGAAAAATAAACGGGGAGCAACATTGCGAGCTATTGATCTACAACATAGATATGCTAATACTACCAGGACTAACTACATGATAAATTAAAGTTCAATTTAATCATATTAATTAAAGAACTCCCACTTAGATAGACATCCCTCCGGTCATCTAAATGATCACGTGATCCAAATCAAGTAAACCATGTCTGATCATCACATGAGATGGAGTAGTTTCAATGGTGAACATCTTATGTTGATCATATCTACTATATGATTCACGCTCGACCTTTCGGTCTCCAGTGTTCCGAGGCCATATCTGCATATGCTAGGCTCGTCAAGTTTAACCCAAGTATTCTGCGTGTGCAAAACTGGCTTACACCCGTTGTATTTGAACGTAGAGCTTATCACACCCGATCATCACGTGGTGTCTCGGCACGACGAACTTTCGCAACGGTGCATACTCAGGGAGAACACTTATACCTTGAAATTTAGTAAGGGATCATCTTATAATGCTACCGTCGTTCTAAGCAAAATAAGAAGCATAATAAGATAAACATCACATGCAATCAAAATATGTGACAAGATATGGCCATCATCATCTTGTGCTTTTGATCTCCATCTTCAAAGCACCGTTATGATCACCTTCGTCACCGGCGCGACACCTTGATCTCCATCGTAGCATCGTTGTCGTCTCGCCAACTATTGCTTCTACGACTATCGCTACCGTTTAGTGATAAAGTAAAGCAATTACATGGCGATTGCATTTCATACAATAAAGCGACAACGATATGGCTCCTGCCAGTTGCCGATAACTTTACAAAACATGATCATCTCATACAAAACCGTATAACTCATCATGTCTTGACCATATCATATCACAACATGCCCTGCAAAAACAAGTTAGACGTCCTCTACTTTGTTGTTGCAAGTTTTACGTGGCTGCTATGGGTTTAGCAAGAACCGTTCTCACCTACGCATACAAAACCACAACGATGTTTCGTCAAGTATGTGCTGTTTTAACCTTCACAAGGACCGGGCGTAGGCATACTTGATTCAGCTAAAGTGAGAGAGACAGACACCCGCCAGTCACCTTTAAGCAACGAGTGCTCGTAACGGTGAAACCAGTCTCGCGTAAGCGTACGCGTAATGTCGGTCTGGGCCGCTTCATCTCACAATACCGCCGAAGCAAAGTATGACATGCTGGTAAGCAGTATGACTAGTATCGCCCACAACTCATTGTGTTCTACTCGTGCATATCATCTACGCATAGACCTGGCTCATGATGCCACTGTTGGGGAACGTAGTATTTTAAAATTTTCCTACGATCACGCAAGATCTATCTACCAGATGCATAGCAACGAGAGGGAAGAGTGTGTCTACGTACCCTCGTAGACCGGAAGCGGAAGCGTCAAGTGATGCGGTTGATGTAGTCGAACTTCTTCGCGATTCGACCGATCAAGCACCGAACGTACGACACCTCCGCGTTCAGCACACGTTCAGCTTGATGACGTCCCTCGAGCTCTTGATCCAGTTGAGCTTCACGGGAGAGTTTCGTCAGCACGACGGTGTGGTGACGGATATGATGTATTCACCGGCGCAGGGCTTCGCCTAAGCACCACGACGGTATGACCGAGGTGTGTTTCTGTGGAGGGGGGGCACCGCACACGGCTGGAACAATTCAACTTGTTTTTGTCTTTGGGTGCCCCCCTGCCCCCGTATATAAAGGAGCAAGGGGGGAGGCCGGCCGGCCCTTGTTTGGTGCGGCTAGGGGTGCAATCCTACTAGGAATAGGATTGCAATCCTATTCCTAGTAGGAATCACCAAAGAAGGAAGAGAGGGAAAGGAAAAGAGGGAGAGGTGGCGCCCCCCAATCCTAGTCCAACTAGGAACCCTAGGTGGGGCGCCGGCCAGCCCTATGGGCTGCCTCTCTCTTTCCCTTAAGGCCCACTATGGACCATCCCCCTTCGTAGGGTGTTTCGGTAACCCCCTCCGGCAATCCCGTTAAATCCGAAACTTTTCCGGAACACTTCCGGTGTCCGAATATAGTCGTCCAATATATCAATCTTTTTATCTCGGACATTCCTAGACTCCTCGTCATGTCCGTGATCTCATCCGGGACTCCGAACTACCTTCGGTACATCAAAACTCAGAAACTCATAATATCGATCGTCATCAAACGTTAAGCGTGCGGACCCTACGGGTTCGAGAACTATGTACACATGACCGAGACTCATCTCCGGTCAATAACCCATAGCGGAACCTGGATGTTCATATTGGCTCCTACATATTCTAGGAAGATCTTTTATCGGTCAGAACCGCATAACAACATACGTTGTTCCTTTTGTCAACGGTATGTTACTTGCCCGAGATTCGATCGTCGGTATCTCTATACCTAGTTCAATCTCGTTACCGGCAAGTCTCTTTACTCGTTCCATAACACATCATCTCGTGACTAACTCATTAGTCTTTTGCTTGCAAGGCTTATTGTGATGTGTGTTACCGAGAGGGCCCAGAGATACCTCTCCGACACTCGGAGTGACAAATCCTAATCTTGATCTATGCCAACACCACGAATACTTTCGGAGACACCTGTAGAGCATCTTTATGATCACCCAGTTACGTTGTGACGTTTGATAGCACACAAGGTGTTCCTACGGTATTCGGGAGTTGCATAATCTCATAGTCATAGGAACATGTATAAGTCATCAAGAAAGCAATAGCAGTAAAACTAAACGATCATAGTGCTATGCTAACGGATGGGTCTTGTCCATCACATCATTCTCCTAATGATGTGATCCCGTTGATCAAATGACAACTCATGTCCATGGCTAGGAAACATAACCATCTTTGATCAATGAGCTAGTCTAGTAGAGGCATACAAGGGACACTCTGTTTTGTCTATGTATTCACACATGTACTAAGTTTCCGGTTAATACAATTCTAGCATGAATAATAAACATTTATCATGATATAAGGAAATATAAATAACAACTTTATTATTGCCTCTAGGGCATATTTCCTTCAGCCTGGAGGGGCGCGCCGCTTGATGAGGAACCCGGCCCAGGGTCTCGTCGTCGACCCTCATCTCGTTTGGGGGCGTTCGCGTGGGCCAGTTTCGGTGCGGAGGGAGCCGGCCCCGCCGGAGGTGGTACGTCACCGTGTCAGGTAGGAGGACGAGCACGTCCATCGCTACATGGTTGAGTTAGAGGGCGGCAGGTTCTCTAATACCTGGCAGTTTCTTCAGGGATCTCACTTCAGCTATGATCCTGTGAGGGTTCCTTCTCTTTGGGTGTCCACCGCCCGCGCCGCAGGAACCGCGAGTGTCCTAGATTCTTCTGTAGTATTCGATCTTTATTAGCTACCTAGCCAGTGATGTATTCGATATTATATATTATTCGAGACGATGTATTCGAGATTATATATTATTCGAGACGATGTATTCGATATTATATCTATTATTCGGGACGATGTAATTTGAATACTAAATTGTTTTATATTTCTTTTGGATTAGTTAAATAAAAGCTATGGCGGACAATACCGGCAGAGAGGGAGAACAGACCCTGTTCGATATGATACGCCATCCTCGCGGGCCAGATGATGATCAGAATGAAGAAGATTATGACGGCTCCGAATTTCTAAACAACATCGGAGAGGGTGATATGATATTCGATCGCGACGACCGAATTGATGAAGTCATGAACGATGATTATGATGATGACGAAGAAAATGTTGATCTTGAAACAACAAAGACCGGCGAGGTATATATATTTATATAAGCATGCACATCTGGTGATCATCACATGTTTTAAATGAGTTGAAGATATATTAACGAATCGATCGTTCTTCTTTCAGCCATCCGGATCGAGCAAATCTTCAGGCAACAGGACTAAACGAGGCCCGAACAAATTGTTGAAGGAGGGCGTAAAGTACAATATCGAGGCAATCAGACCTAATTTCGAACCATTAGCGCCTAAGAAGATTGCGGACAAGTTCGTCCGTCAGTGCGGAGTTCTTGTGAAGGACCAACTCCCGATCTCCCTTCAAGAATGGAGAAAGCCAGCAAAGCCACGTGCAGATGTTACTTTTGTCGACGACAGACAAAAGAGTCTGCTTTGGAATACTCTCATGGAACATTTCACCCTACCAGATCATTTCACAGAAGAAGATCTGCAGAAAGTCAAGGACACTGCTCTTAGGAAGATGGCGGTTGCATTCAAGAACCACAAGAATCGTGAATGGGACAAGTACGTCAAGGGAGGAAGGAAGACTCCAGTATTCAAGGGAAATCTAGAGAAGCAAAGTGCTCATTGGGACGATTTCGTGAAATTCAAGGATTCAGAATTAGCTAAGGAATGGTTGAGAATAAACAAGAAGAATGACGAAAAAAAGGATAAGTTCCATAAGCTGGGGCCAGGTGGCTACGCGGTGGCAATGCCTAAGTGGGATAAGTTTGAGAAAGGGATGGAGGATGCAGGTGTCACTCCGGTTACTAGGAGCTGGCCCCCCAGGTGCAGGACTTGGTTCTATGCGCATGGGGGGGGGGAGTTGGACCCAAAGACAGGCGAAGTTTCAAGGAAGGCATGTCTAAAAGGAGCCGACAATAAGCTACTTGTTGCAATAGAAGAGGCTCGAACGTGGGTGTTCCAGCCCAACAGAGAGAACGACGAGCTTACGTGTGCCCTGGGAAATCCTGAACACCCGGGAAGAACACGAGGCAAGGGCGCTATGCCGTGGTATGAGGGGATTTTGGACTGGAACGCCGACTACAGAACCCGTGCGAGAAGGAAGATTGCGGAGGAGAAGCAGAGGAAGATGGACTATGAACACCTTCAAGGCCTAGAATCAAAGCACGCGGACTTGGCAGACAAATTGCAGCGACAGCAGGAGCAGATCGACTCACTTAGCCAGCAAAGGGGGTCTCAGCAGCTGCAACAGCTAGCGAATGATCCAGCATTGCATACCATCGCCCCATCCATGCCGAGAAGCAGCGTGGGTTCCGCCCCGGGCGACGCAATGCGGGATAGATACCCCTTGGATGACATCATTGAGAACACTAACTGGGAGGTACACTTCAAAATGAAGAACATATCCATGAAGGTGACGAACGCCATTGCTTTTACAAATCCCCCCGAGGCAACCTTCCATTGCAACCCGATTCCAGCAGGCTATGCTCGTGTCTTGGTTGATGAGGCGGTGGACCAATAATCGGGGCTAGAGCTTGACATTCCTGGAGGTGACGACGAGCACACACTCGGAGAGGCCAAACATCGTATCATCCTATGGAGAAAGGATTTCATCATCTTTCGAAGGCCACCGACACCGCGTCAGCCGACTCCTCGTTGAAGTCCGCCATCGAGTCAGCAGACTCCTGCTCTTGCAAGTCCACTGATAACCCTCAACCGTAAGGGATCGAGATAGTCTTCGCGGGTAAGAATAACCCAATTTATTGATTCGACACACGGGGAGCCAAAGAGTATTTATAAGCTTTGACAGTTGAGTTGTCAATTCAACCGCACCTGAAATATACTTACTTGCAACAAAAGATAAGTGGTAACAGTGATATGATAGTGATGGTAGTGATAGTAAAAGTAACAGCAAAAAGTAAATAGCAACAGTAGATAGCAAAGTGAATAGCAAAAGTAGCGACTAGTAACAAGCAAAGTTTAAAACATTGTAGGCTAGGGAGATGGATGGTTGGGCGCTGCATGGATGAGATAGATTCTAACTTGGGGCACGGCACACGGAAAAGTAATGATCATCTAGGCAAATATCAAACATTAGGCATGTATCCCGTAGGTAGTTGTACGTGCTTGTAATAAGAACTTGCACAACATCTTTTGTCCTACCATCCCGCTACGAACGGGGCCAAAAGGAACTAATGGAGATTAAGGTGCTCCTGTCAAAGAGCACCGGAACAAAGCAATGAACTCAATGGATACATGTAATCCTCAAACTACGGACCATCCCCTTTGGTGTCCCAAGCTGTCACTTTTGGGATCGCCGGTTCCGAACCGTAACAGGTGCAAACAACTCATAGATAGGATCACGAACACAAATATATTCACAAACACATATGGTTCAGATCTGAAATCATGGCACTCGGGCCCTAAGTGTCAAGCATTGAGAATAACAAGTTGAAGCAAAGATGATAAACACCATAGTAGATGATAGGCAACATGCCCCCAACGATCTGATAAACTATTACATGATCTAACTCATCCAATCCCTACCATCCCCTTCGCCTACAGCAGGGGAATTACTCACACATGGAGGGAGAAGTCATGGAGGGATGATGGAGTGGTGATGATGATGACGATGGCGACAATCTCCCCTCTCCGGAGGCCAAATCAGCCTCCAGATTAGCCCTCCCGAGGAAGAACAGAGGGTGGCGGCGGCTCCGCGATGAAAAACTACGAAAGAACTTCTGATCTGGGGTTTCTGCGTCGGGAGTAAAAATACGGGATAAAGTAGGGCACCAGGGGGTGTGGGCCCCACCCAAGCGCCCCCCCAGCGCGGCCCAGGGGGGGCCCACAGGGCGCCTGGGCACCCCCTGGCCCCCCTCTGGCCCCACTTCTGGCACCTGGTTCCTTCGGGTGCGTGGATTTTCTGTGAATTTTCGTGGATTTTTCTGAGATACTTAAAAATCCATTTTCCTGCACACAACTAAACCATACAGGCAGCTCTGCTGAAAACAACGTCAGTCCGGGTTAGTTTAGTCCAAATCATGCAAGAATGAGGTTAAAATAATATCAAAAGTGTTTGGAAAAGTAGATTCGTTTGAGACGTATCAACTCCCCCAAGCTTAGCATATTGCTTGTCCTCAAGCAATTCAGTTCAACGAACTGGACGCGACAAAGAAAACTTTGACAAACTCTTTTGCTTCATTAGATGTATATAAGCATGTACTACGAAAAGAGTTTAGCAAGTATTGAAACCGTACTTATGAGGACAATGCAAGGAGCAATCCTTCTTTCAAGTGACCAGTCACAAATACTTAAAAGTAAATAATATATTACTGAAAATCAAGACAAGATTACATTGCACATAGCTTGAGCATATTAGGGTGGTATCTCGCTAGCCTCCATGAGTGAAGCAAAACATAAATGCAGAGGCTCCTCCAGAGTTTTAAAGGAGACTAGAACTAAGAATTTCAGAATAAATCATATCACAAGTATGCAGAAGACAATGTAATACTTTAGGACAATGCACATTACATTCAGAATGACAATTATGCTCTCCTAGTTGGTGCTTTGAAGAAAGAAGGTGAGACTCTCGAACCGTGGCCTTTATTGGCAAGGTTGAAAACCCGTGGTCGGAAACAAAAACTAAACATGTACCAGAGCTCTTGGTTTTAAAAACAGAAGTAAACATGTTTTGAGAAGTGCATATTTCATCAACAAATGCTAGCTGATAACTCAATCACTTTTTAAGCGGACAAGTCTCGAGGAACGGCTCCCGCATGAGGACGATCACATCCTCTTAATCTCCTTTGTTTATCACTGCCAAAGTTTTCTGATTTCTCATGAACAAAGCGTGAAGGAGGGTTTGTTTGTTATATTATCTTTTTGAGCCGGGCGCGCTCAATGCCAGTTCCTTTTCATATTATGGGTTTGCACATTATACATGCAATCCAGGGGTGAAACTTGTCCAACTTAAAAAGATCATGAATTAACTACTACTTCCTCATGAGCTAAAACATAGGCACAAAAAAGAGAAATGCTTTTGATTAATTTCGAGATGGTACACGAAAGTCTTCGTTAGGAATGGCAGATAAATACCATGTATAGGAAGGTATGGTGGACTCATATGGCATAACAGGTTTTAAGGATTTTGGATGCACAAGCAGTCAGTCCGCTTAGTACAGATGGAAGTTTAGCAAAAGACTGGGAAGCGACCAACTAGAGAGCAATAACGGTCATAATCATGCAGAGCGACAAAGCAACATTGAATCGGGCATGAAAGTGATATAACTATTCTAAAACTCAAAGATCGTCAAGGCAGAGTAGACTTTTTAGTCTTAAACATGTGTAAGCATGTGCCAAGTCAATCCAAAAATTCTCTAAAGTTAAATACCACCTTAGTATACCAGACTATGAACAGTGCAATGCATGTAGATCATTTCAATAACACATTATATACTCTAGTTATTCGGGACTAGCCACAAGGAAAGCATGAACCACTGGAAGAGCATTGTAAACATAGAACTATGTCGCTACAAGCTGGTCTCTAGATCATAAGTACATGCATATGTACAAAAGTAGAAACAATAAGAGTTCATACCGGTCTTCCTTGTTGCTTCCTTTCAGTCGATCTTCGTCATTTACTGCTCGTCACTTGCACGATCGAACGTAGGAAATATAATCAAATGCCATCACGGACTCGAGCTGATCTCTGAAAACAAAGCAAACTAAAGAGAGAAAGGAAATCTTTTTGGTTTTTTCAAAGGTTGAATAAAAGCAAAAGAAAGAGAAAATCTTTTTGTTGTTTTTGCAAAGAGAGAAATAAAGAAGAACGGGCAAAAACTTCGAAAAGATCAAAGCGAATAAAATGGATAATACAATGGAAAAGTGAGAAGGGCACGTACTCCCCCAAGCTTAGGCTTTTGGCCTAACTTGGTAGCAGCTACTGCCCCCAGGAGCCTCCTGCTCCAGGGGTATGTTGGTGAGTCCACGGGTCGTAGAAGGATGCTAGCGCGTACACCGAACTCCTCGGAGTCTCCCACGAGGAAGGTTCCGAACGCCAAACAGAGGAAGACCCTTCACCAAACTCGATGGCGGTCTCTTCCTGAAAATGTGGTATCTCACCGTGCCTCTCCTCGTCGGGCACAACCCCCTCCATGGGGTTATGAAACTGATGCTGGACCATGAACTCATCGAACTGGACAACATCAAAGGACCATCCGTTCCTGCGAGAAAAATCAAACAAAAGAGGTGCAGGTAGACGGATCTCGCGTTCCGCGGTAGTTCCGAGACGCAAGATATAGACAAGGTTATCAAGCTCAGAACCCATGGTAACAAACTTATGCCTTTTCATAGCAGCAAGATCAAAGCTTAAATAAGTAAAAGGATTATCATCAGGGTGTGGGGTGCCTCCAAGATGCTCTAAGATAAGTGTGGCATAAACGCCACCATATAAGTCCCCCTTGTTACCGTTCATAGCAAGGCGTCGAGCAATTAAGGCACCCAAATTATAATCAGACGTCCCTGAGAGGGCTTCTGCCAGGATAGCAATATCCGGAGCAGAAATGCTGCTCGTGTTGTCACGAGCTAACACCCCTCTAGCAATATAATATGCAAAATACCTGAGGTGAGGAAATAAGATGCTGGAGATCTTCGATCGATGAATATCCCTCGTACCCATGCTGCAGAGAGAGTTGATGACGGTTTTCAGCTTGGAGGGCTGAGTGGCCATCCTTGCCGTCCTCCCAACATTCGGCACACCTATTATTTCACAAAAATTCCCCAAAGTCATTCTGATAAGATCATTATAAATTTTAAACTCAATAGCACCTGAATCAGGATTATATCTAAAACTGTTAATGAAACTGGAGGTGAGTTTTTGATACTGAGTAACACGGCTTGTGACGAGCCGTGTCAAACCTGCATTAGCACAAAGATTATAAAACTCATCCTTGATTCCCGCAGCTTCCATGAATTCATCACATGGAAATGTCATCGCACGTGCTGGACTTGTGTCTTCCAACAACTCCAGGGGCACATGATCTTCATTATAGCTCACCCTAGCAGTCGATGGTGAAGCTGCGGCTCTAGTAACTCGATCGGAGTGTGCGGGCCTCCTCTTCTCAAGCCACCCTTTTGCCCTTCCTAACAAATTCATTTCTGATTTTTTTTACAATTTACAAAAACGAGGATTAAAACAAAGTGAGTAAGGCAAACTAAGCAACTCACTTGCCCAAGGCATAAACTTGCATCAAAACTTGAAAAATAACTTTCTACACATGCAGGCAAGCTCATCTCTACAGCACCAAGAACTACTAAATACTCACAAATGAGGCCACCAATCAAAAATCTAATTGGAGGGGTGGAGGAGTCACATACCAGGGAGTATTTGCTCAAAATTTCAGCTCAAATGAGGGGCTGTAGAGAGAGATCGAAGAATCGCCTCCAAGAACAGCAAGAACACAAGAACAACAGCAGAACTCGCGTTTTTCGAGAAAGAGAGAGAGGAAGGAAGAAGACATACCTGGAGGGGGGTCCCGTGGGCCCCAGGCGCCCTATGGGCGCAGCCAGGGGCTGGGCCGCGCCAGCTGGCCGCCAGGGCCACTGGTGGGTCCCCCTGGCTGGCCCCAGGTCCCTCTGGGTCTCTCCCGTCGTGGAAATTTTTATTTAAATTTTTCTGGAATTTTTCTGAAAACTTCACTGTTGAAATTTTTTCGAAGTTCAAAAAGCTGCGAAACTCTCTGAAAACTTGAAGCAGTTTGTAGTCTTGTGAAGCTTCAAAAACATAAATACTTGGTACAGCAAGTAGGACAACTCTAAAAACAAATGAAAACACAACAAGCTCAACTTTTTATCCATATAAAACATGTTTACTAGTAAGGTTGATCAAGTCTTACCAACAAACAAGCGATATATATAGCAAAAAGTCTCACCTCTTACGAAGTAATCACTGAACCTTTACCTTGATGGACATTGTCCCCACCATGATAGTTTTGTATTTGTGAGGCACATGTAGTGGACAGTCCCATTCTCCAATTTTCACGGTCTCGACATTCTCTATAGAGTTGAAGGCATGCCTCCTGTCGGTCTTCTTCGGAAAATATACCGTGTGTTCTTTATCATTCACATGGAAAGTAACCTTCCCTTTATTGCAATCAATAATAGCACCTGCGGTGTTAAGAAAAGGTCTACCAAGAATAATGGACATGCTCCCATCCTCGGGCATGTCAAGCACAACAAAATCAGTAAGAATTAAACAATTAGCAACTTCTACGGGAACATCCTCACAAATACCTATCGGAACAGCGGTTGACTTGTCAGCCATCTGAAGGGAGATATCTGTAGGAATTAGTTTCTCTAAACAAAGCCTCTCGTAAAGAGAGAGAGGCATAACACTCACTCCTGCTCAAAGATCACATAAAGCAGTTTTGACATAATTATTCTTTATGGAGCAAGGAATGGTGGGTATACCTGGATCACCGAGCTTCTCAGGAATCTTGCCACTGAAAGAATAGTTAGCAACCATAGTAGATATTGCATCATTAGGAACTTTTCTTTTGTTAGTGACAATATCTTTCATATATTTTGAATAAGGAAGTAACTTAATAGCATCAGTCAAAGGGATTTGAAGAAAAAGAGGTTTAATCCACTCACAAAACTTATTATAATGCTCTTCTTCTTTGGATTTGATTGACTTACTTGGAAAGGGCATGGGTTTCTGTACCCATGGTTCTCTCTCCTTCCCATGTTTTCTTGCGATGAAGTCTTCTTTAGTGTACCTCTTACGTTTGTCAGGTGCTTCTTCTTCTCGAACTTCAGGCGGATCATTCTTCTCATTATTATTACCTTCAGGTTCAGCACCGTCTTCAGTCTCAGCATCGGAGATAGATACACTGTTGGGATCAATAGCTGGCTCTTCATCTGCAATAGGATCATTAGAATTGTCAGTCTCTTTATGTTTCTTCTTCTTCTTTGGAGAGACAACAATTTCTTCTTCCTGCATTTGAGAATCCTGCTCGATTCTCTTCGGATGCCCCTCTGGATAAAGAGGATCTTGAGTGCTAGTTCCTCCTTGGGTCTTAATCCCGAAAGCCTGCAATTTATCTTGTTTGGCATTGTTAGCAAGCAAATATCTTTGCACATTAGAAATTTGATCAAGCTGTGTTTGAACCATATGAAAATGCTTCACAAGACATTGAACATCATTAACTGTTCTATCTAAAACATCAAGCAGTCTTTTAATAGCAAGAGAATTATCATGCAACTGACTTTCTATCCTCTCATTAAAATGATTCTGTTTCATAATAAAATTATCAAACTCATCTAAACATTGATCAGGAGGCTTACCATGAGGGATGTAACTTGCGTTGAAATCTGAAAGAGAGTGTACCTCTACCATAGGAGGGTGAGTGGTAGGCTCACACAGCTTCTCAATAGGGGGTAGATTCTTCACGTCTTCAGCTTTAATACCTTTCTCTTTAATAGACTTCTTTGCTTCTCGCATATCCTCGGGGCTTAGAACAAACATGCCCCTCTTCTTTGTTGGTGGAGGTGGTTCAGGGACGGACCAATCTTCATGGTTTTTGGCAATCCTGCCCATTAAATCTTCCGCATCGTCCGGTGTTCTTTTCCTGAAAACACAACCAGCACAACTGTCCAAATAGGACCTGGATTCATCAGTTAGACCAGCATAGAATATATCGATTAATTCATTCTTAGGGATTTCATGTCCTGGTCTAGCCCGAATCAGACCGCAGTACCTCCCCCAAGCTTTAGGGAGGGACTCATCCTGCAACTGTTTAAAGTTATAAATTCTTTGTAAAGCAGCATGTTGCATGTGAGCAGGAAAGTACTTATCAACAAAAGAGTGAGCTAAATCCTGAGGACTCTTAATGGAACCGCATGGGAGTGAATCATACCATGCTTTAGCACCCTCCTTCAATGAGAAAGGAAGAAGCTTGGTCACATAAAAGTATCGTATCTTTTCATCTGTGGTAAACAGGCTACCCAACTCTCCGAGTTTAGTCAGGTGTGCAATAGCATCATCATTTTCTCTGCCATAAAAGGGGTCAGCTTCAACCATAGGTATAAGTGAAAGATCAACAGAGAAATCATAATCAGGATCATCAATGCATATAGGAGATGTAGCAAATTCAGGATTAGGAACGGTTTTGTTCTTCAAAGAGTGTTTTTCAAACAGTTTCTTAATAGCTTCAGGGTCAGAGCCGGAAAACTCTGTCAGTTCCCTGCATAATTCTTCATCTAGTATATAGTAATCATCATCAAGGAGACTCTCCTTGAGTTACTCAAATCAGGATAATCATAAGTTTCACCAATAGGGTAGCGACTAACAGGGAGTTCAATTCCATACTTTTTAGCAGCAGCAGCAATTTGTTTCTCAAGAGCATAACCAAGCGAACTAATATCATCAAAAGTAGTAGAAGCATCATCAAGAGTATCAGACATAGTATCAGATTCAGTAGGAGCATCATGTGGTGGTGGTGAGGCAAACTTACTCATAACGGAAGGTGAATCAAGTGTAGCACTAGTGCTCAGAGCAGTACCTCTTCTTGTAGTGGATAGTAAGATCGGAACCTTGGGGTCTCCTTTCTTTCCCATAGTGGATAAAGTGCAGCAGGTAGGATACCTCAAGTAGACTTGTAAATATTGCTATGCTCCCCGGCAACGGCGCCAGAAAATGGTACTTGATAACCCTCAACCGTAAGGGATCGAGATAGTCTTCGCGGGTAAGAATAACCCAATTTATTGATTCGTCACACGGGGAGCCAAAGAGTATTTATAAGCTTTGACAGTTGAGTTGTCAATTCAACCGCACCTGAAATATACTTACTTGCAACAAAAGATAAGTGGTAACAGTGATATGATAGTGATGGTAGTGATAGTAAAAGTAACAGCAAAAAGTAAATAGCAACAGTAGATAGCAAAGTGAATAGCAAAAGTAGCGACTAGTAACAAGCAAGGTTTAAAACACTGTAGGTTAGGGAGATGGATGGTTGGGCGCTGCATGGATGAGATAGATTCTAACTTGGGGCACGTCACACGGAAAAGTAATGATCATCTAGGCAAATATCAAACATTAGGCATGTATCCCGTAGGTAGTTGTACGTGCTTGTAATAAGAACTTGCACAACATCTTTTGTCCTACCATCCCGCTACGAACGGGGCAAAAAGGAACTAATGGAGATTAAGGTGCTCCTGTCAAAGAGCACCAGAACAAAGCAATGAACTCAATGGATACATGTAATCCTCAAACTACGGACCATCCCCTTTGGTGTCCCAAGCTGTCACTTTTGGGATCGCCGGTTCCGAACCGTAACAGGTGCAAACAACTCATAGATAGGATCACGAACACAAATATATTCAGAAACACATATGGTTCAGATCTGAAATCATGGCACTCGGGCCCTAAGTGTCAAGCATTAAGAATAACAAGTTGAAGCAAAGATGATAAACACCATAGTAGATGATAGGCAACATGCCCCCAACGATCTGATAAACTATTACATGATCTAACTCATCCAATCCCTACCATCCCCTTCGCCTACAGCAGGGGAATTACTCACACATGGAGGGAGAAGTCATGGAGGGATGATGGAGTGGTGATGATGATGACGATGGCGACGATCTCCCCTCTCCGGAGGCCAAATCAGCCTCTAGATTAGCCCTCCCGAGGAAGAATAGAGGGTGGCGGCGGCTCCGCGACGAAAAACTGCGAAAGAACTTCTGATCTGGGGTTTCTGCGTCGGGAGTAAAAATACGGGATAAAGTAGGGCACCAAGGAGTGTGGGCCCCACCCAGGCGCCCCCCCGGCGCGGCCCAGGGGGGGCGCCCACAGGGCGCCTGGGCACCCCCTGGCCCCCCTCTGGCCCCACTTCTGGCACCTGGTTCCTTCGGGTGCGTGGATTTTTTGTGAATTTTCGTGGATTTTTCTGAGATACTTAAAAATCCGTTTTCCTGCACACAAATAAACCATACAGGCAGCTCTGCTGAAAACAGCGTCAGTCCGGGTTAGTTTAGTCCAAATCATGCAAGAATGAGGTCAAAACAATATCAAAAGTGTTTGGAAAAGTAGATACGTTTGAGACGAATCATCCACCAACGCGTCAGGCCACTCCTCCTCTCCAAGTCTGGCAAAGCGTCAGGCCACTCCTCCTCCAAGTCCGACACAGCGTCAGACGTCCACTCCTCCTCCAAGTCCGGCACAACTTCAGGCCACTCCTCCTGTCGGGGTTTTGGAACGACATATGCCAACGGATGGCCTATCATGCATGGGGTCAAAAGAACGTCGCCGGGCTCGGGAAGCGGGATAAAGCGGAACTTGGGACGCCAACGGATCTTACCCAGGTTCGGGGCTCTCCGAGGAGATAACACCCCTAGTCCTGCTCTGCGGGGGCTCCGCGTCATGACTGATATCACTAAGGTAGCTACAAGATTGCTCCTTGAGCTGTGTGGTTCAAAGGAAGAAGATGAACGAGGCTAGCCCACCTCCTATCCCTCTATACTAGGGTTCAACCTCGTAATCTTCTAACCCCTCCTCATGGAGGACCCTGGGGGGGTTTATATAGGCCTACCCCCCAGGGGTGCAATGGTAACCTTGGCAGTGTGGCTCCCAGCCGTCAGTGTCTTCTGGCGCTGGCTTTGCCGCCTACCTGCTAGGGCCCGCTGCCTGCGGGCCCTATGCGATTGTCTTTCACTGTAGATGTGCCTCTGCTGACGACAGCCTTGTCAAGAAGGAAATGGCTACAGTGCCATCGTCTCCCGCCGTACGCTGTCTCCACGCCTCGTCCTATCATCTTGATGATGCTCGGACTTCTAGAGCGAGAATTGCCGTCTGTTACCAGGCGGCCGTCTCCCCTGGCCGTCTGCCAGGGGCGGCTTGTTCATGGGCTACCCGCTGACCAACAGGGCCAGCCGCCTACTGGCCCCGCTGTTTGGTCTCGAGCAGCGTGGCTACAGTGACCCGCCGCTTACGAGATATTCATAAGGTATACGTTCACTGTAGCCACGCCCTTATAGATCTTCTAAGGACATGCTCTCCTGTAGCCACACCCCTGCCGCGCAGGGGTCCCCCCAGCGTGCATCCTGGGGAAGGAATGTGGGGCCGTCTGCCGGCTGGTGGTGTTGGCGTGGCCGCCTGCTGGATCCCTGCCGCCTGCTGGCTGCCGGCTCCTGGGGTAGGCTACCCTAGGAGGCGGCTCGACGGGCAGGCGGCCGCGGTGGACCAGGCGGCTGTTATTTGTCTTAAAATACCAAGGGAGGTCGTCGAGGGTACCCATGGTCAATATCTCCGACAGTATTCCCCGAAGCTGGTGGAACTCCGCAGCGGGCGCTGGAGGGCCGAGGGGTTCTAGCAGCTTCCCCCCTCAGGCAGGCCTATCGTCCTTCACTTGTCTTCCATGGATGTCTGTCCGACGGGAGCCGGCCCTGCGCTGCTGGAGCCGGCTTCCAGCAGCCGAACCGTCGTTCTAGAGTCTTCGGTGAGAAGGCACCGCCTGGTCAGCAGGCAGTCGAACAGGCCCGTAGACTGCTGGCAGCTCCCACGCGTCATCGTCCTGACGCGTCGGCCTGCCAGCCCATGCGCGCGACAGGACGTAACAGCGGGCCGGGGCCCGCCACTATGGGGCCTCGGGCCCCGCGCGGATCCACAGTGGCAGGGGTAATCGATTACCCTCCCACGCGCATCTAATGCGCGCGGATTAGGCGCGAGAAAATCGGGGGTCGTGCGGGGCGTGGAGCGGTTAACCCAACGCCCGCCCCCTCGCCTTCGCCGCCCGGGCCTATATATAGGTCGGGGGAGAGGGATGGCGCCGTTCTCACGCTCACTCTCCCCATCTTCCTTCTTCTTCCTCGCCCTTCTCGTCGTCGTTGCAGCGAGCCGCCGCCCAAGCCATGTCCGTCCCGGCACCTCCTCGGCACTACGGCCAGTGGGACGGCAGCGAGGTCCTCCAGGAGCACATCGACATCCTCCGGCGGTCGCGGAAACTGCCCCCGGCCGACAGGGTCGCCGTGCGCCTGGCGCCGGTGGCGGAGATCAGGCCGGCCCCGCGGCAAGGCGAGCGGGTCATCTTCCGCTCGCACTTTCCGTGCGGATTTGGCCTCCCGGCGAGCGGTTTCTTCTGCTCCTTCCTGGACTTCTTCCATATCCAACCTCACCACCTCACGCCGAACACGGTGATGACTCTCTCGTCCTTTGTCGTCCTCTGCAAAGCCTACTTCGGCATCCTCCCCACCATAGAGTTCTGGACTGAGCTCTTCTACGTGAATCTTGGCACCGCCGTCCAGAGCGTGCCCGCCCAGTGTGGGGGATGCATTGTGGTGAAGCGCAGTGGGACGAAGAACTTCTTCCCGGCGCCGAAGCTTGTGGCATCGGTGAAGCAATGGCAGAAGACGTACTTCTACGTCTCCAACGTCGACCCCGAGCAGGATTTCGTCTGCCAGCCGGAGTGGGTGCTGATACGTCCAAAACGTATCTATAATTTCTGCTTGCTCCATGACTCTTTTGGGTGATATTGCTATGATATTTATACACTTCCATACACTTTTGATCATATTTGGACTAACCTATTAACTCAGTGCACCCTAGTGCCAGTTTCTGTTTTCGGCTGTTTTTGTATTTCAGGTTTTCACATTAGGAGAACTGCCAGGAAAAATCCAGAAAAAATATATAAAAAATCAGCGTTCGAGGAGCTACCGTGCGGCCAAAGTGCAGCCGGGGGGGGGGGGACCCACAGGGGCTCCAGGCGCCCTGTGGGCGCGCCCCCCTGGGCCACGCCGGGGGGGCGCTTGGGCCCCCCGAGGCACCTTCGATATCCCCCTTTGGCATATATTTAAAGCGTGTCGAGGAAACCCTGATTCCGGACCCCTTTTCTCCAGACGCGATTCCGATCTCCGCCGCCATCTCCATCAAGCTTCGGGGGACCAGAATTCCTGCGCCGGCACCCTGCCGGGACGGGGAAGTGCCCCCGGATCCATCTCCATCGACGTTGCTTCCTCCCTCCATGATGCGGGAGTAGTTCCTCCTCGGGGCTGAGGTTCTTACCAGTAGCTATGTGGTCAATTCTCTCTCCCATGATGTGATCTTCATTGTGATCATAGGCTATGTTAATCTAAGATATTTCCCCTTCCTCTATGTATTGGATTGATGTACTCACTTGTCTTTATCTAGTATAATCCCCGAGACCAAGGTGACAGCGGTCTATTGGACATGGATTAGAACAATATTTTCATGAGTGATTTCCTCTCTTGTGTGTTGATTGAAGATTGAGAGTCTCTTGGTGCTTGTCTTTGACTATCCTTTAGATATGTTATGGTGATTGTGGGACTCTCTTTGGATGGCCGCGGTGACATTGGGAAATCCTTAGATTGAGAACTACGAACTTTGAGGTGTGCTTTTGTAGCCCTACATAATTCTCGTCTTCTCTTGTCCACGAAGGAATGATCTCCGAGTGTGTCCCCTTTGCATGTTTTATTGGAAATATCATGTGATTCGATTATGTTAATGTTGTTGGGAGTTGCCACTAGTGAAAGTATGAACCTTAGGCCTTGTTTCCACCATTGCAATACCATTTGTGCTCACGTTTACTACTTGTTTGCTTGCTGCACTTTTTTATTACATATTTATATTACCTTGTTTTGCCATCCATATCACTTGCCATTTAACATCTCTTCGCCGAACTAGTGCACCTATACATCTGACAAGTGTATTAGGTGTGTTGGGGACACAAGAGACTTCTTGTATCTTAGTTGCAGGGTTGCTTGAGAGAGACCATCTTCAACCTCTACTTCCCTGAGTTTGATAAACCTTAGGTCATCCACTTGAGGGAAATTGCTACTGTCCTACAAACCTCTACGCTTGTAGGCCCAACATAGTCTACAAGAGTAGAAGCGTGTGTAGACATCAAGCTATTTCTGGCGCCGTTGCCGGGGAGGTGAGCGCTTGAAGGTATATCTTTAGATCTTGCAATTAAATCTTTTTGTTTCTTGTTTTTTTTATTATTTCACTAGTTATGCTTATGGAAAACCTTGTTATTGGATCGTTGCTTGCGGGAGGACACCCCACACCTGTGGTGGTTGCTCCTCCTCCTACTGAAATTGTGCCCTATAAAATACCGGCTGGTATTATCAATTATGTTTTGGCTAATCGTTATGCAGGAGACAGACGTCCCGGTGAACACTTGCTATATCTGTCACAACTATGTTCATTATTTAAGCTTGCAGGTGTATTGAGGGAGTTTGTCATGAGGAAATTATTTGCCTTGTCACTGAAAGGAAAAGCATTGGAATGGTATAGGGTACTAAATGACTCTCACCTGCTGGAGTGGGAAGAGATCCAGTCTCTCTTTCACTCCAAGTTTTATCCTCTTCATGAAGTCCATGAGAATAGGAATTATGTTTATAATTTTTATCCTCATGACGGAGAGAGCATAGATCAAGCTTGGGGGAGACTGAAAACGTTAACACTAAAATGTCCTAACCATGGGCTCCCCAAAGATATTATTATTACTAACTTCTATGCGAGGCTCTCTCGACAGGATAAAGATTTACTCGATGCTTCCTCTATGGGTTCTTTCACAAACAAAAAGATTGATGCTAAATGGGAACTCCTTGAAAGAATTCAACGCAACACTGAAGATTGGGAGATCGACAAAGGTAAAGAGTCAGGTATAATTTATGAGTATGATTGCATTAAGTCCTTTGTTGAAACTACAAGTTTTAATAAGTTTAGTGCTAAGTTTGGGCTTGATTCTCAACTCCTTGTTGATTTCCTCAAATCTTTTGCTTCACATCTTAATATGCCTAAGGAGGATTGGATCAAGTATCATAAACCTTTTAAAGAGACTTGCAAAGAAAATGAAATTGTTCATGATGATTGCAACATGCATGATCCAATTCCTAAAAATGAAGTTTTATATAAGCATATTAATTTTTGTGGAGTGGACATACCTTGTGAAAGGCCTATGATTGAAGAAGAGAAGTATTGTAAGCAACATAAGCATGAAAGAACAATCACTTGGGTCAAAGATTTAAATGAAATTGCTAGAGAATTGTGTGACCTTTATCCTTTTACTTGTGAACTTTGCCGTACAGAGGGTCACTTTAATTTTCAATGCATGAACTTTCAAAACATAACTGTTAACCGGTTGTGTGATGACATGATCACCTCTGATCTTTATGATGAGCTTATGTTATTTTTGATGTGTGAAGAGTTATCAGAAAAGACTTCTTGGCTGGATGTTAATGCCATTGGAATAAAAAACACTTTGCAAAATTGCCATCTCTATTGTGTTGTTAATTGCCATGAAAATGATTACATAAGTAAGATTAGAAAGGAGGGAACTTTACCAAAGTATAAAAACGTCTCTTATATTTCTGCTAATAAAAAGGAGAGTTTCTCCCAAGTTTCCCCTATTGTTTCTAATGATAAACCAGGATATGTGGAGAAGCTTCATCTCCAACCACCCCCTCCTAAGGTGAAGAAGAAGAAAAAGAAGAGGAGGAGGAGGAGGAGCAAGAAGGAAGAAGAATAGGCATCAACCTGGCCTGAGCATATTCCTCCTATCAACTTTTATCCTAACGGTTGTAAGTTTAAAGAAGAAGGTGAAGTTTATTGGCTTAATTATCATCTTGATGATACGTCCGTAGGTACTATTGAAGATGATTTTGATTATGATATGCATGTTACTTATTGTGATGGGGAAAATGATGATAATACTGCTTATGATCTTGAAAATCTTTTTGGTACCAACTCTGAAAGTGAAGATATGGGAAGCTCTAAGCTTGGGGATGATAGGATTGCAAATCCTATTCCCACTAGTGATGTGATAACTCCAATCTATAGTGATTATAAAGGTATCTATGACATAAGGAGAAATTATCCTTATGAAACTTGTCATAATCATGAAGGGAATTACTCCCTCGTTGAACACCACCCTCCTAATATACAACTAATCTATAGTGTTCAAGTTGTTTATGAAAGTCCTACTCCCACTATTACCAATGAGAAAAATTATGCTTATGTGGGGAGTGAGAGTACCTTTTTGCATGTGGATCATGGTAACAATGCTTTATGTGATGCTTATATTATTGAGTTCATCCATGATGCCACTGGAATTTATAATGAGAGAGGGAGGCTTGGTTCTAAATATCTTGATAATGAGAAGTTTCCTCTCTTTATGGTGAGTATTTTGAAGTTATGCTTGTTTTGCCTTCCTATGCTAGTTGCTTCGTGCTTCAATGAATTATTCTACTGCAATATTCCTATGCATAGGAAGCATGTTAGGCTTAAATGTATTTGGCATTTGCTTCTTGATGCCCTTTTTTGTTCTTCAGCTCTTATTCTTACAAGAGCATCATTAAAGTCCTATGCCTAGCTTAAAGGCATAAAAGAAAGCGCTTTTGGGAGGCAGCTCACATGAATACATTTTTATATTTTGCTTTTGTTGTGTCTTGATGTTGTTTACTACAGTAGCATCATCATTGTATCTTTGCTTTTCATATTTGTGCCAAGTATAGCCTCCGGTCGCTAGAAAGTTCAAAAGTTGTGAGGTGCTGTCCAGGAAACAGATTCTGTCCTTGGATAGAAAAATTCGTATAAAATCACCGGACCATCTTTTTTGTCTGAATTTTTTCGACAGCGTTCTCTATATAATTGTCTTTCGTGCATCTGTTCTGAGTTTTTTTATTAGAGTTGCAGAAGTGCCCCGAACAAATCAATTACTACCTGCTGTTCTGTTTTTCACAGATTCTGTCCTGTTTTGCTTTCCCTTCATTTTGCAAACCAAGAGCTTGCTTTTTCTTTGCAAAAACCTTTTGGCAATCTTGAGAAACAGTAGACATTCAAGAATATCTTTATTTTCAGCAAGGTACAATTATTTTATTATGGGTACTAACCTCGCTAATCAGATTATGATGAGTTATGTATGAAGGGAGTTTTCAAGTGTGCGAGGGAAGATGATAAAAAGATTCAGGGGTGTCAAGCGCTCAAGCTTGGGGATGCCCCCGTGCACCCCCAAGACATATTCAAGAAGACTCAAGCGTCTAAGCTTGGGGATGCCCCCGTGCATCCCCTTCTCCATCAACATTATCAGTTCGTCCTTCGTTCCACTATATTTTTATCACTTCATGTGTTATGTGCTATGCTTGGAGCGTCTTGCTTTTAGTTTTCCTTTTTAGTTTTCTTTAGCTTTTCATAACGAGTCGGAACTCAGCTTTCTTTGTGTGGGAGAGAAACACGCTCCACTTCTACCTAGAACATAACATAGAATTTTCATGACTATCTTTGCTGTGTGTGTTCTTTGTCTTTTAATATCTACTATCATGTTCAGCTCTCAGTTTTCATGCTTATCTTTTCAAAGAGCTTTTGTTTAGTTGGTTGCTTGAACTCTCTTTATCTATCATGCTTATCTTATTAAGAGAGTTTTCTTCCGTTGCATTGGTTAATATGTCTATGATAAAGATGCTACGTGCATGATGGCGCTTAGTAGTTCAGGTTTTCTTATGGTTAGTCTCAAATAGCTGGGGGATTCCCAATGTGTTATTGGAGTACCAACATGATTTGTTTGCCTATGATGTGGTATGGTTTAGTAATATCTTCTTTCAAGAATTTATTTTGATTGACTTGGCGTATGCTCACGCATATTTAAGACTGTAAAGAAAGTCTATCAAGCCTTGATGATCTTTTGTTTCGGAGTAGCGATATAACGTCCATGCCTGATTCCATGTTGCTTTGTCGCTCTGCATGATTATGACCATCATTGCTCTCTTAGTTGGTCGCTCCCAGTCTTTTGCTAACCTCCACCTGTACTAAGCGGACTGACTGCTTGTGCATCCAAATTCTTTTAAAACCAGTTATGCCATATGAGTCCACCATACCTTCCTACATGGTATTTACCTTCCATTCCTAACGGAGACTTGCATGTACCACCTCGAAATTATTCCAAAAAAATGCATTCCTATTTTGTGCCTCTGTTTTAGCTCATGAGGAAGTAGTAGTTAATTCATGATCTTCTTAAGTTGGACAAGCTTCACCCCGGGATTGCATGTATAATGTGCAAACCCATAATATGAGAAGGAACTGGCATTGAGTGCACCCGGCTCAAAAAGATAATATAACAAACAAACCCTCCTTCACGCTTTGTTCATGAGAAATCAGAAAACTTTGGCAGTGATAAACAAAGGAGATTAAGAGGATGTGATCGTCCCCATTCGGGAGCCGTTCCTCGAAACTTGTCCATCTCAAGAAGTGATTGAGTTGTCTGCTAGCATTCGTTGACAAAACATGCATGATCTAAAAAAAATATTATTACCTCTATTTTAAAACCAAGAGCTCTGCTACATGTTTTGTCTTTGTTTCCGATTACGGGTTTTCAACCTTGCCAACAAAAGCCACGGTTCGAGAGTCTCCACCTTCTTTTAAAAGCACCAACTACTGAGAGCATGATTGTCATTCTGATTGTAATGTGCATTGTCCCAAAGTAGCATTGTCTTTTGCATGATTGTGATATCGTTTATTTTGAAATCATTGTATCTAGTCATCACTTAAACCTTGGAGGTGCCCCTGCATTTATGTTTTGCTTCACTAAAGGGGGCAAGCTAGATATTACTTTATCATATTTGCACATCATGTTCATTGCAAATCTATTTGATGTTTCAGTATCATATTGTAAAACTTTCAGTTCTTTGTGAATTTCTCACGAGGCAACTTAATTACTACAGATTCATTGTCTCAGTAAGATTTTGTCATGTGAATATGAAAATGTCCTATATGGTTAATAGCATGTCACCACAGAAATTATTCTTGTTATCATTTACCTGCTCGAGGACGAGCAGGAATTAAGCTTGGGGATGTTGATGCGTCCAAAACGTATCTATAATTTCTGCTTGCTCCATGACTCTTTTGGGTGATATTGCTATGATATTTATACACTTCCATACACTTTTGATCATATTTGGACTAACCTATTAACTCAGTGCACCCCAGTGCCAGTTTCTGTTTTCGGCTGTTTTTGTATTTCAGGTTTTCACATTACGAGAACTGCCAGGAAAAATCCAGAAAAAATATATAAAAAAATCAGCGTTCCAGGAGCTACCGTGCGGCCAAAGTGCAGCCGGGGGGGACCCACAGGGGCTCCAGGCGCCCTGTGGGCGCGCCCCCCCT
>LR738715.1:883592961-883627414 GCA_902687465.1 Secale cereale | reverse complement strand
GGGCGCCTGGGCCCCCCGAGGCACATTCGATGCCCCCCTTTGGCATATATTTAAAGCGTGTCGAGGAAACCCTGATTCCGGACCCCTTTTCTCCAGACGCGATTCCGATCTCCACCGCCATCTCCATCAATCTTCGGGGGACCAGAATTCCTGCGCCGGCACCCTGCCGGGACGGGGAAGTGCCCCCGGATCCATCTCCATCGACGTTGCTTCCTCCCTCCATGATGCGGGAGTAGTTCCTCCTCGGGGCTGAGGTTCTTACCAATAGCTATGTGGTCAATTCTCTCTCCCATGATGTGATCTTCGTTGTGATCATAGGCTATGTTAATCTAAGATATTTCCCCTTCCTCTATGTATTGGATTGATGTACTCACTTGTGTTTATCTAGTATAATCCCCGAGACCAAGGTGACAGCGGTCTATTGGACATGGATTAGAACAATATTTTCATGAGTGATTTCCTCTCTTGTGTGTTGATTGAAGATTGAGAGTCACTTGGTGCTTGTCTTTGACTATCCTTTAGATATGTTATGGTGATTGTGGGACTCTCTTTGGATGGCCGCGGTGACATTGGGAAATCCTTAGATTGAGAACTACGAACTTTGAGGTGTGCTTTTGTAGCCCTACATAATTCTCGTCCTCTCTTGACCACGAAGGAATGATCTCCGAGTGTGTCCCCTTTGCATGTTTTATGGGAAATATCATGTGATTCGATTATGTTACTGTTGTTGGGAGTTGCCACTAGTGAAAGTATGAACCTTAGGCCTTGTTTCCACCATTGCAATACCATTTGTGCTCACGTTTACTACTTGTTTGCTTGCTGCACTTTTTTATTACATATTTATATTACCTTGTTTTGCCATCCATATCACTTGCCATTTAACATCTCTTCGCCAAACTAGTGCACCTATACATCTGACAAGTGTATTAGGTGTGTTGGGGACACAAGAGACTTCTTGTATCTTAGTTGCAGGGTTGCTTGAGAGAGACCATCTTCAACCTCTACTTCCCTGAGTTCGATAAACCTTAGGTCATCCACTTGAGGGAAATTGCTACTGTCCTACAAACCTCTGCGCTTGGAGGCCCAACATAGTCTACAAGAGTAGAAGCGTGTGTAGACATCAGGTGCCGGGGCCGCCTGCCGAGCCTCGGGACTCCTGGAGGACCCGGCCTGCCACCTCACTGAAGGCGCTTCCATCGCACTGCGCCGTCTGCGGGAGCTAAGAGACAGCGAGGGTTTGGTCTTCGCGGATATGCTGCTCGCGTTTGCTGAACGTCGGGTGCTGCCGCTGCAGCGCCGCCCTCACCTGATCAGCGACATGAGCGGGCGCCGGGACCACAGCCGGACGTGCACCAAGCCCCTGCCATACGGGGAGGTGGCCCGTCTGGTGAACCACATCTCCAGCTGTAGGGTCTCCGACTCCGGCTGGGCCTTCGGCAAGCCGCCGTACAGCCGCGGCAATCAGCCGCCCATAGTAAGCTTTTTATACTTCTATTTATTTTCTTTTTCATCCGGCTGCTGTAGCCGTCTGGTCCTGACACTTTGCTCAGATTTTCCCAGGCCAGCCGGAACCAGGCTCTGACCAACCGGGCCTCCCCCTGGAGCCGGATCGCTCCCAGAGCGACACAAGCGACCCCGATCTTGGGGCCGCCGCCATGGAGGAGGAAGAGGTGACGGGCGGCGGAGGCCAGCCGTCAGGCGCCCTGCCGGAAGGCGGCGTCGAGAGCTGGCCGGACGACGACGAGGAGGCGGAGGAGGCACCCGTCCGCGCCAGCCAGCAGGCCGGACCGTCTGGCACAGCCGGCGGTGGGAAACGGTGGTCCTCATCAGGGCCGACTGGTGCCCCACCCAAGAAGCTCCGACTGCCGACCGCCGCCACGAGGCGTCGGGAGGCGGCCGCCAGGGCAAACATGCCGAAGATGCCCAAGGCCAGGACGATTGTGTCCGGGTAAGTATTTTTCATTCCTTCTTTGCGTGGTACTCGTCTTTCTCAGCTGATCCCTTCCTGGCTGACCCTCCTTTCCCTGGGGATATCCGCGCAGCGCACCGCTTTCCCTCTTGCGGATGCCAGCGGGCTCTGTTGTGGGAGGCTCAGATGCCCCTCCTGCGCCCCCTCGCGTGGATCCAGCCGCCGCGCTCCGGGAGGCGATAGAGAGGAATGCCCGCGAGGCGCGCGCGGAGCGCGAGGCCACGGATCTTGAGCGAGCGGCGGCCGATGCCGCCGTCCAGGCGGAGGCCGAAGCCGCCAAGAAGGCCGAGGCAGACGCCTTCTGAGTCCGAGAGCGGGGAAAGGGCCCTCAGCAGCCAGCGGGCCACGTCGTCCGCCCGGAGTCAGGGTCTCTGGAGCCATCGGCCCAGGCGCCGGCTGCTGACGAGCAGCCGGCTCCAGGCGATAGCGGGGACGACTGCGTTATTCTGGAGACGCCGCCACCGCCCCCCGCGCCGCCTACCGGGGAGCGGGACAACCGGCCAGCGGGGACGGAGGTGCCGCCAGTTGGGGGCGTGCTGTTGACTGGCCCGCAACTGGCCCCCCGAGCCCCAGCCCGCCGGCGCCTTGCGAGGGCAGTCTCTATGCCCCAGCAGGTGGAGGTCGACGGGGCCAGCTCGTCCGCGCCGAAGAATGAGGCGACCAGCACGGCGCCATCAAGTTGGAGGCCCGGAGGAGGCGGCGCGTGGATCGTCGCATCGCGGGACGTCCTGGACCACTTCAACTCCTTGGGCAAGAGTTTGTCACCACGCGGTGCAGGAGTTTGTCACCACACGGTCCTTCGTTCGGGTACGTGTGCTTCATTTTCTTCGGTTTTTATGCCTTCAATTTCTTCTTTGGGGGCGCGTCAGCGCACCCACTAGGTGTAGTCCCCGAGTTCCGAGTCGGCTGCTGAGCAGGCGGCTTGGAACTCCAAAGTGTACGTCATGAGCTGATCTTGTGTCTTGTTGCAGGAGTACCACAACCTCTGTGTGGCCTCCTACAACGCTTAGCGCCAGGAGTTGGCACAGCTGCAGGCTGCCTTGGCAGACAGCCGAGGTGAGTGCCTCCTCTTCTCCTTGCAGGGGCGCGTCAGCGCACCCGCTGGGTGTAGTCCCCAAGTTCCGAGCCGGCTGCTGAGCAGGCGGCTTGGAACTCCAAGGTTATCTTTTTTGCTGCTGACATTCATTCTTTTTCTTTCTCCCTTGCCAGCGGTCGTAGCCGACCTCCGCAACCAGCGGGGCGAGGCCCAGACGGAGCTGGCCGCTAAGGAGCGGGAGCATGGTCTCGCCGCTCAGGACCGCGACCGCCTGGCCAAGGAGCTGGCGGACTAGGCGGCGGCTCACAAGGCCGAGCTTGGCAAGATGTCAGATGCCGAGTCGCTTCTGCGGGCCGAATTCGAGACCGAGCACTCGAATTGGGCCGAGAAGGAGGCGGCTCTCCAAGACGGCTACGTAGCCATTGGAGACATGGTTAACGGTGAGACGTCTACCCTTTTATCTTGTATTCGCCGTTTGCAACAGCCATCTTTCTTTTCTTCTGATCCTTCTTCTAGTTTTGCCAGAGTTCTTCCCGGGCTATTCCGTGGCCGCCACCCAGGCCATCAAAGCCGAGCGTGCTGCGAGGCGCCAGGCGGGCCGGGCGATTGCGCCCAACGCGCCCAGGACCCCGGCCGAGGAGCTTCTTGCCATTCGGGTGCGTCTTCTGCCAGTCCACCGTCTGCTTCGCCGGCTACAGCATGCTGGCGCCCAGGTCCTGGCCGCCCTCTGGCCAGGTGTGCCAACACTCCGCACTCCAAGTCGGACGGCCGCCTGGCTGGAGGCGGCCGGCCAACGCTTCAAGGCCTGGAAGGGCTCCGCAGCGAGGGCTGGCGCGTGGACCGCCCTGGAGTTTGCCAAGAGCTGGCATCCTGGCTTGAGCCTTGAATAGCTGGAGACCTTCCGCGCGGAGGCCCAGCCTGAGCTAGCCGTGGAGCAGAAGGAGCTCATCCAACGTGCCGCCGCCCTCGCCGGATATGCCAACACCTCCGTCTTCATCCCGGAGTTGGACGACAGGGGCCATGTGGTGCCGCCTAGCAACTTCGGGCTGGACTTGGCGGCATCGGAGGAGCCAGACGAGGAGATCGCCTCCAGTGAAGGAGACGAAGAGGAGGAAGGCAGCGACGAGGAGACCATTTCCCAGGAGGCGGACCCAGCAGCCAGTCGCCAGCCTGACCAATCTTCGACAAGCGGACCAGGAGTGATGGCCCCGCCTGCCGCAGGAGACGGCCAGATCGAGACCCACCAGGCGGCCTCTCCGGAAACCGGCTCCGTCGTGCCGCCTGCCCAGCCTGCTGCACCTTAAGTTTTCTCTTTTGTGTCTTCTGCTTTCCTGTAAGACTTGTAGGGTTAATCCGAACAATTCCACCCGCTGGATGTATCAGTAAGTTATTACTGCAAGGCGGCCTTTGAGGCCTTTTGGATGTAAATATTCTTTTTAATGCTGCATGGACTTTATGCAATTGTGCCGAATCCTAGGATTAGCCTTGCCCTAGTTTCCTTGTGGCGATTTTCTTCTTGCCGTCTCTCTGAACTGCCGTCCTGCCAGCCGGATGGCCACTCTGTGGTTCCGTGGCTGGGTCAGGGGCTTGGCTTCTTTCAGGGTAGGCAAGTATTCTGCCCTCTCGGAGGCGGCTTGGCTAAGCCCAGAACTGGTTTGTCGGCTGTTTGACAGTCGGCCGCTTGTGTGAAGGGCCGACTAGCCCTATGTCTTTTTTCCTTAGCCATTTTTCATGTGGGCACCATTTCTTGCCTTTAGCTCCTGCCAGTCGGACAACCGCGTTGTGCGAGTCTGTGACTTGATGCGGGAGAGGGCTTGAATGCCATCACATTACTTGTCTGCCTTTTTAAGGAGAATTTTTTAGACATAGGGCTAGGCGACCAGTCCCCGGGCCGTCTGCTGGGCTCCGGTGCCGGACCAAGGAGTGAACAACAATTATTCACATGCATAATTCTTATCGTATAGATAAAGGGTTGGGCAGTCCTCGAGAACTCCTCGGGGGTCCCATTGGTTCTCAAAATAACTTTAGATAGCACAACACATACTGTCTTTCAGCTATAAAAGCGACGAAGAAGGTTTGCGTTCCATGGGCGCTCCGACTCCTTGCCTGAGTCGTCTCTCTTGCGCGCTCTTGGCTTCTGGGAATTAATGAGGTAATAGGCATCGTTGCCTAGTACTTTGCTGACGATGAACAGTCCTTCCCAAGGAGCCGAGAGCTTGTGCTCGCCGGCTGTTCGCTGGATCAGCCGGAGCAGAAGGTCTCCCTCGCGGAAGGAGCGTGGCTTGACTAGCCGGCTGTGATATCGGCGTAGACCCTGCTGGTAGATGTTGGAGCGGCTGAGTGCTACCAGCCGGGCCTCCTCCAGCAGGTCCACGCCATCTTCACGTGCTTCTTTGGCTTCAGCTTCCGTATACATGGTGACGCGAGGCGAGTCAAACTCAACATCCGTTGGGATGACGGCCTTGGCTCCATAGACGAGGAAGAAAGGAGTGAAGCCGGTGGATTTGTTCGGAGTGGTTCTGAGGCTCCACAGGACAGACGACAGTTCTTCGATCCAGCAGCCGGCCGACCGCTCCAAAGGTTCGACCAGCCGGGGCTTGATGCCGGACAGGATGAGGCCGTTGGCGCGCTCGACTTGGCCATTAGATTGTGGGTGGGCAATGGACGCTAGGTCCAGTCGGATGCCCTGTGTTGCACAGAAACGGGCAAGTGCGCCTTTGGCAAAATTTGTGCCGTTGTCGGTGATGATGCTGTGGGGTATACCATACCGGACTGTGATGTCTACAATGAATGTCACAGCAGTTGGGCCATTGAGTTTCTTGATTGGTTTGGCTTCGATCCACTTGGTGAATTTATCTATTGCCACGAGCAAGTGTGTCAAGCCTCCTCTGACAGTCTTGAAAGGGCCTACCATATCCGGGCCCCAAACGGCAAATGGCCAAGTGATCGGAATAGTCTTGAGTGCAGAAGCCGGCAAGTGTTGCTTGGAACTGAAGCGCTGGCAGCCGTTGCACTTTCTCATCAGATCTTTGGCATCGTCCAAAGCAGTCGGCCAGAAGAAACCGTGGCGGAAAGCTTTGGCGACGAGGGACCTTGAGGCCGCGTGGTGGCCGCATTCCCCTTGGTGAATGTCCTTCAGGATAGCCATCCCTTTTGTTGCTTCTACACAACGCTGGAAGACGCCCGTTGCACTTCTTCTGACAAGCTCTTTGTTGACTATGGTGTATGCTGAGGCCTGGCGTTGAACTTGTCGTGCCAAAGTTTCTTCTGCTAGCAGCTCTCCTTTGAGCAGGAATGTGAGGATTGGTTGTGCCCAAGACGGCGCTGAGACTCTAGTTGCCTCGGTCAGAGAGACCAGGGCGGTTGGGCTGGGAGGCGGAGGGCTGGGCTGAGCCGCCTGCTGCATATCCGAAGCCCCCGAGCCGTCTGCTGGAGCCGGCGCCTCCTGGCCGTCTGTTGGAGCAGTCCCCGGGCCAGGAACTGGCGCGGCTGTAGGTGGTTCGTCTGTTGGAATTGGAGTGTCATGGCCGCCTGCTGGGGCAGTCTCTGGGCCAGCTGCCGAAGTTGCGGGGCCGCCTGCTCCAGAGTCGGCTAGTATAAATATTGACTCCGACTCTTGTGAAGGCTTGATAGATGGCTTGCGCAGGCATTGGAGAGATACGCCGGCTGGTATTGCTTGGCGGGTGGAGCCGATTCGTGCCAAGGTGTCGGCTTGCATGTTATCGGCCCGCGGTACGTGGAGGAACTTGCAGCCATCAAAGTGTCCACTGATCTGCTGGACAAGGAAGCGATAGCTTGCCATGTTTGCGTCCTTGGCGTCCCAGTCCCCAGATGACAGCTGGACAACCAAGTCTGAGTCACCGTAGCACAGAACTCGGCGGATGCCAATCTCCTTGGCCATCCGGAGCCCGTGGATGAGTGCCTCGTACTCGGCCACATTGTTGGAGGCGGCAAAGTGGATTTGGAGGGTATACTTGAGCTTGTCGCCTTTGGGGGAGGTGAGGACGACGCCGACATCCAGGCCGGTGTGCATCTTTGATCCGTCAAAGTGCATCCACCAATGGGTTGAGTCTGGCATAGGCGGCAGGTACTGGGTTTCGGCCCAATTGACGAGGAAGTCGGCTAATGCCTGCGACTTGATGGTGGTGCGCGGCTGGTAGAAGATGGTGAAGGGGGCCAGCTCAATGGCCCACTTGGCCACTCTTCCTGAGGCATCTCTGTTCCCCATGATTTCGGCAAGCGGGGCCATGCAGACGACCATGACAGAATGCTCTTGAAAGTACTGCTTGAGTTTCTTGGCGGTGAAGTACACGCCGTAGCACATCTTCTGGTAATGGGGGTAGTTCTGCTTTGATGCTGACAGCACTTCGCTCAAGTAGTAGACGGGCCTCCGGACGGGCAAGGCTCTGCCGTCCTCTGGGCGCTCGACCACAATGGCAGTGCTGACCACCCGGCTGGTGGCGGCTATGTAAAGGAACATGGGTTCTTTGTCTGCTGGCGCCACCAGGACAGGCCAGGTGGACAGCAGTCGCTTGAGCTGCTGGAAAGCTTCGTCTGCCTGGTCGTTCCACTCGAAGCACGTGGTCTTCTTCATCAGTTGGTACAGGGGGAGTGCCTTTTCTCCCAGCCGGCTGATGAAACGGCTGACAGAGGCCAGGCACCCCGTGAACCTCTGTACATCCCGCACACGGGTCGGTCGTTCCATCCACTCAATGGCCTTGATCTTCGCCGGATTGCACTCGATGCCGCGTTCGGATACCAGGAAGCCAAGGAGCTGGCCGGCCGGTATCCCTAAGACGCATTTCTCCGGGTTTAGCTTAATCCGGAAGCGGCGCAGGTTCTCAAACGTTTCTTGGAGATCCTCCAAAAGGGTTCCTCTCTTCTCCGTCTTCACCACAATATCATCCACGTAAACGTGGGTGTTCCTGCCAAGCTGCTTGAGGAGACACTTCTGCATGCAATGCTGAAAGGTGGCGCCGGCATTTCTCAAGCCAAACGTCATGGTCAGGTAGCAAAAGGCCCCAAACGGCGTGAGGAAGGCGGTCTTCAGGCGGTCGGCTGGATCAAGCTTGATTTGGTGGTACCCTGAATAATCATCAAGGAAAGATAGCAGCTCGCATCCGGCTGTGGAGTCGATCACTTGATCTATTCGCGGCAGAGCAAACGGGTCTTTAGGGAAAGCTTTGTTTCAGCACCAGGACTGGATTCGCAAGCCACTCGGGATAAAAGACTTCCATGATGAAGCCGGCTGCTAGCAGGCGGGCGACTTCTTCCCCAATGACTGTTCTCTTCTCTTCTGACAGGCGGCGCATCTGCTCTCTGACAGGCTTTGCATCTTCTCTCACATGCAACTTGTGCTCGGCGAAATCCGTCGGGACACCCGGCATGTCCTTGGGGGACCATCCAAAGATGTCCCGATTCTCACGGAGAAAATCGACGAGCTCGCTTTCCTATTTGCTGTCTAGGCTTGATCCTATGACAGCAAATCGCTCCGGGTGGGACGGGTCCAAGGCAATCATCTTTGTGTCCTTGGCTGGCTGGAACGAGCCTTGAGGCTCCTCCTCCCTACGATCGGCTGGTATGGCCGGCTGCTCGCCAGCCATTGCCACCAGTTGCTCCAGACGGCGCTTTTCCTCAGCCACGACAAGGGTCTCTGCTAGGCGGCTGCTGGCTGTTGCGCATGCAATGGACTTCTCGTAGTCCCCGGCTATGGTGATTATTCCTTTGGGGCCAGGCATCTTCATCCTGAGGTAGGCATAATGGGGGACTGCCATGAACTTTGCAAGAGCTGGCCGGCCCAAGATCACGTGATAGGGACTTTCCAGGTTTACTACTTCAAACCAGACCGGCTCCCTCCGGAAGTGCATCTTGTCACCAAATAGGACATCGACCCTGGCATTGCCGATTGGTGAGCAAGAGAGGCCTGGCACATTGCCATGGAACATGGTCCTGGTAGGCTGAAGCTGCTTCTCTTTGATGCCCAACTTCTCCATGGTGTCCCGGTACATGATGTTGATGCTGCTGCCGCCGCCTACCAGCGCCCGGGAGAAACGACGGGCCTGCCTGTCAGTGGAGAGAGTGGTGTCCAGGACCAAGGCATAGGCCCCCGACGATGGCATGACAGCCGGGTGATCCTCTCGGCTCCAGCTGACAGGCCTTTCAGACCAATGCATGAATTCTGGGTTCTTGACGGCAACAGTGTTGACTTCTCTGCGCTGTTGGCGCTGGCTGTGCCTATCGTCGGTCTGGCTGGTGAAAACAACATAGGCTCCGTTTTCTTCTGGGAACTCGTCCTGGACCTGGCCGCCAGGGCGGGCAGCCGGCGGATTAGGAGGCGGGGCCGGCTGCCCAGCAGGCGGCGGTGGCAGAGCTTCTCCCCTCGCAATTCTTGTGAGCCAATGACACTTTCGCGTTGTGTGCTTGGAAGGCTTCGCGCCACTGTGGAACTTGTAGGGGGCGTCCAGAGCTTGGTCAAAGGAGAAAGCCGGCTGCCAAACTGGTTTGCCGCCCTTCTGGCGTTTGGGTCCTGCCTGGGCTTCGGGCTGCTGTCCGTCGACTGCTGCCACCAGCCGGCTGTTGGCAGCCGGCGCGTGGGCCTTGCGCTTCTGGTCGCTTGTCTGCTGGCGCCGGCTGGACTCTCCTGCCGGCGTCTTGGAAGTTGGAGGGGTCATCTTGCCAAAGGCATCCACTTGCAGCTCGGTCTTCATGGAGGAGTCAGCGGTGGCGTACTTGTCTGCTATGCTCAGCAGTTCATCCAACGTGGCTGGCTCGTCACAAAGGAGCCGGTGTTTGAGCAAGGTGCCTTCTCTGCACCCGGCCGTGAAATACTCGATGGCTTGGACCTCGTGCACTCCTTCACAAGAGTTTCGCATGTCTGCCCAGCGCGTCAGATAGTCGCGGGCCGACTCGTCTGGGCCTTGGACGCACAGGGAAAGCTGACGCGGCTTAGGAGGACGCTTGTAGGTGCTGGTGAAGTTGCGAGTGAAGGCGTCGGTGAAGTCCAGCCAGCCGTTGATGCTATTGGTCTTAAGGCTGTTTAGCCACGTCCGAGCCGTGCCCTGGAGCATGAGGGGCACGTACTTCACCGTGACACGCCTGTTGCCGGTGGCTATGCTGACGGCCGTGGAGTAATCCACCAGCCTGTCCTCTGGTTTCACTGATCCGTTGTACTTGGGGGTGTCTCTGGGGAGCGAGAAGCCCTTGGGAAAAGGCTCGTTGCGGATGCGAGGGCCGAAGCAGGCCGGACCGAGGTCATCTTCTTCTTCAACCGCCTGGGATTGAGCCAGACGGTCCAGGCGGTGGCGGGCGTCATTCTCCCCAATCCCCTCGCGGCGGCCCAAGCGGCCTGCCAGAGAGGGGTGGTCAACAGGCGGAGGGGACACACGCCTCTCCCGCCTGGGAGGAGGCGGATGTTCCCCTCGCGATTCTACGGCCCTTGGGCAGCCGTCTTCGTCGCGCTCGATGGTGACGCGTGTCTGCCGGCAGCGGCTGGCAGCGGGCTCTGAGGCTCCGACTGTTGGAGAGCGAGACGTGGCTCCTTGCTCCCACCGCTGAGGGCGGTTGTCCGCGTGCGCGCCGGCCTCTGATACCCTGCGACGGGCCTCCTGCTGCGTGGCAGCAGCGTCGAGGAGCTGGCGGGCGCGCTGAGTCATGCAATGAAGCTCGTCTCCCTCTAAGTGGCCCATCTCATCGACTGCCGCCTGGGCATCCCTTAGGTTTTCCGACGGAGTGAGGCACACAGGCCGTGGGCCCCCCAGCATGTCAGCCAGTAGCCCGCCGCGATCGCGGACGGCGTCGGCTCGGCTAGGCTCGCCAGCAGCCGGCGTGCCACAGATGGCGCGGTCCATGTCGCGGCGGTAAGCTTCGGTAAGGCGCCGGGAGGCAGCCAATTTGTTGGCGTTGTCGAGGAGCGAGACGCAGAGCGCCTCCAACGCCGCGCCGTCTGCCACCGCCGCGACAGGGGCGGCGAGGTGCTGTAGAGCAGCCTCGAGCGGGTCTGGGTCCTGTTAGATGGTTCGCCGTGGTCGGTGACGAGCACCTCTGTGACGGTGCTGATGGTGCTGCTGATGGCTTCTCGCCCCTCGTTGGTTACCCCAAGTCGATGGTTTGAGATGCAGTGTAGCGGTAGTTTTCCCTTGGCAAAGATACCAAGGATCGAATTCCCCTGAGACTCCAAGGTTCAACAAGAAGGTGTCAACCGCTAACGGCGCCAGATATTTAGCAATCAACTGGACCTGCACACAGATACAAATAACTTTTCTCCCAATGAGTACAGAGAGGTTGTCAATCCCTCCGCCCTTGTCGTTTACAAAGGATCAAACGCAAGAGATAATAGTGATAGGTATAACTGCAACTAGAAGTAAGAACTGAAAGTAAATAGCGGATGTAATCAGTGATGGTAATATGGACCGGGGTCCCATGATGTTCACTAGTGATGTCTCTCTCCCAAAAGACGATAAAACAGCTATGTGAGGTGAACGAATTACAGCTGGGCAATTGACAGGATTATGTGCGCAAACCAATGCTAACTATGTTGCAAGAAAGGTAGAGGTTCAAAGCATGGGCGGTACGCCAAGGCAAGTAGACCGAAATCCATCTGCATCTACTACTAATCATCCACCTTGAGATATCTATCCAGAACATCTCGCTAGTATTAAGTTGCGAGTCCCACCCAAAGTGTAAACTCAAAGCAACAGACAACTGCATTAAAAGAACTTTGCGTAAAGTAAACAATCCTTGCACCCGCGAGTACAAGCACCGTTGTTTTCCCCCTTGTGGCAACAACACATCCCCTAAACTCATGTTTCTGTCACTCAAGCTAGTCATCGAGGGGCATGAACCCACAATCAAGCATAACGTTCCCTCTTGGAGTTACTACCTACTACTTGGCCAAAGCAATAAACAGCAACGGAGAACATGCAAGAATTACTCAAGAACATAAATATAAAAGAGGTAAATCAAATATATTACTCAAACACAATCTGAACATAATCTCATAATCCATCGGATCCCAGCAAACTCATCATAGCAACAGCATAAGGATTACATATGTGCCTCGATCATGTAGGGCAGCTCACGAGGTCTAATTAGTGAAGAACAAAAAGGGGAGGAGAACATCACATAGCTACTGGTCATAGACCCATGGTCCAAGGGAGACTACTCACAACTCATCCGGGAGGCGTCCATGGTGGTGGAGAAGCTCCCGGTGGTGGTTCTCCCCTCCGGCAGGGTGCCGGGAAGAGTTCTCCTGGTGCTCCCGATATTGGAAGCGCGGCGGCGGCGGAACAGAGATGAGATCGCGAAAAAGGGTTCCGTCCTCGAGGGTTTCAGGACGCGGTGTAAATATATGCCAAAGGGGGGCGTCAGAGGGGGCCTGGGGGGCCCAGGCGCCCTGGCGGCGCGGCCTAGGGGGGGGCGCCCCCTGGCCGCCTGGTGGCCTTGTGGCCCCCCTCCAGCCCTACTTTGGCCGCATGGAAGCTTCCGGAACGCTGATTTTTTATATATTTTTCCCGGAATTTTTCTGGCAGTTTACGTAATGGGAAAACCTAAAATACAAAAACAGCAGAAAACAGAAACTGGCACTAGGTGCACTGAGTTAATAGGTTAGTCCAAATATGATCAAAAGTGTATGGAAGTGCATAAATAACATAGCAATATCACACAAAAGAGGCATGGAGCAAGCAGAAATTATAGATACGTTTTGGACGTATCAACATCCCCAAGCTTAATTCCTGCTCGTCCTCGAGTAGGTAAATGATAACAAGCATAATTTCTGTGGTGACATGCTATTAACCATATAAGGACTTTTCACAGTCACATGACAAAAGCTTACTGAGACAATGAATCTGTAGTAATTGAGTTGCCTCATGAGAAAATCACAAAGAACTGAAAGTTTTACAATATGATACTGAAACATCAAATAGATTTGTAGTGAGCATGGTGTGCAAATATGATAAAGTGGTACCTCGCTTGCCCCCTTTAGTGAAGCAAAACATAAATGCAGGGGCACCTCCAAGGTTTAAGTGACGACTAGATACAATGATTTCAGAATAAACGATATCATAATCATGCAAAAGACAATGGTACTTTGGGACAATGCACATTACACTCAGAATGACAATCATGCTCTCAGTAGTTGGTGCTTTAAAGAAGGTGGAGACTCTCGAACCGTGGCTTTTGTTGGCAAGGTTGAAAACCCATGGTCGGAAACAAAGACAAAACATGTACCAGAGCTCTTGGTTTTAAAAACAGAGGTAATAATTATTATTTTAGATATGCATGTTTTGTCAACGAATGCTAGCAGATAACTCAATTACTTCTTGAGCTGGACAAGTTTCGAGGAACGGCTTCCGAATGAGGACGATCACATCCTCTTAATCTCCTTTGTTTATCACTGCCAAAGTTTTCTGATTTCTCATGAACAAAGCATGAAGGAGGGTTTGTTTGTTGTATTATTTTTTAATGAGCCGGGCGCACTCTATGCCAGTTCCTTCTCGTATTATGGGTTTGCACATTAGACATGCAATCCCGGGGTGAAGCTTGTCCAACTTAAAAAGATCATGAATTAACTACTACTTCCTCATGAGCTAAAACAGAGGCACAAAATAGAAATGCTTTTTTGAATAATTTTGAGATGGTACATGAAATTCTTCGTTAGGAATGGCAGGTAAATACCATGTATAGGAAGGTATGGTGGACTCATATGGCATAACTGGTTTAAAGGATTTTGGATGCACAAGCAGTCAGTCCACTTAGTACAGGTGGAGGTTAGCAAAAGACTGGGAGCGACCAACTAAGAGAGCAATGACGGTCATAATCATGCAGAGCGACAAAGCAACATTGAATCAGGCATGGAAGTTATATCGCTACTCAGAAATAAAAGATCATCAAGGCTTGTCAGACTTTCTTTACAGTCTTAAATATGCGTGAGCATACGCCAAGTCAATCAAAATAAATTCTTGAAGGAAGATATCACTAAACCATACCACATCATAGGCGAACAAATCATGTTGGTACTCCAAAAACACATTGGGAACCCCCCAGCTATTTGAGACTAGCCATAAGAAAACATGAACTACTAAGCACCATTATGCACATAGCATTTTTATCATAGACATATCGACCAGTGCAACAGAAGCCAACTCTCTTAACAATATAAGCATGATAACTAAGGAGAGTTCCAGCGACCAACTAAAATAAAAGCTCTTTAAAAAGATAAGCATGGAAACTAAGAGCCGAACATGATAGCAGCTATTGAAAGACCAAGAACATACACAGCAAAGATAGACATGAAGATTCTATGTTATGTTCTAGGTTGAAGAGGAGCGTGTTTCTCTCCCACACAAAGAAAGCTGAGTTCCAACTCGTTATGAAAAGCAATCAAAGCTAAAGAAAACTAAAAAGGAAACTAAAAACAAGACGCTCCAAGCATAGCACATAACACATGAAGTGATAAAAATATAGTGGAACGAAAGACGAACTGATAATGTTGATGGAGAAGGGCATGCACGGGGGCATCCCCAAGCTTAGACGCTTGAGTCTTCTTGAATATTTCTTGGGGGTGCAAGGGGGCATCCCCAAGCTTGAGCGTTTGACACTCCTGAATCTTTTTATCATCTTCCCTCGCACACTTGAAAACTCCTTTCATACATAACTCATCATAATCTGATTAGAGAGGTTAGTACCCATAATTAAATAATTGTTCCTTGCTGGAAATAAGAATATTCTTGAAGTTCTACTGTTTCTCAAGATTGCCAAAAGGTTTTTGCAAATAAAAAGCAAGCTCAAGGTTTGCAAAACGAAGGAAAGGCAAAACAGGACAGAATCTTTGAAAAACAGACCAGCAGGTAGTATATGATTGTTTCGGGGCACTTCTGCAACTCAAATCAACAAACTCAGAACAGACGCCCGAAAGACAATTGTATAGAGCACGCTGTCGAAAAAATTCAGACCAAAAAGATGATCTGGTGATTTTATACGAATTTTTCTGTCCAAGGACATAATCTGTTTCCTGGACAGCACGTCACAACTTTTGAACTTTCTTGCAATCAGAGGCTACACTTGGCACAAAGTTGAAAAGTAAAGATACAATGATGAGGCTACTGTAGTAACAACATCAAGACACAACAAAAGCAAAATAAAATTTTATTCATTGTGGGCTGCCTCCCAAAAGCGCTTTCTTTTATGCCTTTAAGCTAGGCATAATGCAAAGAGATCAAGTTTTATGAAGAGTAAAAGAATAGCTAGCCCGTATAACGGACTCAAAAGGTAACTTAATCTTCTTTCTAGGGAAGTGTTCCATCCCTTTCTTGAGAGGAAATTGGAATTTTATATTCCCCTCTTTCATGTCAATGATGGCACCAACGGTGCGAAGAAAAGGACGTCCCAAAATAATTGGACAAGAAGGTTCACATTCAATATCCATAATAGTAAAATCAACGGGAACGTAATTGTCATTGACAATGATAAGAACATCGTCGATCCTCCCCAAAGGTTTCTTTATGGAAGAATCAACAAGACGAACACCAAAAGAACAAGAATCAAAAGGTTTCAGTTTAAGCATATGATATATTCTTTTGGGCATAACGGAGGTACTAGCTCCAACATCACATAAAGCATAGCAAGAGAAGTTATTCAACTTAATTTTAATCATAGGATCCCAACCATCTTCTAGCTTTCTAGGTATGGAGGCTTCTACCCTAAGTTTCTCCTCCCTAGCTTTGATGAGAGCATTAGTGATATGCTCGGTGAAGGCAAGGTTAAGTGTGCTAGTGCGGGGATCTCTAGACATCTTGTGAAGGAAATCAATAACTTGTTAAGGGTGCAATTATCAAAATCAAGGTCACTACTATCAAGTAAAGTGGTAGTGGTGTCCTTTAGGCTCACTTGTTTGGTAGTTTCTATGGTCATAGCATCACCATTAATAGGTCCAATGGGACCAGGAGTGCATTGGGTGCTAAGAGTTTGGATATCCTCAACAACTTGGATAGTAGCAACAGTGTGGTGGGTAGGAAGGTTCTTAATTCTATCTTCTTCCTCATTTTCTCTAGCCCATCTCTCTTTAAGTTTAGCCAACATCCTAATGTTTTCATTAATTTGCACTTGAATAGCATTCATAGGAGTGACCTTCCTCTCCTCAAGAGGAGAAGTTCTAATTTTAAGCAATTCTACCTCATGGGCTAAATTGTTTACCTTCGAAGAGAGATCATCTAGTTTGTTTAGTTTTTCTTCTACACTCTTATTGAAGGCTTTTTGGGTAGTGATGAAATCTTTAAGCATAATCTCTAGTTCAGTAGTGGAGTTCTTGGTGCTAGGATAAGCATTGTTGTTCCCATAAGAATTAGAGGGGAACGGTCTAGGATTGCTACCAAAGTTACTCCTATAAGCATTGTTATTGAAATTGTTTCTAGAGATAAAGTTCACATCTACTTGTTCTTGAGCAATCAAAGAATTTAAAGGAACATCACGAGGATCAACAGAAGATTGCTTGGAAAGTAGAGACATGATCAAGTCAACTTTTTCATTGAGGGAGGAAATCTCCTCGACAGAGTTTACCTTCCTACCTGTTGGAGCGCGTTCGGTGTGCCATTGGGAATAATTAGTCATCATCTCATCGAGAAGCTTCGTGGCAGCACCAAGTGTAGTTGACATAAAGGTTCCTCCCGCGGCCGAATCTAACAAGTTCCGCGAGGTAAAGTTCAAGCCTGCATAAAAAGTTTGGATAACCATCCAAGTAGTTAAACCATGAGTAGGGCAGTTCTTGACAAGAGATTTCATGCGTTCCCAAGCTTGGGCAACGTGTTCATTATCCAATTGTTTCAAATTCATTATGTTACTCCTTAGTTGGATAATTTTAGCAGGTGGATAGTATTTTCCGATAAAGGCATCTTTGCACTTGTCCCAAGAATCTATGCTATTTCTAGGCAAAGATTGAAACCAAATTTTAGCTCGTCCTCTCAAGGAGAAAGGAAAAAGCTTAATCTTAACAATATCACCATCTATTTCAGTATACTTTTGCATATCACAGAGTTTAACAAAATTGTTTAAGTGTAAAGCAGCATCATCTCCAGCACCGGAGAATTGATCTTTCATAACTAAGTTCAGTAAAGCAGGTTTAATTTCATAAGAAGGTGCTGAAGTGGCAGGTGTAGTGATAGGCGTGCAGATAAAGTCATCGTTGTTATGACTAGTGAAGTCACACAACTTGGTGTTCTCGGTGGAACCCATAGCAGCAAGCAAGCAAGATAACTATTTTTGTGATTTTTGATAAAAGATACTAAAGCAAAAACTGAAAGGTAAACTAACAAGACTAAAAAGCAAAGGTAAAAGATAGCGTGCAACTCCCCTATCTTGAAGAGTGGAGTCCCCGGCGACGGCGCCAGAAAACTTTGCTTGATGGCTTCTCGCCCCTCGTTGGTTACCCCAAGTGGAAGGTTTGAGATGCAGTGTAGCGGTAGTTTTCCCTTGGCAAAGATTCCAATGATCGAATTCCCCTGAGACTCCAAGGTTCAACAAGAAGGTGTCAACCGCTAACGGCGCCAGATATTTAGCAATCAACTGGACCTGCACACAGATACAAATAACTTTGCTCCCAACGAGTACAGAGAGGTTGTCAATCCCTCCGGCCTTGTCATTTACAAAGGATCAAACGCAAGAGATAATAGTGATAGGTATAACTGCAACTAGTAAGTAAGAACTGAAAGTAAATAGCGTATGTAATCAGTGATGGTAATATGGACCGGGGTCCCATGATGTTCACTAGTGATGTCTCTCTCCCAAAAGATGATAAAACAGCTATGTGAGGTGAACGAATTACAGCTAGGCAATTGACAGGATTATGTGCGCAAACCAATGCTAACTATGTTGCAAGAAAGGTAGAGGTTCAAAGCATGGGCGGTACGCCAAGGCAAGTAGACCGAAATCCATCTGCATCTACTACTAATCATCCACCTTGAGATATCTATCCAGAACATCTTACTGGTATTAAGTTGCGAGTCCCACCCATAGTGTAAACTCAAAGCAACAGACAACTTCATTAAAAGAACTTTGCGTAAAGTAAACAATCCTTGCACCCGCGAGTACAAGCACCGTTGTTTTCCCCCTTGTGGCAACAGCACATCCCCTAGACTCATGTTTCTGTCACTCAAGCTAGTCATCGAGGGGCATGAACCCACAATCAAGCATAACGTTCCCTCTTGGAGTTACTACCTACTACTTGGCCAAAGCAATAAACAGCAACGGAGAACATGCAAGAATTACTCAAGAACATAAATATAAAAGAGGTAAATCAAATATATTACTCAAACACAATCTGAACATAATCTCATAATCCATCGGATCCCAGCAAACTCATCATAGCAACAACATAAGGATTACATATGTGCCTCGATCATGTAGGGCAGCTCACGAGGTCTAATTAGTGAAGAACAAAAAGGGGAGGAGAACATCACATAGCTACTGGTCATGGACCCATGGTCCAAGGGAGACTACTCACAACTCATCCGGGAGGCGTCCATGGTGGTGGAGAAGCTCCCGGTGGTGGTTCTCCCCTCCGGCAGGGTGCCGGGAAGAGTTCTCCTGGTGCTCCCGTTCTTGGAAGCACGGCGGCGGCGGAACTGAGATGAGATCGTGAAAAAGGGTTCCGTCCTCGAGGGTTTCGGGACGCGGTGTAAATATATGCCAAAGGGGGGCGTCGGAGGGGGCCTGGGGGGCCCAGGCGCCCTGGCGGCGCGGCCTAGGGGGGGGGCGAACCCCCTGGCCGCCTAGAGGCCTGGTGGCCCCCCTCGAGCCCTACTTTGGCTGCATGGAAGCTTCCGGAACGCTGGTTTTTTATATATTTTTCCCAGAATTTTTCTGGCAGTTTACGTAATGGGAAAACCTGAAATACAAAAACAGCAGAAAACAGAAACTGGCACTGGGGTGCACTAAGTTAATAGGTTAGTCCAAATATGATCAAAAGTGTATGGAAGTGCATAAATAACATAGCAATATCACACAAAAGAGGCATGGAGCAAGCAGAAATTATAGATACGTTTTGGACGTATCAGCTGCCGATTGGAAGAACAGGGAGAGGGTCGTTGATGATCTCCACGTGCTCGGGGAAGGAGTCGACCGGCCCTGTGTCGAGGTCGATGATCATGTCTACCGGTGGGTCAGAAGAGCCCACTGACTCCACATCAGAGGCGCGCTCGTCGACGATGTGGAGCTTGTCGAGGAGCTCGACGAGGAAGCTCTCCGGCGCCACTGGCTCGGCCGCCGGAGAGGGTTTGTCGTGGATGCGGACAGCGCCGAGCAGATCGGCGAGCCCGCTCACGGCGCGCGCGGCCTCAGCACCGCAAAGCATCCCGGTTTCCATGCCAGCGGGCGTGCCGGGCTGGCTACTCTCGCCAGGAAGGAACAAGGTTCTCGTCCAGAACATGTCTCCGGACGACGGTGCACCTAGCCCCACGGTGGGCGCCAAATGTCGGGGTTTTGGAACGACATATGCCAACGGATGGCTTATCATGCATGGGGTTAAAAGAACGTCGCCGGGCTCGGGAAGCGGGATAAGGCGGAACTTGGGACGCCTACGGATCTTACCAAGGTTCGGGGCTCTTCGAGGAGATAACACCCCTTGTCCTGCTCTACGGGGGCTCCGCGTCATGACTGATATCACTAAGGTAGCTACAAGATTGCTCCTTGAGCTGTGTGGTTCAAAGGAAGAAGATGAACGAGGCTAGCCCACCTCCTATTCCTCTATACTAGGGTTCAACCTCGTAATCTTCTAACCCCTCCTCATGGAGGACCCTGGGGGGTTTATATAGTCCTACCCCCCAGGGGCACAATGGTAACCTTTGCAGTGTGGCTCCCAGCCGTCAGTGTCTTCTGGCGCTGGCTTTGCCGCCTGCCAGCTGGGGCCCACTGCCTACGGGCCCTACGCGATTGTCTTTCACTGTAGATGTGCCTCTGCTGACGACAGCCTTGTCAACAAGGAAGTGGCTACAGTGCCATCGTCTCCCACCGTACGCTGTCGCCACGCCCTGTCCTGTCATCTTGATGAGGCTCGGACTTCTAGAGCGACAATTGTCGTCTGTTACCAAGCGGCCGTCTCCCCTGGCCGTCTGCCAGGGGCGGCTTGTTCATGGGTTACCCGCTGACCAACGGGGCCAGCCGCTTGCTGGGCCCGCTGTTTGCGGGTAATGGGATCGTGACCTCCTCTGACCGATGCTTGGTCTCGAGCAGCGTGGCTACAGTGACCCGCCGCTTACGAGATATTCGTAAGGTACACGTTCACTGTAGCCACGCCCTTATAGATCTTCTAAGGACATGCTCTCCTGTAGCCACACCCCTGCCGCGCAGGGGTCCCCCCAGCGTGCATCCTGGGGAAGGAATGTGGGGCCGTCTGCCGGCTGGTGGTGTTGGCGTGGCCGCCTGCTGGGTCCCTGCCGCCTACTGGCTGCCGGCTTCTGGGGTAGGCTACCCTAGGAGGCGGCTCGACGGGCAGGCGGCCGCGGTGGACCAGGCGGCTGTTATTTGTCTTAAAATACCAAGGGTGGTCGCCGGGGGTACCCACGGTCAATATCTCCGACACCTCCTCCAAGTCAGGCACAGCTTCAGGCCACTCCTCCTCGTCCAACTCAGCCCCATCAGCCGTCTCCGCCGCCTCAGCAATCGCAGAAGAGACACCCCGCAACTATGGTGCGTAGCGGTACGAGTCGAGGCAGTACATGAAGTACAGGCGGAGACAAGCGATATAAATATGGTCCAGGCCTCACTGATCCTCCTCAGAGGGCTTACGACAGGACCGAGGAGCAAACCAAGGCCATAGTGCGGGCAGAAGTGGACGACCATTTTGGACCGAAACCGCCACCGCCGCCAAGGGAGAAAGTGCCTGAGGAAAAGATTGACCACTTCGTTCGTATGGCTCAACCACCAGCTCCCAGCGCCACCTCAGGAAGTTAAATCGAGCATGTCTACAGAAGGAGGCGAGCTCGAGCTCGAGCAAACAACAAGCAGCTGTCAAAAAATGCAGGAAAACCGTTCCCCAGCTGGGAGAACAGGCGGCGCAATCGATCCCCTCGCTTGTTGTGCCAACAACACGTGAGAGTACGCGCGCCCAATATTATTGTGGGCAAACAGTTTACGTTCCCGGGGATGGCAATGTGGTAATAACCGAGGAGCATATAACACAAGCTGAAATGCTCAACATCACTGTTGGACAACTCCTCGAGATCGAGCCCATGCTTGTGCTTACAGAGGAGGAAATAAAACGGAAATATGTCCGGGGCGCACATTTGGTCAAGCCAGACGAGGTCAAGAAGCTCCCAACGAGAATGTATGAATTGCATCAATGGTACATGGACATTACCAAGAGTTCCAATCGAGAGTCCCTCATGGTGAAAGTCAAGAAGGATCATTACTACCATGAGAACGATGTGTCCGTTGAGTATAATGAATTGTTTCAGTTATACATTTGATGATATATATATGATCGGTTCTACTAGAAATTCTATATATGCATAACGTGTACAATGTGTAGTATCGTAAAATACCAGCAAATGAAAAAGAATTAAATGGAAAACACAAAATTAAATGAAAAAGAAATCATAAAACCAAAAACCCCCCAAACCTTGTAGTACCGGTTGGTTTTACCAACCGGTACTAAATGGCTCCCGGCCCCCGGAGCTGGCTCGTGCCACGTGGTTGCCCTTTAGCACCGGTTCGTGCAGAACCGGTACTAAAGGGGGGGGGGGGGCTTTAGTGCCCACAATTTAGTGTCGGTTATGGAACCGGCACTAAAGGGCCTTACGAACCGGTGCTATTGCCCGGTTCTGCACTAGTGCGCTAAACCTAGACAAATATTGAGGAAAATGGAGCTTGGAGGTCGAGCTTGGAGAGGAGAAATCTTAAGTAGTGTGGCTCGGGCATTCCATCGAACACAATGTGTGCATAGGAGGTGAGCAAGAGCACCACCAAGCCCTCTCCCCCTCGGCCAGAAAAAACAGAGCAGTGTGCTCTGCTCTTAAGCGAGGGGGTATATATAGGCACCTCATTGGTCCCGGTTGGTGACTTGAACGGGGACCAAAGGCTCCCCTTTAGTCCCGGTTCATGTCACCAACCGGGACCAATGGTGGTGGGCCAGGAGCAAGGCCCATTGGTCCCGATTCGTCCCACCAACCGGGACCAAAAGGTCCAGACGAACCGGGACCAATGGCCCACGTGGCCCGACCGGCCCCCTGGGCTCACTAACCGGGTCCAATGCCCCCATTGGTCCCGGTTCTGGACTGAACCGGGACTAATGGGCTGACCCGGCCTAGACCATTGCCCTGTTTTCTACTAGTGGTAAAGAGATAAGGCGAGGAGGAGAGCAGCGAGCGGGAGCCCACAGGGGCACGTGGCATGCAATGGAGGCGGCTTGAGGAGAGAAAAGATCATCCAGTTGTTTTGAAGAGTTGTGGAAATACCGTGAACACATGTGGAGGGTCATGGAGATGGAGCTCTCCGTGATGTATGGCATCCTGTACACCAAGGCAAGTGTGATCTACTCTTGGGTCGGCTACTGCATCCGTGTCATCTCGCCGCTCGCCATCACCGCCTCCCTCGTGTTGTTCTGGTTGAGCAGCAAGGATGATTACAGCCGAGTCAATGTGGACATCACATACATCTTGTTGGGTGGCGCCTTGGTTCTCGAGACAAAATCGCTCCTTGGCGCATTAGGGTCGAGCTGGGTGCTTGATTTCTTGTGTGCCACACGATGGCATTGGCTCCGGCATTCAGCTCTATGCACTGGAAGATGGCATCGGCTACGACGCGCACTTATTTCTCTTCGCCAGTCCTGGCCTAGCAAGATGATGATGACAAGAAGCTCGAGGAGGTGGTCAGGTACCATGGGGCAGCACAACATGCTGCGTTTTCGTGCCGGGCAGGTCGATCCGATAAGCCGTCGACTTGGTGATCTGTTCAAGATGTTGGGACTCGGTGAGTGGTGGGAGAGGAGGTACTACTCATGCACTATCATTGTCCCAGAGAAGGTCATGAAGCGTGCACAGGAGGTGAACGTGAGGGTCTCACGGAAACATATTAACACAATGGGCTTGCTCAGGCATAAGTGGGGTAAATTAATACTTGGTGATTATGATGGGCTGTATGAGAAGTTGAAGAAGTGGCATGGGGTTGATTTCCATGAGAGCATCATCTCCTGGCACATCGCCACCGACTTGATCCTCGCCAAAAGGGAGGGCCATGATGCAGCTGACGACCGTGTGGAGACTGTCAGGACGTTGTCCAACTACATGTTGTTCCTCCTTGTGAATCGCTCCTACATGCTACCAGGCCTTCCTTAGAACTGGTTGTACAAGCAAACCTGCATCCATCTAGACAAGATATGCAAAGAATCGTTCCTACAAGCAAACCTACATGTTTCTGGACTTGCTCAAGAAATTGTTCCGACCCCATCATCACTGGGACTTGAAATCTTCTGGTCTTGAGAAGGAGCTCGCTGACTTCATGCTGAAGCTACCGAGTGACCATAAACCCTTTGACTCTGAAACTCCTCGGCTCAAGTATGCGCTCATAATTGCTGATATAGTAATTAAGAGTGAGGTAGTAGAGCATAAGGTGTGCCTGCTGCTAAACCTGTGGACTGACTTCCTAGCCTACGCAGCCAACCGGTGCAGTAGGGAGTCACATGCCAGGAAGCTTAGCACGGGTGGTGAGCTCACTACCATTGTGTGGCTTATTTTAGAACACCTCCACCAATTAAAAGAAGAGCCAAACCAGGAGGAGAGCCATGTATAATTATGGGTTTATATAGATCGATCACCTCTGCCAGATAAAAGAAGGCACAAGAAAGGGGCAGGACCATGCGTAGTTTCGCTCTACTGATGTGTTCTGTGCTCTGGAAATATTTTCACTTTCTGTAGTATGTATCTTGTAAGCATCTCTCTCTTCAATTCAGCATCCAACTTTAGTTGTTACCTTGTTTGTGGCTTCTTATGGAGGATACACTGGCGCACAAAACACCCATCAGCATCTTAGTTAGGAGCACTGATTCAGTGAACAAATTGTGCTATGTATTTGTACAGGGTTTTCTTTGTGACGATGATCCATGACCAAAATTATGAAGAATTTGAAAAATGGATGCAGGCCCAAAGGTCCGAGCTGTGGGGGCACTAGTATGTGCGTATCAGTTGTGTGATTCATCGCTCTCTTGTATATATTAGTTGAGCCGTTGCATGCTGGTGTTAACAGGGTGAAAGTACAGCATGACAGAAAACTGGAAATCCGATTGTGCAGTCACAGCAGCAGAAATCACCTTGTCATCTATTTTGAGTCATGGATAGGTAGGGGGAACAGGGATTATGCACTCACAGGCAGTATATATTTCTGTTGTCTTTTTCCCTTTGGCAATGGTCTGTGATCAAAATTATATATGTATGCCGAAAGAGATACAGCTCTGGATGCTTCAGCTGTGCTCAGTGTATCAGCATGTTAGTTGAGCATCCTTGATTACTAATTCTACTCAACAGGGTACATGTTATAACTATTTGTATCTCATATCTTGCTTGCTTGAAATCCCTTTTATTAGTTGCAGCAGAGGGGCAACGGTGATGACCATCCTCCAGCTATATTTGTTTGACTCTAGTAATGTTTTCTGTGCTCCAAAGATACCTTTAGCTATTGTAAGTATTTTGTAAGCATATCTTCTCAGTTCACCACCCAACCTTAGTTCTGACCCCATTTGTGGCTTCTTATGCAGCAACAAAATGCTCAGTTAGGCGGTTCAGTGAACAAGCTATGTTGTATGCTTGCATAGGGTTTTGCTGCTATGATGATTGTGTGAGCAAAATTAAACAAGTTGAAAAAAGGTGCAGGACAGAACGTCTGATCTGTAGGCAGTGTAGCGTGTCCATATCAGTTGAGATCCTGGTTGATTCCCTGTACTGACAGCGACGGGGAGGGTGAGGCTTCATGTTCAGGTCCTAGCAATGTGTAGGGGTTCGCCTCCAGCATCAGGATGCAGCGGTGCAGGAGGGACCAAGATGGTTTGGAGAGTGACTTCACCATCATTGCACCAGACTGTTCTCATGCTCGACCACCTCGCGTCCTAGAGACAGAGCATTCCGAAGGCACCCTAAGAACCGAACAGCAACCGGAGAGGTGATGTTCAGAGTAAAAACTAGAAAGCTAAGGGTTCGTCCGGTGAGAGCCAATAGATGGAAACATCTATGGCAATCTTGCACCTCGATAAAAAATCAGAGAGAACATCCCATAGTTGTGCTATGATCAGGCAGTCACAGAGCAAGTTTCAACATTGGCATGCTAAGACTAAAACACATGAGTATACTCATAAATTTGTCTAACCGGATGAAATAAATGCAATGGGCAGGCTCTAGCATAGGTGGGGTAAGTATGCACTGCGTGACAACAAGTACCCTGGGTTGTCCAAGCAGTTGAAGATGAAAAAAGCTCTTGTCCCAGGAGCTTTCAGGCCAAAATCCTTACCTAGCAAGACCATGTGAGCAGCTCAATCCTTTTCATCAGATTTTGGATTCACTAATAGTGATTATATGTTTTCCTTTTACAGTTTCTTAGTGATACATACCTCTATTAGTTCCTGCAGATTAAGTGTTTGGCAGATTGATTATTTGGGTAACCAATAATACATACGCCTAATGGCATAAAACTCTACCACACCGGCATTGGTACTTTATATTTCCATGCAATATATTTAATGAAAAAGAAATATCTTGGCTTTCTCTTATATACCATAAACATATATATGATATATCTCTTCAGTTCAGCATCCATTGTTCTTAGTTCTTACTCAACTTTTGGTCTCTTAACATGAACTGCACATTACCATGGAATTTCCCGATGTTGGCACGGACTAGTAAGGGTCTGCCCTGTCATACGAATGAGGAGTAAGGGTCTGTTTGCTTCAAAATGAGGAGCCTAGCAAAGTGGCATGTCAATGGTGAGGAGATGGAAGTTTGCACTGGAGTGTGTGTGTCCATGGCTCCTTCTGCAGCCACTGATTGCAGCAGCATCAGATTGAAAACAACGGATGTCGCGAACAAGTGAAGTTGCTGCAAAAGAAGACATGGTAACTGCTTCCTTCTGATGTCCTGCACGACCAAGCTGCCTGCATTGTTCCCTTCATGCTACTAAACTCCTCCTGATGGATGTAGACTGGCATGGAAAAAGACACCCGCCAACAGGATTCCTAGCAACATCAGGAGGATCTGGTATTTGCGCTTGCCATCATCTAGACCTTTGTTTGGTAGTTCATCTGCCCTGTCATACGAATTGCCATGCCTCTGTTTTCCACTTTTTTGTTGCTTCACCAAAAAAATTCAGAAGAACCTCCTCTGATGGCCATGTGCGCAGATTGTTTCAGCTCAAGAAAACCGTCTATTTTTTCCTGAAGCAAATTGTTAGCTCTTTGAACTTAAAGCGCATTGGTGATGCTTTCATCTTGCAGAACAAAGCACTGAAAGGACTTGCAGAACTCATATGTATATGTTGTTATCAGTTTGTTCTTTTTCGCGAATACGCAAAGCTTGTGTATCATTTCATTGATGGAAGAAGTTAGGAGTGAGTACATGTGGTGGTACATATCTATGTATTTCTTATCTAAGAGGTAAACATGACTATAACCTGATTCTTTGCTGGTTACTATTTCGTATTTTAATTTTAATGTTGAAATCTAAGGATTAGTGTTTCTTGTTCAATGGGTGTATGATCAGTATTCAACTACGGCGTGGATCTGATTTAAAGCTTATAGTTGATATTTATTATTTGTTCTATGTAGGCCTATCCAAGTTAACTCATCTAAACTTAGGAAAGCAGTCATGTGACCGCTGCTTGCTTTGAAGCTATCACAGGTCCTGCAACTCATACAACTTTCTAATAATCATTTGTACGCTGATCCACTTGGTTTAAATTGGACGAGTGTGACCCCCTTGCTTATCATCTCGCTAAATGTTTTGGTAATCATAAATTGGGTGTTATATGAATTTTTAGTTGTGACTTATGGAGCTGTCGAACTTAATGTTTGTTGTAAGAGCATGTATTGATTGGTAAACTAAGCCTATTGTAATATATCCTTATTAACAAATGTTATATATATACAAATTAACAAATATGATAGCTAGATTAGTGCCCACAATTCCACCTCAAGAGGCGCCACCAGGTGGCCCCCCAACCACTAGTGATGCTTCAAACTGTTGGTTTGCTCTGGGCTTTTTTGCGCAAGGGGCGCAACCGGGTCATCTAGTGTTATTAAAGATTGGAGTCATGTCCATTGTCTCGAAGGTAAGACTAAATGGTATCACATTTTTATATTAAACTTTTTTAGTTTCAATAGAGTTTTTAGCTCTAATAAGCTAGCATGGAATATAAACATGCTCATATATGTATGCACACATTTGTTAAAAAAATGCTATTTTTTAAATAAATGTTTTAATTTAGTTTGAGTTTTATGAAAATTTTCTAATATAAAGTACTTTATTGTAAACAAACCAATATTACGACATTATGTGTTCTTATGTACCCCTTTTCATATGAACGGTAGATATTTGTAAAATTTAGTATAGTATATTTATAAAACAATGTTGATAGAGGTTTGTAGAGCATGAGACTAACTAGCTTTGGCATGAATAACCAGATACTTCTTGATTGTATGAATGTGAACCTGTACTATTTCCTCGAATACCATCTTCCTCTATTTCATTGTGTGATGCGATCGGGGCAATGGTTTGTGACTGGCACATGTGTGCTTTGTATTTTTAAATCAAAATCATGAAATTTGTAATATGCATGGCAGTTTAGGATTCAAAATATATAACTCTGCACTTATGTTCATTAAATTTTACCTTGATTATCTCTAACAAAAAATGCATCTTGCCTCAACCATGTACCTATTCTGGTGATACCAGCTACTTGTCTTGTCATGAACGCACTCGATACCAATCTCTACTACTATTAAACAAGCCAACATTTTCTTCCCTAAACGCACCTCACGTAGCGTACACACAACAACACAGAATAATTAGGACCTCATGATCAGCCCTGCTGATTTAGATCTAACCATCAAGATAATCATTAGTCCTCACTAAAAGTACGTTTAGCAATTTGAGGAGGCGGATGAAAACTCTACCGTCCGCGTTCGCATCTCTCATCCCCACGTCCGTCCTGAACAGCCCCACTACGCCATCTGCGTCGCTCTCCTCGCCTATCTCGCCTCCCTCCCAACCCCCATACGCACCTGCGTGCTCCTCACCGCCCCCGCAAAGCTCTTGCCGGCACGCACCTCACGACTCTCCACGCCCCCCACACCGCTCTCGCCGCATTGGGACCTTCATGCTCCGCGACGCCGCCAGCCTGGTGAGGGGAGGCGCCCCGCACGAGATTTGGCGAGTAGGAGAAGCCCCCGCACGTGATTCACCCAGCAGGTGTTCCCTCGCCCTATCCCATGACCGGAGATGGACTAGGGAGGTGGTCGTCACCGGTGCGGTTTACTCAACTCACGCCGCCGTGGAACTGAGCCTCCTCCTCACGCCGCCGATCTTGGGACCGACACTCCTTCATCTCGTGCCTGCAGGTATGAGATCGACCTGGTCTCGCGCTAAACCTTTGCCCCGCCGGCCTTCAACCTCGCCTCACCGCTGATCTGAAGCTTCGTATTCATAATTTTATATATTCTTAGGCAGGTGAGTGTGAGACTCTGGTCCTCTCCCGACCTCCCCCTTCAATCTTCGTTTGTCCCCTCTCTTTCGTGATATGCTCTACCGGTGATGGTGCTCCATCGTTATAATAAAGGGAAGTCAAATAGCCAGATTATATGCATGGTAGTGAACTGAACCTCACGTCCAGATTTCTTGTCACGTACAGAACCTCATCGGCTGAGCTTTTTAGCTGACTGACTGCAGAACTAAAGAATTTTGTAGTCTTCCAAAATTGATTCAGTCATTGCCTTAAAATTCAAGAGCATTAGTGTTTGAACTTTTCGAAATTATATCAATTATTGTACTGTTTTTGAATTGATGATGATGAGTTGTAGATTTGTGAGATTAGTTGCAATGAAATTTGGTTCAGTAATTCAAAGTTTAGAAAGCATATAAGATACTATACTAGAGCTCATGATTAAAATGTTTGGTCGCTTTGTTTCATTCCAGATTGCCCGCTGGTGTACTGCATTAGCATTATCTTAGTAGATGCGTCGCCGGATGTTGTTATGGATTTCTTCTGGGATGATGACTTCTTGATCAAGAGCACTTGGGATGATATGATTCTTCAACATGAGATATTTGAGGAGTGCACGAAGATCGGAACATTGGTTGTTTGGTGGGTCAGCAAAGGTGGGCTATCTGTGTGATATCCCTGTCAATCTTTGTGGAAAGCATGACAGACCGCAAGTTTTGCTTACACTGCTAGCCTTGCATGTGCAGTTTCCATTCTTCTGCAACGACAAGGAGTATGTTATTAGTCGCAGGATATGGGCATGGGAAAGACATACTACTGCTATTACTAGATTATACATGTTCACCTGATTGCTTTTACAGCCATGCTAGAATCATTAGTACCCAATCAAATGCAAACAGAATCATTAGCACCTTCTGATGGATTAATTTGATGTGTTCCTACCATCACGGGCCAGCAGCCTGGCACACAATTATGCGTCGGTGAACTCGCTGCTGTCCGTGCATATCAAGCATCCAAGCGCGCTGATGGATTTTGAAGTTGTTTGATTTTGAATCATCTGACACTTGCAACTTTCCTCCGAAAAGTGAAGTGACTGAAATACCGTTCACAGGCCATAAGGAACGAGCAACTAACTTATTGGTGATCATACATTTTGATGTGTGTAGTTCAATAAATGTTGTTGCAAGTGGTGGATTTATTTATCTTCAGAAATGACTCAAGTAGATATATGGATATTTACTTGATGAGACGTAAGTCTGGATCTTTTGAAATCATTCGAAAGGTTTTCAAAAATGAAGTAGAAGTTATTGTAACAAGAAAATTATGTTTCTGCAATTTGATTGCACAAAGGAATATTTGAGTTACATGTTTAGCGAATGTCTGATGAGTTGTGAAAGTGGTTTCATAACTTGCACCTCCCGGAACACCACTGCAAGTGGAAAGTCCATGGAGATGTAATCTAACCATTTATGACATGGTAAGGTCAAAGATGACATAAATAAATTTGCCATTATCCCTTTTAAAGTGATGCTTTAGAGACTGCGGTTTTTACACTGAAAAGAGCTACATCGGGTATGTTGAAATGAAGCCATGTTATGGTACGCCCAAGCATGTTATATCTTTTCTTAACATTTGGAATATGGGGCTTGTGTAAAAGGTTACAAACCTATTCCAAATCAGACAAGTGCTACTTTGTAGGTTATACCAAAATGTTGGGTATTCCTCCCTCACTGTACCAAGGAAAATAGTTTTGCCGCGAAACGGTGTGCTTTTAAAGAGAACGGTTCTTTCAAAAACGTGAGTGGGAGAATAGTGCAAGTCGACAAGATAAACAATATCTTCGTCATCAGACCAAAGGAAGAGACCTTAGAAGTAATTCCAGAGTTTCCTATTGCGACTGATATGGAAGTCTCTACAATAAAATGTATGAACTTCGGTCAAACTTGCAGCTGAACCACGTAGGCAAGGATCGTGCAAACCTCTCAGGTGCGCAAATGAGATATTGTTGTTAGACAACATTATACCTACGATACACAAGGAAGCGTTGATGGGCCCTGACTCCGGAATTGGCTAAATGCCAATACAACCCGAGTTAGTTTCCATATAAGTGATTCAAGATTAAAACCTTGATACACCTCTCGGAAGACTTAGAGTCTAACGGATATTTATGGAACTTAAAACTGATACGGATAAAAATGTTTTATCCATAAAGCTCGACTTGTTGAAATAACAAGTTCAAGAGTTGACTACGATGAGGTTGTTTTCATCGTAGCGATGCTTAAAGTCGGTTCAAGTTGAACTAGCAATTAATACTTATTTCAATCATGAGATATGAAACATGGATGACAATAGGATTTCCATCTGATGGAAATGAAACCAAGGACTTGCATGTGTTACAGTCCAGGACATTTTGTCTATCCAGAGGATGCTAGTAAGGGTGCAAACTTCAGAGTTACAACAATGGACAGAAGAGAGCAAATGGAGTTGGAATCTTCGTGCTTTGATGAAATGGTCAAAGGGGTTTGACTTCATCAATGGGTAACGAAGATGCTTGTAATTCAAGAAAGTAAGTGGGAGCGTAATAATATTTATCAAAACCTTGTGTGCTTGACACATTGTTAATTGGTAATAAATTTCTTGACACGAATTAGGACTTCATTTGAAAATAGTTTCTCGATGAAGTGCTTAGGCTAAATAGCCTCAATATTAGGCATAATGATCTATGGAGGTAGATTTACCTAATAAGGCTAAGCAATGAATACATATTGACAAGGTGCTAAAACCTTTTAGCACTTAAAACCGCCAAGGAGTGATTCTTGCCGGAGTCACATGGGAGAGTTTTTTGCAAGACTCGGTGTCCCAAAACACTGATGAGCAAAATACATGATGAAGATTTCACACACTTTTGTGTTTGGATTAATCATGTATTCCATGGTATGTAAAACAACCAGATATGTCCGATACTCCCAGCGAGTATGGATACTAGAGTGATCAAAGTACTGATCGTGGGACAACAGTGAAAGATGTCATTGAGTACTAGAGTAAGTACTGATGGTATGTTTTCTCGCAAACGGAGATCATGAAGAGTTCATTGTAAAATGTTACATCGATATAGTCTTCATCTTTTCTCCATGCGATTTTTCGATTTAAGTTAAGGGTTTTTTGTAATACACAATATGGTGGCACGATAGTTGGAAATTGTTCGCAACAGGATACTGTGGCGAATTCTATAACAAATGACTAAGTATGTTGACGCTTTAGAAGCGACAAACAAGATGTTGAATCATATAGTTCATTCATGAACTTAGTATTGTTCCAAGATGGCTTTTGTCAATGGGACACTACTGCAGGTAGTTTCTCCATAACTCAGTCTGAGGAATCCAGGTTCGACCTGTGATTCACATACATACCAAGACAAGTCCAGACAAAATATGAATTTTGTGAAAGCGTGAAAACGTGTGGATATGCAAAGATACACACGGAGCTGAAGTCGTCAGATCCGTTGGACATCCGGCTATACCACAAGCGAAGCATTTTCTACACCAGTATGCCATAGGTGTAAAGTGCATTAGTATTGACTAGATATTGACTCTAGTGGAAGTGGGAGTCTGTAGGAGATAAGACCTAGAGGCAATAATAAATGTTATTAATTATCTCCCCGTTCAAAATTAGGTTTATGTTCCATGCTATCACTGCTATGGTTCTCGAGTCTGCAAATAAAACGAGGCTCGGAGGAAGACTCTTATGCACGTGTGGAAAAATAAACGATAAAATGTATTCCTAGTCTGGCCTCTAAGACTAGCTCAAGTGTTGCATGATGGTTCTGTTTTCCTGATCATGGGCATGTCTATGCCAACAACTTTGAGGGCACAATGTTAGAGGAACATTTGTGTTGAATCGACCCGAATTGATGTTATGCTATGAGATACATTCGCCACAAGTTAATGGTTAATAACACAGAGAAGTTAATGTTTGCATAATTCCTTAGACCATGAGAGTATCGAGTTTCTTCATGCTTGCTTCATGACTTTGGGGTTTGTTAAACATCATCCGTAAATGGGTGGCTATTGCGGCGGCTTACCGGTTCATGGAAAAGTATGTCATGTAACTTGATAGCTTGAGATTGGGATTTGTTCCTCCGACGATGGAGAGATAGCTCTGGGCCCTCTCGGTGTTAGGGTATCCATCATCGTCTGGCCAGACACTTTGTGATTTGATCACGGGGATGCCGCAACACGGTAACGAGAAAAGAGAACAATACCGATAACGAGGTAACTAGCATAGTGGACAAATTGTTGATCCACGGGAATGCCAACATGTCTCACCTCGGGTATTTGTAACATATCGCGAAGCAACATGAATAGCACACGGCAACTGGAGGTTCACTCGAATATTCATTCGTGTGGGTATAGGGGTCAATATGGGTGTCCACGGCTCCGATGTTGATCATTGATTGAAAAAGGTTCCGGTCATGTCTATACTTCACCGAACCTATAGGGTCACACGCTTAAGGATCATCTATCTGCTGAATGCTAGACAGGGAGTCTGAGAGAAAATCGTCGAAAAAGTTTTGGACGGAACGGAGAAGTTCCGACGAGAGAGGTCACCAGATGAGTTCCGGTGATACGGAAAAGTTGTTTCAGAGGATACCACAAAGTCAAATTGGTCTCGGCACATGCCTGATAATTCTTGGAGGGTGCAAGAATCATTCTGGAAACTTTTTGGATTTTTTAGAAATAAAAACTAGAAATGTTCTGGAGCTGCCGGTACCGGTTCAGATGCTTTTCGCAGATGAAAATCACTAAACTGGAATTGTTCCAGAACGCGTTGAAAATCATTATGGTGGGTACTGGAAATGTTCTAAGCCCACATGAATATTTTCAGTTCGAATGGACGCCGAAAAATGTCGTCGTGAATAGTGAAAGTGCTTTTTGGGATATTTTATGAAAAGCCATTATCTTGGGCTTTGTTCCAAGATCTTTTGGGATGACATGGATGGATAGGAAGGTGGTGGAGCCACCCAAGAGGGCTGCCAATTTCGTTGGTGCCATTGGGGGGAGGGGGTATGAGGCTTCCTTCCACCATTTGGTCCTCCACTTGCCTCCCCATTTTGCCCTTATGTATGACATAAAGCATGGGCACTTTGGGTATTTGTGGAGGCACACTACCCCTTGATTTTCCTATAAATAGGAGGTGAGGGGCTGCCCAAACCATGATCCCTTCTCACATACAAGTGCCATGCATGATCTGGCTTCTCTCTCCCTCCCAGCGAAATAGTTTCGTAGAGCCGAAAGGCTGTCTGGATTCTGGTGGGAACTAGTTCTGGATGGCGAAGCCCTGCCGGATAGATGACACCGTATGTGTGCAACCCCGTAGAGAGGTCGTAGTTTCGATCCTTTTGCCCGAGGGGCTGTTTTGAGAGTGCCTCCCGAAGGGCTGTCCAAGTCACGGTCCGAGTTCTGTGTATCCTCCCAAAGGGCTATCCGAGTGACCGTCCGAGTTTTGAGGGTCCTCCTGAAGGGCTGTCCGCGACACCGTCCAAGGCACTGTCCGACCGCCTCCCGGAGGGCTGTCCGTGGGGCGGATGAGGGTATACATCCTCGCGGTTGGGAGGTTGTAAATCCTAGCTACGGGGATCTGCACCGCCGTTCGTCATCGACTCTACTTTCGCTGCGCTACGAGTCGGTAACAAAAAAGGTCAAACCATGTATGCAGTCTCCATAGTGGTCCTAGGCTGGTGCGTACCCCCCCCCCCCCCCCCCCCC
>LR738715.1:883577927-883591780 GCA_902687465.1 Secale cereale | reverse complement strand
TTTTGGGGGGTTAATTTAGGTGTTTCATATATTGTGTTAGCTAGCTAATTAATAGAGAGAAGTGTCCTCTCTTATGTCCGTGCTTGGTCGACGCTACGTACTATACATACGTATAGAGAGGACTGGACACGCTAGCTCGCTAGTAAGCATACGAAGGAAACAGAAGATCGTCATCAACATATATATGCATATAGTGAGAAGTGATATCGACCACATGTCCTTCTCCGAGAGATTGGTCGAACAACAAGTTATCGTATATCTATCCGACACTACCGGGTACATATATACAATAATTATCTCTTACAATTATAATCTCCTATCATACGGACGCATGGTCCACATAGTATTCTCCGTCTTCAGCGATCACGTGGTCAAGGAAGAATGCCGCCAATTCCTCTTGAATTGCTCGCAGACGATCTGGTGGTAGGAGTTCATTCCGCATCCGAAAGATCTAATTTGAAGAAGGGGGTCTCTCTCTCTCTCTCTCTCTCTCTCTCTCTCTCTCTCTATATATATATATATATATATATATATATATATATATATATATATGAAACTCAACACAAATGATGGTAATGAAATAAAATTGTGAATATTATTGCTTACGCACTTCAAATTGTTCGTCAGAGTAGCCCCGCTCACAGGTCGTGTGGCGGATGGACTCGCAAATGTAGTATCCACAGAAATCATTCCCTTGTTCCTGCCACAACCACTTTACAAAAAATAGAGGTCAATCAAACTGATAAGCAAGAATGCCAAATGGTATTGATGAAACTAGCGCTTGAATCAATAGGAGATGCGCGGAACATGCTACTATATAGTACTTACTTTCGGGTGTCTAAAATCCAGCTGCTTCGGCAGTCCCGGAGCTTTTTTGGTGAATTTTCTCCAAACCCTGCCAGACAAAGAAAACAATTACTTGATATCAGAAATGAACAAAGTTGCTCAGTCCAAAGATCATCTTTCTGCATATCAGTGACATAAGACACCTCAGGGTCTTCTGTAGCCGGCTTTAACCATTGCTGGATGCTGATCGGGATCTTGTCCCTAACCAGAACCCCGCACTGAGCAACAAATGCGTTCTTTGTCCGGATGGGTTCAATCGGTTGGCCGGTGCGCGCGATTTCTGTGATCTCAAACTTTTAATCCGAGCTCAACTTTTTCTTCGGGCCTCGTCTCCTTACCGAAGTTGTGCTCGATCCGGAGGGCTAGAAAAAAAACAAAGACGAGAGTTAATTAATATGTGTACATACCAAAACAATGAATGCATCAATTAACAAGTCAGCACAGGCTTAACTAATATATATACCTGGCCGGACTCGGTTCGGTCACCGGAGCCGTCATCACGGTCTCCTTCTTGCACCGGCGTTGGGTCACCGGAGCCGTCCTCACGGTCTACTTCTTGCACCTACATTGGGTCACCGGAGCCATCATAATCATAGCCTGCTTCTTCATCCTCTCTTTCCAGCAGATCATCGGTCTCGTTGAGAAACGACAAGACGGCATCACGTCTGTTTGCGATTATGTCCAGCAATAACGCTTCTTGTGCTTCGTCTCGGGGGGTGTCGTCCATAGTTTCTACAAATATTTACAACATGGCAATTATTATTCAAACATGACAGATGGATATATTAATGGCAAACGTAGAACTAGCTAGCTAATCACAGTAAGGAATCATATATATTAATTTGTGCCCTCGACGCTGCTTCTCTAGGGTTTCGGGTGGCCTCGACAACGCTTCAAGGGTTAGGGGTGGCCTCGAGAACGCTTCAAGGAGGGGTAATATCGACAACGACGAGATACATACACGGGAAAATAATGTTATCGGGGAGGGGGTATATCGACGACGACAGACCCCCCCCCCCACGTGTTGAAGTTATCGGGAGGGGGTATATCGACCCCCCTTGTGTTGAAGTTATCGGGAGGGGGTATATCGACCCTCCCACGTGTTGAAGTTATCGGAAGTTTATATCGACACGACATACGTACATGGGAAAATAATATATCCTCTTCTTTTTCTTCTTATTATTTATTTCTCCTCTTCTTCCTCTCCTCTTCTTCTTTCTTTCCTCTTCTTATTTTCTTCTTTCCTATCCTTCTTTTTCTAAAATTGTAACTTTTGCATATATAATTTTTTTCTAAAATTGTAACTTTCTATATATGAACAAAAAACTTTCTATGAACAAAAAAACATTTTTAACATATATATTTAGCAAATTCTAGCCACATACACATATACATCACATACACATATACATTATAGCCACATACACATATACATCACATATGAACAAAAAAATTAAACTAACAAAAATAAAAAAACATATAGCAACATATGCACAAAAACATATAGCCACATACATACACATATACATTATAAACCGCTCATCAGAATGAAACATATGATACACCGTTGGAAAGATATCGTCGGCGCGCATCTTTTTCATATCTATTATTTTTTCTAATTCGCTATGGTTTAAGAGCAGTTTTGAATTTACTAAATCGCGGAATTATTTTTTTCGAATTTTTTCAAATTTTCGGTACTATTTTCACTCCAGTTTTCTAACCGTTTGTCGAAACAAGGCGTGTAATATACCGTTGGGAAGCTACGAACGAGGTGCACCTTTCATATGTTGAAATGTTTTTGAGATTCCTTACGGTTTTTAGTTAAATTTGAAAATCGTGCGGCTGACTACGAAGGGCAGCGGCCGTTTTTTCGTGAAATTTTTACAAAACGTTGGTCGAAATGATCCAAATGATACACCGTTGGAAAGATATCATCGAGACGCTACTTTTTCATGTAGAACACTCCCTCTAATTCATTACGGTTTAAGAACAGTTTTGAAATTACAAAAACGCAAAAACTCTGTTTTTCGCGACAACAAAATCGACGCGTGCACTGCATCGGACAGAAAAGCGCACTGCTTCAAACTGAAAAACGCACTGCATCAGACAGTCAATCGAACCTCATGATTTATTTTGTTGGACGTAGATTTTTCTCAGAGGAGTTTTGTTGCCTTTTTTCCAACATTTTTTTTCGAAGAAAATGGACCGCAACACTCTCGAAAGTGAAGCAGAACACTACCAAAAATGAACCTCATGATTTGCTGTTGTCTTTTTTCGTACTAATTAACTTTTTACGCGCGTTGAGAGAACAAAGTGAGTTTCCGATGTGTTTTTGTTTTTGGATCACCAAGTGAACCACAAAGGTTTTTTTATGGCCAACTTCGTGAGAGAACAAAGTGAGTTTCAAAGAGTCCTTTGCAATGGACTTTTTTTAGACCAAAGTGCACTGCATTTGTTTGTTTTTTAGACCAGTGAACTGCATGTTTAAAAAAAACTGTACGTGTTGTTTTTTTTGTACCTTTTTTGCTCTAGTTTTTTAACCGTTTATCGGAATTATGCGTGTAATATACCGTTGAAAAGCTATGGAGTAGACACAACTTCGCCATGTTGAACACTTTTCGAGATTCCGCACGGTTTAAGAGCAGTTTTGAAAACAGTGAACTGCATGTTTGAAAAAACTGTACGTGATGTTTTTTTCGGTACCTTTCTTGCTCTAGTTTTTTAACCGTTTATCGGAATTATGCATGTAATATACCGTTGAAAAGCTATGGAGTAGACGCAACTTCGCCATGTTGAACACTTTTCGAGATTCCGCACGGTTTAAGAGCAGTTTTGAAAACGATGCGACCGACGAATAATGGCAGCGAGCGTTTTTTTGCGCTTCCGAACTGCACAAGAAAACCGCACTGCATCAGGGTAGGAGCCGGCGCGACGGTGCTGGAGGAAGGAGGCGGGGCGGCAGCGTGGGGGTAGAAAGCGGGGCAGTGGTTGCTGTCCTCGGGGCGCAACGCGCTAGAAACCTATTTAAGTGGGGGTGTTATGAGAATAAGGTTTTTGTTATGAGAATAAGGTCTTAAGGGGTGTTATGAAAATAGACCCACCATATATATATATAAACTATTAAAAAAACAGAGCTGGGCGGCGGCTCACAGCGCGGGGGCAGGCGAGGGCGCCGGCGCGCGGGGGCGGGGCGGGGCGGGGGCAGGGCGACGGCGACGAGGAGCGAGCGGCGACGGCTAGCCCGTGGCAGGGGCTCGGGGCGCCCGGGCGGCGCGCGCGAGCAGGGGAGCTCGAGGCGACGGCGGGGGCGGCGAGGGCGTCGGCGCGCGGGGGCGGGACGTGGCTGGGGCAGGGCGACGGCGACGAGGAGCGGGCGGCGACAGCGAGCACGGGGCAGGGGCACGGGGCCACGACGACGGCGAGCACGGGCAGCCTGGCGGCATCAAGGAGGTCGGCGTCGTCGGGGGCAACTGGCGAGGGAAATCTGAAAATTTTCCAAGTGTTGCTTATATAGCAACGGCTTTGGTCCCGGTTCGTGGCACAAACCGGACAAATGCCCCTTTAGTCCCGGTTGTTGCTTATATTTTGCTTTTAGTTTTAGAAAAATTATAAACTTTCTGTTAGTGCCATTACTTTTCAAATTTGAAAACACTTTTTTTGTTTTTTTTTGTTTTCTTTGTTGCTTTACTTATTTTATTTTGTTTCTACTTACAACAAAATACTTATTGTTGCTATTTTTTTTGTTTTTTTGTTTTGTTTTCTGCATTATTTATTTTCTTTTATTTTTTGCTTCATTTTTTAATTCTTTTTGCTTTTAGTTTTAGAAAAATTATAATTTTTCTATTACTGCCATTAGTTTTCAAATATGAAAAAACGTTTTTTGTTTTTTTGTTTTCTTTGTTGCTTTATTTATTTTATTTTGTTTCTAGTTACAACAAAATACCTATTGTTGCTATTTTTAATTTTTTCCAGTTTTTTTGTTTTGTTTTCTACATTATTTATTTTCTTTTGTTTTTTGCTTTATTTTTTAATTCTTTTTGCTTTTAGGTCAGCAAAATTATAAACTTTCTGTTAAACTTTATGTTAGTGCCATTAGTTTTCAAATTTGAATAGTTAAAATTTGAATTCTTTGAAATTTGTGTGAATCACAAGTTTGTGATTAACTTCACTAAAAAATGAACATAGATGCGCCTATAGAGAAAATTCAACCTAAATTCATAATAAATTTCTATGAATTTCAGAGAAATTCACTATGAATTTAGGTCAAATTCCCTGTATAGGGGCATATATTTTCACTTTGAGAGGAGCTCAACAAGGCAGAGAGGAACGGGCTTATAAACCGGTGTGAGCGCCCTTCGGTTGGCGAGGTGGGACTAAACTCTGACCGCAACGAGGACCAACCCTTTAGATCCCGGTTTGTGGCACAAACCGGGACTAATGGTCATGGGTCAGGGGCGAGGCGCATTGGTCCCGGTTCGTGCGTGGAACCGGGACCAAAAGGTCCAGACGAACAGGGACCAATGGCCCACGTGGCTGCCCCCAGTGTTCTTGGTGAGAACATAGTTGACAAGGAGCGAACCGGGATTAATGGTATTACGAGGGCCGAACCATAAGACATTAAAGCATTTCAAATGAACTCTGAAAAAGTTGAAAGTTGGCATGGTATCATAATTTCACACACATAACTTGGGTCAATGATATCATACTCGTCTGTTACAAAGTTGGCATGGTATCATCATAATAGTTGCGGAAGAAAGTCTTCACTTTTTCTTTGCTTGTATCATTTGCTTATTGCGCCGTAACCATGGATAATCTTCATCGTTTATCAGGATGCTCGGGTCAGCCTTGACTTTGAAGGGAGGAATTTCATGAAACTTTTCATAATCTTCGGACATGTCTGTCTTGCCCTCTACTCCCACGATGTCCCTTTTTCCTGAAAGAACTATGTGGCGCTTTGGCTCATCGTATGTTGTATTTGCTTCCTTATCTTTTTTTTTCTCGGTCTGGTAGACATGTCCTTCACATAGATAACCTGTGCCACATCATTGGCTAGGACGAACGGTTTGTCAGTGTACCCAAGATTTTTCAGATCCACTGTTGTCATTCCGTACTGTGGGTCTACCTGTACCCCGCCTCCTGACAGGTTGACACATTTGCACTTAAACAAAGGGACCTTAAAATCATGTCCGTAGTCAAGTTCCCATATGTCCACTATGTAACCATAATATGTGTCCTTTCCCCTCTCGGTTGTTGCATCAAAGCGGACACCGCTGTTTTGGTTGGTGCTCTTTTGATCTTGGTCAATCGTGTAAAATGTATTCCCATTTATCTCGTATCCTTTGTAAATCAATACAGTCAAAGATGGTCCCCTGGACAACAAGTACAGCTCATCACAAACAGTGTTGTCTCCTCTGAGACGTGTTTCCAACCAACTGCTGAAAGTCCTGATGTGTTCACATGTAATCCAGTCGTCGCACTGCTCCGGGTGTTAGTGTTCATCGACATACGAGGTCACCAAGGTAGAGTTCTGTAGAACTGTGTAGTGTGCTTGAGACCAAGAATATCCGTCCCTGCATATTATTGAGTCCCTTCCAAGCGTGCCTTTTCCAGTCACTCTCCCCTCATACCGCGATTTAGGGAGACCTATCTTATTAAGGCCAGGAATGAAGTCAACACAAAACCCGATGACATCCTCTGTTTGATGGCCCATGGAGATGCTTCCTTCTGGCCAAGCGCGGTTATGAACATATTTCTTTAGGACTCCCATGAACCTCTCAAAGGGGAACATATTGTGTAGAAATACGGGCCCCAGAATGACAATCTCGTCGACTAGATGAACTAGGACGTGCGTCATGATATTGAAGAAGGATGGTGGGAACACCAGCTCGAAACCGACAAGACATTGCGCCACATCACTCCTTAGCCTTGGTACGATTTCTGGATCGATCACCTTTTGAGAGATTGCATTGAGGAATGCACATAGCTTCACAATGGCTAATCAGACGTTTTCCGATAGATGCCCCCACAATGCAACCGGAAGCAGTTGCGTCATAATCACGTGGCAGTCATGAGACTTTAGGTTCTGGAACTTTTTCTCTGGCATATTTATTATTCCCTTTATATTCGATGAGAAGCCAGCCGGGACCTTCATACTGAGCAGGCATTCAAAGAAGATTTCTTTCTCTTCTTTCGTAAGAGCGTAGCTGGCAGGACCTTCATACTGCTTCGGAGGCATGCCGTCTTTTTCGTGCAAACGTTGCAGGTCCTCCCGTGCCTCAGGTGTATCTTTTGTCTTTCCATACACGCCCAAGAAGCCTAGCAGGTTCACGCAAAGGTTCTTCGTCATGTGCATCACGTCGATTGAAGAGCGGACCTCTAGGTCTTGCCAGTAGGGTAGGTCCCAAAATATAGATTTCTTCTTCCACATGGGTGCTGTTGGGGAACGTAGCAGAATTCAAAAAATTTCCTACGCTTCACCAAGATCAATCTAAGGAGTCATCTAGCAACGAGCATACTGGAGTGCATCTACATACCCTTTTGTAGATCGCGTGCGGAAGCGTTCGAAAGAATGTGGATGAAGTAGTCGTACTCTTCGCGTTCTTCGTCACCGATGATCCCAGCGCCGAACGGACGGCACCTCCGCATTCAACACACCTACAGTACAGCGACGTCTCCTCCTTCTTGATCCAGCAAGGGTGGAGGAGAGGTTGTCGGAGATCCAGCAGCACGACGGCGTGGTGGTGGATGCATCAGGAAAACCTGGAGGGCTTCGCCGGCGCCCTGCGTAAGGAGTAGGAGGTGTGACGGGAGGGAGGAGAGGTGCCAGAGGCTTGGGGTGCGGCTGCCCTCTCCCCCCCCACTATATATAGGGGCCAGGGGGGCGCCAGCCCTGGGAGATCAGATCTCCAGGGGGGCGGCGGCCAAGGGGGGAAACTTGCCCCCCAAGGCATAGGGGGCGCCCCCTCCCCTTAGGGTTTCAACCCTAGGCACATGGAGGGGGGCCCATATGGGTGCGCCAGCCCACCAGGGGCTGGCCCCCTTCCCCTTGCGGCCTAGGGGACCCACTGGGATGGGTGGCCCCACCCGGTGGACCCCTGGGACCCCTCCGGTGGTCCCGGGACACTCCCGGTGACCCCCGGAGTTCACCCGATGGCCGAAACTGGACTTCCTATATATCATTCTTTACCTCCAGACTATTCCGGAACTCCTCGTGATGTCCGGGATCTCATCCGAGACTCCGAACAACATTCGGGTTTCCATGTGCATGTATCTCTACAACCCTAGCATCACCGAACCTTAAGTGTGTAGACCCTACGGGTTCGGGAGACACGTAGACATGACCGAAACGACTCTCCGGTCAATAACCAACAGCGGGATCTGGATACCCATGTTGGTTCCTACGTGTTCCTCGATGATCTTCATCGTATGAACCACTGTGTCAAGGATTCACTCAATCCCGTATGTTATTCCCTTTGTCCATCGGTACGGTACTTGCCCGAGATTCGATCGTTGGTATGCCCGATACCTTGTTCAATCTCGTCATGGCAAGTCTCTTTACTCGTTCCGTAATCCATCATCCCGTGACTAACTCCTTAGTCACCTTGAGCTCATTATGATGATGTATTACCGAGAGGGCCCAGAGGTACCTCTCCGTCATACGGAGTGACATCATCCCAGTCTCGGTTCGTACCAACTCAACTGATACTTTCGGAGATACCCGATGCGTACCTTTATAGCCACCCAGTTACGCTGTGACGTTTGGCACACCCAAAGTATTCCTACGGCATCCGGGAGTTGCACAACCTCATGGTCTAAGGAATAAATACTTGACACCGGAAAAGCTTATGCATTACGAACTATACGATCTCGTGCTAGGCTCAGATTGGGTCTTGTCCATCACATCATTCTCCTAATGATGTGATCCCGTTATCACTGACATTCTATGTCCATGGTCAGGAAACCGTGACCATCTATTGATCAACGAGCTGGTAACTAGAGGCTTACCAAGGACACATTGTGGCCTATATATTCACACATGTATCGCTGTTTCCGTACAATACAATTCAAGCATGAATAACAGACAATTATTATGAACAAGGAAATATAATAATAATACTTTTATTATTGCCTCTAGGGCATATTTCCAACCGTCTCCCACTTGCACTAGAGTCAATAATCTAGTTACATTGTGATGAATCGAACACCCATAGAGTTCTGGTGTTGATCATGTTTTGCCCGTGGAAGAGGTTTAGTCAACGGGTCTGCAACATTCAGATCCGTATGCACTTTACAAATATCTATGTCTCCATCTTGAACATAATTTTGGATGGAGTTGAAACGACGCTTGATGTGCTTGGTCTTCTTGTGAAACCTGGGCTCCTTGGTAATGGCAATAGCTCCAGTGTTGTCACAGAAGAGAGTCATCGGGCTTGACGCGCTTGGAATGACTCCTAGGTCAGTGATGAACTCCTTCATCCAGACTCCTTCTTGTGCTGCTTCGCAAGCAGCTATGTACTCCGCTTCACATGTAGAATGCGCCACGACGCTCTGCTTGCAACTGCACCAGCTGACTGCTCCACCATTCAAAATATACACGTATCCGGTTTGTGACTTAGAGTCATCCAGATCTGTGTCGAAGCTAGCATCGACGTAACCCTTTACGACGAGCTCTTCGTCACCTACATAGATGAGAAACATATCCTTAGTCCTCTTCGGGTACTTTAGGATGTTCTTGACCGCTGTCTAGTGTTCCATACCGGGATCACTTTGGTACCTCCCTACCAAACTTATGGCAAGGTTCACATCAGGTCTGGTACACAGCATGGCATACATGATAGAACCTATGGCTGAGGCATAGGGAATGACACTCATCTTTTCTCTATCTTCTGCCGTGGTCGGGGACTGAGCCTTGCTCAATCTCATACCTTGCAAAACAGGCAAGAACCCCTTCTTGGACTGATCCATATTGAACTTCTTCAATATCTTGTCAAGGTATGTGCTTTGTGAAAGACCAATGAGGCGCCTTGATCTATCTCTATAGATTTTGATGCCTAATATGTAAGCAGCTTCTCCAAGGTCCTTCATTGAAAAACTCTTATTCAAGTAGGCCTTTACACTTTCCAAGAATTCTATATCATTTCCCATCAGCAATATGTCATCCACATATAATATGAAAAATGCTACAGAGCTCCCACTCACTTTCTTGTAGATACAGGCTAATCCCCAAGTCTGTATAAAGCCAAACGCTTTGATCACATCATTAAAGCGAATATTCCAACTCTGAGATGGTTGCACCAGTCCGTAGATCGAGCGCTGGAGCTTGCATACCTTGTTAGCATTTTCTGGATCGACAAAACCTTCCGGCTGCATCATATACAGCTCTTCCTTGAGGAAGCCATTAAGGAATGCCGTTTTGACGTCCATTTGCCATATCTCATAATCATAGAATGCGGCAATTGCTAACATGATTCGGACGGACTTTAGCATCGCTACGGGAGAGAAAGTCTCGTCGTAGTCAATCCCTTGAACTTGTCGATAACCCTTAGCGACAAGCCGAGCCTTATAGATGGTCACATTACCATCCGCGTCTGTCTTCTTCTTAAATATCCATTTATTTTCTATGGCGTGCCTATCATCAGGCAAGTCCACCAAAGTCCATACATTGTTTTCATACATGGATTCTATCTCGGATTTCATGGCTCCAAGCTATTTATTGGAATCTGGGCCCGCCATCGCTTCTTCATAGTTCGAAGGTTCACCGTTGTCTAACAACATGATTTCCATGACAGGGTTGCCGTACCACTCTGGTGCAGAACGTGCCCTTGTGGACCTTCGAAGTTCAGTAGTAACTTGATCTGTTTCTTCATGATCATCATCATTAACTTCCTCCCTTGTCGGTGCAGGCACCTCAGGAACAATTTCCTACGCTGCGCTACTTTCCGGCTCAGGAGGGGTGACTGTCACCTCATCAAGTTCTACTTTCCTCCCACTCACTTCTTTCGAGAGAAACTCTTTCTCCAGAAAGGATCCATTCTTGGCAACAAAGACTTTGCCTTCAGATCTGTGGTAGAAGGTGTACCCAATCGTTTCCTTTGGGTATCCTATGAAGACGCATTTTTCCGATTTGGGTTCGAGCTTCTCAGGTTGAAGTTTCTTGACATAAGCATCGCAACCCCAAACTTTCAGAAACGACAACTTAGGTTTCTTGCCAAACCAAAGTTCTTACGGTGTCGTCTCAACGGATTTCAACAGAGCCCTATTTAAAGTGAATGCGGCAGTCTCTAAAGCATAACCCCAAAAAGATAGCGGTAAGTCGGTGAGAGACATCATAGATCGCACCATGTCCAACAGAATACGATTTCGACGTTCGGACACACCGTTGCGCTGAGGTGTTCCGGGCGGTGTCAATTGTGAAACAATTCCACAGTTCCTAAGGTGCGTGCCAAATTCATGACTCAAATATTCACCCCCACGATCCGATCGCAAGAACTTTATTTTTCTGTCTCGTTGATTCTCAACCTCATTCAGAAATTCCTTGAACTTTTCAAAGGTCTCAGACTTGTGCTTCATCAAGTAGACATACCCATATCTACTCAAGTCATCTGTGAGGGTGAGAACATAACGATAGCCTCCGCGAGCCTCAACACTCATTGGACCGCACACATCGGTATGTATGATTTCCAGTAAGTTGGTTGCTCGCTCCATTGTTCCGGAGAACGGAGTCTTGGTCATCTTGCCCAAGAGGCATGGTTCGCACGTGTCAAATGATTCATAATCAAGAGACTCCAGAAGTCCATCAGCATGAAGCTTCTTCATACGTTTGACACCAATATGACCAAGGCGGCAATGCCACAAGTATGTGGGACTATCATTGTCAACTTTACACCTTTTGGCATTCACACTATGAACATGTGTATCATCACGATCGAGATTCATCAAAAATAAACCATTGACCAGCGGGGCATGACCATAAAACATATCTCTTAAATAAATAGAACAACCATTATTCTTGGATTTAAATGAGTAGCCATCTCGCATCAAACGAGATCCAGATACAATGTTCATGCTCAAAGCTGGTACAAAATAACAATTATTAAGATTTAACACTAATCCCGAGGGTAGATGTAGAGGCAGCGTGCCGACGGCGATCACATCGACCTTGGAACCATTCCCGACGCGCATCGTCACCTCGTCCTTCGTTAGTCTCCACTTATTCTGCAACTCCTGCTTAGAGTTACAAGTATGAGCAACTGCACCGGTATCAAATACCCAGGAGCTACTACGAGCGCTGGTAAGGTACACATCAATAACATGTATATCACATATACCTTTGACGTTGACGGCCTTCTTGTCCGCTAAGTACTTGGGGCAGTTCCGCTTCGAGTGACCCGTTCCCTTGCAATAAAAGCACTCTGTCTCAGGCTTGGGTCCATACTTTGGCTTCTTCCCGTCAACTGGCTTACCGGGCGCGGCAACTCCCTTGCCGTCCTTCTTGAAGTTCTTCTTACCCTTGCCCTTCTTGAACTTAGTGGTTTTATTGACCATCAACACTTGATGCTTTTTCTTGATCTCCACCTCCGCTGATTTCAGCATTGAATACACCTCGGGAATGGACTTCTCCATCCCCTGCATATTGAAGTTCAACACGAAGCTCTTGTAGCTTGGTGGGAGCGACTGGAGGATTCTGTCAACGACCGCTTCGTCTGGGAGATTCATTCCCAACTGAGACAAGCGGTTGTGCAACCCAGAAATCTTGAGGATGTGCTCACTGACAGAACTGTTTTCCTCCATCTTACAGCTGTAGAATGCGTTGGAGACATCATATCTCTCAACTCGGGCATGAGCCTGGAAAACCATTTTCAGCTCTTGGAACATCTCATATGCCCCGTGGTGCTCAAAACGGTTTTGGAGCCCCGATTCTAAGCTGTAGAGCATGCCGCACTGAACCATGGAGTAATCATCACAATGCGACTGCCAAGCATTCATAACATCTTGGTTTGCCATGGCGGGAGCGTCACCTAGCGGTGCTTCTAGGACATAAGTTTTCTTGGCAGCTATGAGGATGATCCTCAGGTTACGGACCTAGTCCGTATAGTTGCTACCATCGTCTTTCAACTTGGATTTCTCTAGGAACGCGTTGAAGTTGAGGGTGACATGAGCGTGGGCCATTTGATCTACAAGACATATTGTAAAGAATTTAGACTAAGTTCATGATAATTAAGTTCATCTTAATCAAATTTTAATGAACTCCCACTCAGATTGACATCTCTCTAGTCATCTAAGTGATACATGATCCGAATCGACTAGCCCGTGTCCGATCATCACGTGAGATGGACTAGTCATCAACGGTGAACATCTTCATGTTGATCGTATCTTCTATACGACTCATGTTCGACCTTTCGGTCTTCCGTGTTCTGAGGCCATGTCTGTACATGCTAGGCTCGTCAAGTGAACCCTAAGTGTATTGCGTGTGTAAATCTGGCTTACACCCGTTGTATGCGAACGTTAGAACCTATCACACCCGATCATCACGTGGTGCTTCGGAACAACGATCCTTAGCAACAGTGCACAGTTAGGGGGAACACAAATTCTTGAAATTTTTTGTGAGAGATCATCTTATTTACTACCGTCGTTCTAAGTAAACAAGATGCATAAACATGATAAACATCACATGCAATCAATTAAAGTGACATGATATGGCCAATATCATCTTGCTCCTTCGATCTCCATCTTCGGGGCACCATGATCATCTTTGTCACCGGCTCGACACCATGATCTCCATCATCGTGTCTTCATGAAGTCGTCAAGCCAACTATTACTTCTACTACTATGGCTAACGTTTAGCAACAAAATAAAGTAATTACATGGCGTTATTCAGTGACACGCAGGTCATACAATAATTAAGACAACTCCTATGGCTCCTGTCGGTTGTCATTATCATCGACATGCAAGTCGTGATTCCCTATTAAAAGAACATGATCAATCTCATACATCACATATATCATTCA
>LR738715.1:883559027-883577827 GCA_902687465.1 Secale cereale | reverse complement strand
TTTGCTTGCTGCACTTTTTATTACAGATTTATATTACTTTGTTTTGCCATCCATATCACTTGCCATTTAACATCTCTTCGCCGAACTAGTGCACCTATACATCTAACAAGTGTATTAGGTGTGTTGGGGACACAAGAGACTTCTTGTATCTTAGTTGCAGGGTTGCTTGAGAGAGACCATCTTCAACCTCTACTTCCCTGAGTTCGATAAACCTTAGGTCATCCACTTGAGGGAAATTGTTGCTGTCCTACAAACCTCTGCGCTTGGAGGCCCAACATAGTCTACAAGTGTAGAAGCGTGTGTAGACATCAGCCGGCACCCTGCCGGGACGGGGAAGTGCCCCCGGATTCATCTCCATCGACGTTGCTTCCTCCCTCCATGATGCGGGAGTAGTTCCTCCTCAGGGCTGAGGTTTCTACCAGTAGCTATGTGGTTATCTCTCTCTCCCATGATGTGATCTTCGTTGTGATCATAGGCTATGTTAATCTAGGGTGATCCCATGATGTTTCCCCTTCCTCTATGTATTGGATTGATGTACTCACTTGTCTTTATCTAGTATAATCCCCGAGACCAAGGTGACAGCGGTCTATTGGACATGGATTAGAAAAATATTTTCATGAGTGATTTCCTCTCTTGTGTGTTGATTGAAGATTGAGAGTCTCTTGGTGCTTGTCTTTGACTATCCTTTAGATATGTTGTGGTGATTGTGGGACTCTCTTTGGATGGCCGCGGTGACATTGGGAAATCCTTAGATTGAGAACTACGAACTTTGAGGTGTGCTTTTGTAGCCCTACATAATTCTCGTCCTCTCTTGACCACGAAGGAATGACCTCCGGGTGCGTCTCCATTGCATGTTTTATGAGAAATATCATGTGATTCGATTATGTTAATGTTGTTGGGAGTTGCCTCTAGTGAAAGTATGATCCCTAGGCCTTGTTTCCACCATTGCAATATCATTTGTGCTCACGTTTACCACTTGTTTGCTTGCTGCACTTTTTATTACAGATTTATATTACTTTGTTTTGCCATCCATATCACTTGCCATTTAACATCTCTTCGCCGAACTAGTGCACCTATACATCTAACAAGTGTATTAGGTGTGTTGGGGACACAAGAGACTTCTTGTATCTTAGTTGCAGGGTTGCTTGAGAGAGACCATCTTCAACCTCTACTTCCCTGAGTTCGATAAACCTTAGGTCATCCACTTGAGGGAAATTGCTGCTGTCCTACAAACCTCTGCGCTTGGAGGCCCAACATAGTCTACAAGTGTAGAAGCGTGTGTAGACATCAGCCGGCACCCTGCCGGGACGGGGAAGTGCCCCCGGATTCATCTCCATCGACGTTGCTTCCTCCCTCCATGATGCGGGAGTAGTTCCTCCTCGGGGCTGAGGTTTCTACCAGTAGCTATGTGGTTATCTCTCTCTCCCATGATGTGATCTTCGTTGTGATCGTAGGCTATGTTAATCTAGTGTGATCCCATGATGTTTCCCCTTCCTCTATGTATTGGATTGATGTACTCACTTGTCTTTATCTAGTATAATCCCCGAGACCAAGGTGACAACTGTCTATTGGACAAGGATTAGAAAAATATTTTCATGAGTGATTTCCTCTCTTGTGTGTTGATTGAAGATTGAGAGTCTCTTGGTGCTTGTCTTTGACTATCCATTAGATATGTTGTGGTGATTGTGGGACTCTCTTTGGATGGCCGCGGTGACATTGGGAAATCCTTAGATTGAGAACTACGAACTTTGAGGTGTGCTTTTGTAGCCCTACATAATTCTCGTCCTCTCTTGACCATGAAGGAATGACCTCCGGGTGCGTCTCCATTGCATGTTTTATGGGAAATATCATGTGATTCGATTATGTTAATGTTGTTGGGAGTTGCCTCTAGTGAAAGTATGATCCCTAGGCCTTGTTTCCACCATTGCAATACCATTTGTGCTCACGTTTACCACTTGTTTGCTTGCTGCACTTTTTATTACAGATCTATATTACTTTGTTTTGCCATCCATATCACTTGCCATTTAACATCTCTTCGCCGAACTAGTGCACCTATACATCTAACAAGTGTATTAGGTGTGTTGGGGACACAAGAGACTTCTTGTATCTTAGTTGCAGGGTTGCTTGAGAGAGACCATCTTCAACCTCTACTTCCCTGAGTTCGATAAACCTTAGGTCATCCACTTGAGGGAAATTGCTGCTGTCCTACAAACCTCTGCGCTTGGAGGCCCAACATAGTCTACAAGTATAGAAGCGTGTGTAGACATCAGCCGGCACCCTGCCGGGACGGGGAAGTGCCCCCGGATTCATCTCCATCGACGTTGCTTCCTCCCTCCATGATGCGGGAGTAGTTCCTCCTCGGGGCTGAGGTTTCTACCAGTAGCTATGTGGTTATCTCTCTCTCCCATGATGTGATCTTCCTTGTGATCATAGGCTATGTTAATCTAGGGTGATCCCATGATGTTTCACCTTCCTCTATGTATTGGATTGATGTACTCACTTGTCTTTATCTAGTATAATCCCCGAGACCAAGGTGACAGCGGTCTATTGGACATGGATTAGAAAAATATTTTCATGAGTGATTTCCTCTCTTGTGTGTTGATTGAAGATTGAGAGTCTCTTGGTGCTTGTCTTTGACTATCCTTTAGATATGTTGTGGTGATTGTGGGACTCTCTTTGGATGGCCGCGGTGACATTGGGAAATCCTGAGATTGAGAACTACGAACTTTGAGGTGTGCTTTTGTAGCCCTACATAATTCTCGTCCTCTCTTGACCACGAAGGAATGACCTCCGGGTGCGTCTCCATTGCATGTTTTATGGGAAATATCATGTGATTCGATTATGTTAATGTTGTTGGGAGTTGCCTCTAGTGAAAGTATGATCCCTAGGCCTTGTTTCCACCATTGCAATACCATTTGTGCTCACGTTTACCACTTGTTTGCTTGCTGCACTTTTTATTACAGATTTATATTACTTTGTTTTGCCATCCATATCACTTGCCATTTAACATCTCTTCGCCGAACTAGTGCACCTATACATCTAACAAGTGTATTAGGTGTGTTGGGGAAACAAGAGACTTCTTGTATATTAGTTGCAGGGTTGCTTGAGAGAGACCATCTTCAACCTCTACTTCCCTGAGTTCGATAAACCTTAGGTCATCCACTTGAGGGAAATTGCTGCTGTCCTACAAACCTCTGCGCTTGGAGGCCCAACATAGTCTACAAGTGTAGAAGCGTGTGTAGACATCAGTCGGCACCCTCCCGGGACGGGGAAGTGCCCCCGGATTCATCTCCATCGACGTTGCTTCCTCCCTCCATGATGCGGGAGTAATTCCTCCTCGGGGCTGAGGTTTCTACCAGTAGCTATGTGGTTATCTCTCTCTCCCATGATGTGATCTTCGTTGTGATCATAGGCTATGTTAATCTAGGGTGATCCCATGATGTTTCCCCTTCCTCTATGTATTGGATTGATGTACTCACTTGTCTTTATCTAGTATAATCCCCGAGACCAAGGTGACAGCGGTCTATTGGACATGGATTAGAAAAATATTTTCATGAGTGATTTCCTCTCTTGTGTGTTGATTGAAGATTGAGAGTCTCTTGGTGCTTGTCTTTGACTATCCTTTAGATATGTTGTGGTGATTGTGGGACTCTCTTTGGATGGCCGCGGTGACATTGGGAAATCCTTAGATTGAGAACTACGAACTTTGAGGTGTGCTTTTGTAGCCCTACATAATTCTCGTCCTCTCTTGACCACGAAGGAATGACCTCCGGGTGCATCTCCATTGCATGTTTTATGGGAAATATCAAGTGATTCGATTATGTTAATGTTGTTGGGAGTTGCCTCTAGTGAAAGTATGATCCCTAGGCCTTGTTTCCACCATTGCAATACCCTTTGTGCTCACGTTTACCACTTGTTTGCTTGCTGCACTTTTTATTACAGATTTATATTACTTTGTTTTGCCATCCATATCACTTGCCATTTAACATCTCTTCGCCGAACTAGTGCACCTATACATCTAACAAGTGTATTAGGTGTGTTGGGGACACAAGAGACTTCTTGTATCTTAGTTGCAGGGTTGCTTGAGAGAGACCATCTTCAACCTCTACTTCCCTGAGTTCGATAAACCTTAGGTCATCCACTTGAGGGAAATTGCTGCTGTCCTACAAACCTCTGCGCTTGGAGGCCCAACATAGTCTACAAGTGTAGAAGCGTGTGTAGACATCAGTCGGCACCCTCCCGGGACGGGGAAGTGCCCCCGGATTCATCTCCATCGACGTTGCTTCCTCCCTCCATGATGCGGGAGTAGTTCCTCCTCGGGGCTGAGGTTTCTACCAGTAGCTATGTGGTTATCTCTCTCTCCCATGATGTGATCTTCGTTGTGATCATAGGCTATGTTAATCTAGGGTGATCCCATGATGTTTCCCCTTCCTCTATGTATTGGATTGATGTACTCACTTGTCTTTATCTAGTATAATCCCCGAGACCAAGGTGACAGCGGTCTATTGGACATGGATTAGAAAAATATTTTCATGAGTGATTTCCTCTCTTGTGTGTTGATTGAAGATTGAGAGTCTCTTGGTGCTTGTCTTTGACTATCCTTTAGATATGTTGTGGTGATTGTGGGACTCTCTTTGGATGGCCGCGATGACATTGGGAAATCCTTAGATTGAGAACTACGAACTTTGAGGTGTGCTTTTGTAGCCCTACATAATTCTCGTCCTCTCTTGACCACGAAGGAATGACCTCCGGGTGCGTCTCCATTGCATGTTTTATGGGAAATATCATGTGATTCGATTATGTTAATGTTGTTGGGAGTTGCCTCTAGTGAAAGTATGATCCCTAGGCCTTGTTTCCACCATTACAATACCATTTGTGCTCACGTTTACCACTTGTTTGCTTGCTGCACTTTTTATTACAGATTTATATTACTTTGTTTTGTCATCCATATCACTTGCCATTTAACATCTCTTCGCCGAACTAGTGCACCTATACATCTAACAAGTGTATTAGGTGTGTTGGGGACACAAGAGACTTCTTGTATCTTAGTTGCAGGGTTGCTTGAGAGAGACCATCTTCAACCTCTACTTCCCTGAGTTCGATAAACCTTAGGTCATCCACTTGAGGGAAATTGCTGCTGTCCTACAAACCTCTGCGCTTCGAGGCCCAACATAGTCTACAAGTGTAGAAGCGTGTGTAGACATCAGCCGGCACCCTGCCGGGACGGGGAAGTGCCCCCGGATTCATCTCCATCGACGTTGCTTCCTCCCTCCATGATGCGGGAGTAGTTCCTCCTCGGGGCTAAGGTTTCTACCAGTAGCTATGTGGTTATCTCTCTCTCCCATGATGTGATCTTCGTTGTGATCATAGGCTATGTTAATCTAGGGTGATCCCATGATGTTTCCCCTTCCTCTATGTATTGGATTGATGTACTCACTTGTCTTTATCTAGTATAATCCCCGAGACCAAGGTGACAGCGGTCTATTGGACATGGATTAGAAAAATATTTTCATGAGTGATTTCCTCTCTTGTGTGTTGATTGAAGATTGAGAGTCTCTTGGTGCTTGTCTTTGACTATCCTTTAGATATGTTGTGGTGATTGTGGGACTCTCTTTGGATGGCCGCGGTGACATTGGGAAATCCTTAGATTGAGAACTACGAACTTTGAGGTGTGCTTTTGTAGCCCTACAGAATTCTCGTCCTCTCTTGACCACGAAGGAATGACCTCCGGGTGCGTCTCCATTGCATGTTTTATGGGAAATATCATGTGATTCGATTATGTTAATGTTGTTGGGAGTTGCCTCTAGTGAAAGTATGATCCCTAGGCCTTGTTTCCACCATTGCAATACCATTTGTGCTCACGTTTACCACTTGTTTGCTTGCTGCACTTTTTATTACAGATTTATATTACTTTGTTTTGCCATCCATATCACTTGCCATTTAACATCTCTTCGCCGAACTAGTGCACCTATACATCTAACAAGTGTATTAGGTGTGTTGGGGACACAAGAGACTTCTTGTATCTTAGTTGCAGGGTTGCTTGAGAGAGACCATCTTCAACCTCTACTTCCCTGAGTTCGATAAACCTTAGGTCATCCACTTGAGGGAAATTGTTGCTGTCCTACAAACCTCTGCGCTTGGAGGCCCAACATAGTCTACAAGAGTAGAAGCGTGTGTAGACATCAAGCTATTTCTGGCGCCGTTACCGGGGAGGTGAGCGGTTGAAGGTATATCTTTAGATCTTGCAATTAAATCTTTTTGTTTCTTGTTTTTATTTCACTAGTTATGTTTATGGAAAACCGCATTCTTAGTTCGCTGCTTGTGGGAAAGACGCCCCACACCTGTGGTGGTTGCTCCTCCCCCTACTGAAATTGTGCCCTATAAAATACCAGCTGGTATTATCGATTATGTTTTGGCTAATCGTTATGCAGGAGACAGACATCCCGGTGAACACTTGCTATATCTGTCACAATTATGTTCATTATTTAAGCTTGCAGGTGTATCAAGGGAGTTTGTCATGAGGAAATTGTTCGCCGTATCACTTATAGATAAAGCTTCAGATTGGTATAAGCTTCTCGATAACTCGCACTTGCTTGATTGGCAAGAGCTTATGTCTCTCTTTTACACTAAGTTTTATCCTCTTCATGAAATTCATCGAGACAGGAACTATATCTATAACTTTAGGTCTCGTGACGGAGAGAGCGTAGCTCAAGCTTGGGGGAGACTGAAAACGTTAATGCTAAAAAGTCCTAACCATGGGCTCCCCAAAGATGCTTATGTGGAGAGTAAGAGTACCTTTTTGCATGTGGATCATGGTAACAATGCTTTATGTGATGCTTATATTGTTGAGATTATTCGTGATCCCACTGAAAATTATTATGAGAAGGGAACATATGCTTATAGATATTTCAATAATATCAAGTTCCCTCTCTTTATGTTGAAGGTTTTGAAGCTGCACTTGTTTTGTCTTCCTATGCTTATTGCTTTGTGCTTCAATGAATTATTCTATTGCAATATTCCTATGCATAGGAAGCATGTTAGGCTTAAATGTGTTTGATATATGCTTCTTGATGCTCTCTTTTGTTCTTCAACTCTTATTCCTACGAGAGCATCATTAAAGTCTTAAGCCTATCTTTATGGCTATAAAGAAAGAGCTCTAGGGAGACAACCCTTGTTATCTTTGCTTTCAGTTTGTTCTTTCAGTTTTTAGTGGTCTTGATGTTTGTTACTACTGTAGCAACATCATTGTATCTTTATTTTTCAGCTTTGTGCCAAGTGTAGCCTCTGATTGCAAGAAAGTTCAAAAGTTGTGACGTGCTGTCCAAGAAACAGATTCTGTCCTTGGATAGAAAAATTCGTATAAAATCACCAGATCATCTTTTTGGTCTGAATTTTTTCGACAGCGTGTTCTATACAATTGGCTTTCGGGCGTCTATTCTGAGTTTTTGATTTGAGTTGCAGAAGTACCCCGAAAAAATTATTTACTACCTGCTGGTCTGTTTTTCACAGATTCTGTCATGTTTTGCCTTTCCTTCGTTTTGCAAACCTTGAGCTTGCTTTTTCTTTGCAAAAACCTTTTGGCAATATTGAGAAACAGTAGACCTTCAAGAATATCCTTATTTCCAGCAAGGAAAAAATATTTTATTATGGGTACTAACCTCGCTAATCAGATTATGATGAGTTATGTATGATGGGAGTTTTCAAGTGTGCGAGGGAAGATGATAAAAAGATTCAGGAGTGTCAAACGCTCAAGCTTGGGGATGCCCCCATGCACCCCCAAGAAATATTCAAGAAGACTCAAGCGTCTAAGCTTGGGGATGCCCTCGTGCATCCCCTTCTCCATCAACAATTATCAGTTCGTCTTTCGTTCCACTATATTTTTATCACTTCATGTGTTATGTGCTATGCTTGGAGCGTCTTGCTTTTAGTTTCCTTTTTAGTTTTCTTTAGCTTTGCTTGCTGTTCATAACGAGTTGGAACTCAGCTTTCTTTGTGTGGGAGAGAAACACGCTCCACTTCAACCTAGAGCACAACATAGAATTTTCATGTCTATCTTTGCTGTGTGTGTTCTTTGTCTTTCAATAGCTACTATCATGTTCAGCTCTTAGTTTTCATGCTTTATCTTTTTAAAGAGCTTTTGTTCAGTTGGTCGCTGGAACTCTCTTTAGTTATCATGCTTATCTTGTTAAGAGAGTTGGCTTCTGTTGCACTGGTTGATATGTCTATGATAAAAATGCTATGTGCATAATGGTGCCTAGTAGTTCATGTTTTCTTGTGGTTAGTCTCAAATAGCTGGGGGATTCTTAATGTGCTATTGGAGTACCAAATGATTTGTTTGCCTATGATGTGGTATGGTCTAGTGATATCTTCCTCCAAGAATTTATTTTGATTGACTTGGCATATGCTCACGCATATTTAAGACTGTAAAGAAAGTCTATCAAGCCTTGATGATCTTTAATTTCTGAGTAGCGATATAAATTCCATGCCCGATTCAATGTTGCTTTGTCGCTCTGCATGATTATGACCGTCATTGCTCTCCTAGTTGGTCGCTCCCAGTCTTTTGCTAACCTTCGCCTGTACTAAGCGGACTGGCTGCTTGTGCATCCAAAATCCTTTAAACCAGTTATGCCATATGAGTCCACCATACCTTCCTATACATGGTATTTACCTGTCATTCCTAACGAAGACTTTCATGTACCATCTCGAAATTATTCAAAAAAGCATTTCTCTTTTGTGCCTCTGTTTTAGCTCATGAGGAAGTAGTAGTTAATTCATGATCTTTTTAAGTTGGACAAGCTTCACCCCGAGATTGCATGTCTAATGTGCAAACCCCTAATACGAGAAGGAACTCGCAAAGAGTGCGCCCGGCTCATTAAAATAATATAACAAACAAACCCTCCTTCACGCTTTGTTCATGAGAAATCAGAAAACTTTGGCAGTGGTAAACAAAGGAGATTAAGAGGATGTGATCGTCCTCATGCGGGAGCTGTTCCTCGAAACTTGTCCAACTCGAGAAGTAATTGAGTTATCTACTAGTATTCGTTGACGAAATATGCATATTCTAAAAAAAAAAAAATTTACCTCTGTTTTTAAAACCAAGAGCTCTGGTACATGTTTAGTTTTTGTTTCCGACCACGGGTTTTCAACCTTGCCATCAAAAGCCACGGTTCGAGAGTCTCCACCTTCTTTAAAGCACCAACTATTGTGAGCATGATTGTCATTCTGAGTGTAATGTGCATTGTCTCAAAGTACCATTGTCTTTTGCATGATTATGATATCGTTTATTCTGAAATCATTGTATCTAGTCGTCACTTAAACCTTGGAGGTGCCCCTGCATTTATGTTTTGCTTCACTAAAGGGGGCAAGCGAGGTACTACTTTGTCATATTTGCACACCATGCTCATTACAAATCTATTGAGTGTTTCAATATCATATTGTAAAACTTTCAGTTCTTTGTGATTTTCTCATGAGGCAACTTAATTACTACAGATTCATTATCTCAGTAAGCATTTGTCATGTGACTGTGAAAAGTTCTTATATGGTTAATAGCATGTCACCACAGAAATTATGTTTGTTATCATTTACCTACTCGAGGACGAGCAGGAATTAAGCTTGGGGATGTTGATACGTCCAAAACGTATCTATAATTTCTGCTTGCTCCATGCCTTTTTTGTGTGATATTGCTATGATATTTATGCACTTCCATAAACTTTTGATCATATTTGGACTAACCTACTAATTGTTTCAAAAGTGCACAATGTTCTTGTTTTACACTTTATTGTGTAGGAATTACTTGGAAATTGACAAAAACGCAAAAGGAGTCGTATTGGAGTAGGACTGTGACTTTCCTGAAATCTGTCTGAGAACGTTTTTTAAAGATGGTCACGTTCCGGCCCTAAGACGACGTCAAACGGAAAAAGTCTAGTTGCGAAAGTTGTGGGTAATTTCGAGGCGATGCTTCTGGATATAAAATACGTCCAAATCGAAGTCCGGACGGCTGAGTAAAGCCCGTTTTACTGAGGCCCAAAATCTGATGACGGGAATCCGAGAGTCTATATAAAGAGAGGAAACCTAGGTCACCAAGGGCCACGAATTTTCCTCCTCCCGAGCCGCCGTCTTGGAGGGGAGGACCAGCACCATCCACAAGGAAGAAGGGGGGCCAAGGAGCCGCTGCCCCCTAGGGAAGCCGCCGCCCCGAGGGCCGCCGCCGCCCCCTAGGGCCGCCGCCGCCGCCGCGCCCCCAAGGGCCGCCGCCGCCGCCTCCGTGGCTGCCGCCGGCCGTCTCCTCCTCGCGGGGCTGCACCTCTCCATCAACACCATCATCAATCTCCTCCTCACCATGTCCATGTGTGAGTAGTCTTCTCCGGGGCCGAGGGCTCGTACGTGTAGCTATGTGGTTATCTCTCTCTCCCATGATGTGATCTTCGTTGTGATCATAGGCTATGTTAATCTAGGGTGATCGCATGATATTTCCCCTTCCTCTATGTATTGGATTGATGTACTCACTTGTCTTTATCTAGTATAATCCCCGAGACCAAGGTGACAGCGGTCTATTGGACATGGATTAGAAAAATATTTTCATGAGTGATTTCCTCTCTTGTGTGTTGATTGACACTAGTAGAAAACAGGGCATTGGTCCAGCCCATTAGCCCCGGAACCGGGACCAATGGGGGTACTGGACCCGGTTTGTTAGCCCAGGGGGCCGGCCGGGCCACGTGGGCCATTGGTCCCGGTTCGTCTGGACCTATTGGTCCCGGTTGGAGCTAAAAACCGGGACCAATGGCTCTTGCTCCTGGCCCACCACTATTGGTCCCGGTTTGTTTTATGAACCGGGACCAAAGGCACCCCTTTAGCCCCGGTTTGTAGCACCAACCGGGACCAGTGAGTTGCCTATATAAACCCCCTCACTCAAGAGCAGAGCTCACTGCTCTGTTTTTTTTTCTGGCCGAGGGGGAGAGGGGTTAGTGGTGCTCTAGCTCACCTCCTATGCACACAACGTGTTCGGTGGAATGCCCGAGCCACACTAGTTAAGCTTTTCTCCTCTCGAAGCTCTATTTTCTCCGAGATTTGTCTAGGTTTAGCGGTCCGTCACGTCCCGTCCCCGTCTTCGTCGCCGTCGATCGCCCCCGCCGATCTCGTCACCGGCACCACCGTGGTGAGCCTCTTGTTATGTCCATGCTTTTCTTACTTTTATTATTGCTTTAGATAGATATTTGTCTAATTTTCTTACGTTTATTATTGCTTGTTATTATATAGTGCGATGGTTTTGATATCCGCCCACGTGGGCCCTCGTCCGGTCTACGATTCAGATGTGGTATATTATCTTTAATTTATAACTATTTGTTTTAGTGTTTATGATAGTTATGCCGACCAACCTGACATGCATAGATGTTTTATTATGTCTAGGAGGTAGTTGAACCGGAAATTCCAACCGACCCTCTTGTGGAGAGGTTAAATTTAGTTGAAGAGGAAAACATTTCGTTAAAGAAAAAATTGGAAAAAATGGAGGAGGAGAAGATGGAATTGGAGTTGCATGTTGCGGAAGTTATCGATGATCACAAGATCAAGATGGACCCTATTGTCGAGAGGTTAAATTTAGTTGAAGAAGAAAACAAATTCTTGAAGGAAAAAATAAAAAAAATTGTGGACGAGAAGATGATATTGGAGTTGCATGTTGCGGATGTCGTCAATGATCACAAGATCAAGATGGATGCAATGCGGTTGAAGATTAAAAAGATTAGAAAATATGCCATTAATACCGAGGCTTGGTATCATTATGCTGTTGGATCAATTGTTACCTTGGTTGCTATTATGATAGCATTTGTTTTCGCGTTGAAATGTTTTACATAGTTTCGATGTGTATGGAGAGCTATATGTTGTTAAATGAGAACTATATATGTATGTACTTTGGTTTTAATGTGATGATAAACTTTTATCCATTTGGTCACTTAATTATCTATTTATGATGTTCTGTAATGGTTTTTGACACACTTAATTATATATAAATGCACGCAGATGAACCGCCAATGGATGTACGGTGACAGACACACCTCCGAGTACATTAAGGGCGTGCGTGAGTTTCTAAATGCGGCAGAGGCAAACAAGCAGAATAGTTTTATGTGTTGTCCATGCACTAAATGTGTGAATACGATGTCTTACTCTAACCGAAAAATCCTTCACTCCCACCTGCTTTACAAGGGTTTCATGCCACACTATAATGTTTGGACGAGGCACGGAGAAATAGGGGTTATGATGGAAGACGGCGAAGAAGAAGAGTACGATGACAACTATGTGCCCCCTGAATACGGTGATGCTGCAATGGGGGGAGCTGGTGAAGATCAAGAGGAACCAGACGATGTGCCCAATGATGCTGCAACGGGTGAAGCTGCTGAAGATCAAGAGGAACCAAATGATGATCTTCGCCGGGTCATTGTCGATGCAAGGACACAATGCGAAAGTCAAAAGGAGAAGCTGAAAGCACATTTGCTCTCTGGGTGGTTTTGGTAATTAATGACAACATACTTTGTGGTTGGACTAATGCTTTTATCAAGTATGTTTCAGGAAATCCAATCACATTGGTATGGCAAGATGACTGAAGAAGTGGACCCCTCAAAGTGCTAAGGCAAGCATTGGCAAAAGCTCAAGACTCCATTTTTGGTTTAGTGATCAAAGATCACATTGAGTCCATAGGAAAAGCCAATACTATTAAAAGGGGATGAGGTTGTGTTGATGATCTGGTTGCTCAAGTGCTTAGTGATATGTCTCCTTCAACTATCAGCAACTTTCACTACTATACACACTCATAAGTAATCTCGGACAAACCGATTCTTCCAACTCAGTCCCACCGAGATGAACCACTTCAGCCATATTCCAAACCCTAGAAAAATCGGTCATACCGAGTTTGAGATCGGTCTCACCGAAACTGAACTGCCAACCTTCTGTAACCACTTCACATCATTTCGGAATAACCGAGTTTGTATTATTGGTCTCACCGAAATGGACAAGCTTCTGTCTTGGCTCAAATCGGTCTCACCGATAATTCATTTTCGGTCTCACCGATTCTGGCATGTTCCTATTCTTTCTCAAATCGGTCCAACCGAGTTTTCTTTCTCGGTCTCACCGAAAACTCCAACGTTCATATCAGATACACTTTCGGTCCCACCGAGATGGTATTTTCGGTCCCACCGAAAATCCCAACGTTCACTATATTTGAACTTTCGGTCTGACCGAGTTTTAACTTCGGTCTCACCGAGATTGGTCAAATGTGTGTGTAACGGTTGGATTTTGTGTGGAGGCTATATATACCCCTCCACCCCCTCTTCACTCGTGAGGAGAGCCATCAGAAAGTACCACCACTTCTATCATACACTTTCTGAGAAGTGAACCACCTACCCTTGTGTTGAGATCAAGCCATTCCATTCCTACCATATGAAACTTGATTTCTAGCCTTCCCAAGTTGATTTCCACTCAAACCTTTCTTCCACCACAGCCATATCAGTGAGGAGAGTTGAGTGTTGGGGAGATTATCATCTGAAGCACAAGAGCAAGGAGTTCATCATCATCAACACCATCTATTACCTTTTGGGGGGTGGTGCCTCCTAGATTGGTTAGGTGTCGCTTGGGAGCCTCCATCTTTGAGATGTGGAGTTGAACCAAGAAGTTTGTAAGGGCAAGGAGATCGCCTACTTCGTGAAGATCTACCCCGAGTAAGGCTAGTCCTCCGTGGGCGTAGGCCATGATGGAATAGACAAGGTTGCTTCTTCGTGGACCCTTCGTGGGTGGAGCCCTCCGTGGACTCGTGCAGCCGTTACCCTCCGTGGGTTGAAGTCTCCATCAACGTGGATGTACGATAGCACCACCTATCGGAACCACGACAAAAATCTCCGTGTCACCAAACTGCGTTTGATCTTCTCCACCTCTCTTTACTATATGTGCAATTTACTTTCCGCTGCCCATACTCTAGAATTGCATGTGTAGTTTGCTACTTGACTTGTGTGCTATGCAAAAACTGTCAAAATCTGTTCTTGATAAAAGACAGAATTTTTATCTTGTCGAGTAGTCTAATCCCCCCCCCCCTCTAGACACTCTCACCTTCTTCGATCCTACAATTGGTATCAGAGCTTTGGTCTCCATTGCTTTGGTTTACACACCATTGGAGGAAGATGGACGTGTCTACGGATGGGAGTGTTAGCCATAGAGTGCCTGTTCTTGATGGAAGGTTCTATATCTCTTGGAGGTCTGAAATGCTTAGCATCTTTAAAATGTACAATTTGTGCAAATATATTGAGACCCCCTATGTGCCTCCTTGTGATCCCTTGCACCCTACCATGGATGAAGAGCTTGATTTGCTTCGTAACCTTAGAACTGTAAATCTTATCATTAGAGGGTTACCTGATGACTTGCTTAATCTTGTTACAAACTTTGAGTGTGCCTATGCCATGTGGAAATTCTTGGAAGAACTTTATCCGGACTACTCTATGAGAGGTCTTGATGAAATTCTATACAAGACTATTGAATTTGATAAGTTGCACCCCAATGATCCCAACTTTGATAAATGCTTTTTTGAGCTTCGTGATCTTATGAAAAAGAAGGGTGATCCCGGTCTTATCAATATTATCATTAGAAATGCTCTTGCATTGCATTCCGAAGATTATTGTTCCATTGACCAAACTAATGCAAGCACTTATCAAATTGACCTAGGTGTTGATGATGAACAATCTATGGGTCAATATGATGATGAGCATGATGATGATTACTCCGATTCGGACACCGAGCTAGACAAGGTCATGAAGAGTGTCAATCTTATGGCAAATATGAGAGACTACATGTCCGGCGGAAAGGAGTGGATTCTTGATAGTGGATGCACCGACCACATGACCGGAGATAAAGACATGTTTCGAGAGCTTGCAAAAAATGATGGCCCACGCAAGTATGTGACTTTTGGAGACAACTCCAAGGGTAAGGTACTTGGCCTTGGTAAGGTGGCCATATCTCATGATAGCTCTATTCAAAATGTCATGCTTGTAGAATCTCTTGGATACAATTTACTTTCCGTGTCTAGATTAGCTGACTTTGGATTCAACGTGCTATTCACCAAAGTAGATTGCCAAGTCTTTCGTCGTGATAATCAAAACATGGCTTTTACTGGTATTCGTAGAGGTGATCTATATATTGTTGATTTCACTAAGAAAGCCCAACCTAGAGCTTGTTTCATTGCTAAATCCTCTAAAGGTTGGTTGTGGCATAGAAGGCTAGGACATGTTGGTATGCGTAATCTAGACAAGCTGATCAAAGGTGATCATATTCTTGGTGTTAAAGATGTTTTCTTTGATAAAGATAGACTTTGTAGTGCTTGTCAAGCAGGAAAACAAGTTGGTGGAAGTCATCCCGTGAAAAACATCATGACCACTAGGAGACCGCTTGAGCTTCTTCATATGGATCTCTTCGGTCCCAATGCTTACAAAAGCCTTGGTGGTAACTCCTTTGGTCTAGTTATAGTTGATGATTATTCCAGATTTACGTGGGTATTTTTCCTTGATGATAAATCGCAGGTTCAGAGGATCTTCAAGACCTTTGCCAAAAAGGCCCAAAATCAATTTGAGGTGAAGATCAAGAAAGTTCGGAGTGACAATGGAACGGAGTTCAAGAACGCCAATGTAGACTCTTTTCTCGATGAGGAAGGGATTCTACATGAGTTCTCGGCTACGTACACTCCTCAACAAAATGGAGTTGTTGAGAGGAAGAACCGAACGCTCATTGAGATGGCAAGAACGATGCTTGATGAATACAAGACACCGAAACATTTTTGGGGAGAAGCTGTCGAGACAGCTTGTCATGCCATCAACAGGCTTTATCTTCATAAGCTTCTCGGCAAGACATCATACGAGCTCCTCACCGGTAACAAACCCCAAGTGGGATACTTTCGTGTCTTTGGTTCAAAATGCTATATCCTTGATAAGCATCGTCGGTCTAAATTTGCTCCTAAATCTCATGAAGGCTTTCTCCTTGGTTATGGATCAAACTCCCACACCTACCGTGTCTACAACAATTTCACCCGAAAGGTTGAAGAGACGGTAGACGTGAAGTTTGATGAATCTAATGGCTCGCAAGTAGAGCAAATGCCTATTGATGTAGGAGACAAGGACCCATCGGAAGCTATCCAAGATTTATCTATTGGAAAGATCCGTCCCATGGAAGTGAAGGAGAGTACCTCATCTACATATGTGGAGCCACCTACCTCATAGAGAGATGAACCTCAAGGCAACATGGAGGCCTCCACAAGTGGAACTCACCAAGATGAGGAAATGCAACAAGAAGATCCACCACAACCTCCTTCTCCACCACCTCAAGACAACACCAACAACAATGAAGAAGAAGAAGAAGAAGATGAAGATGATGAGGAAGCTGAGCCACAACATCAACAAAAGCTATCCCGAGTCCGAGCAAGAGTCAAGAAGAATCATCCCGTGGAACAAATGATGAACGACATCAACTCCGGGAGAATTACTCGCTCTAAAACTCGCTTAGCTAACTTTTGTGAACATTACTCATTTATCTCTAGCATTGAACCTATGAAGGTAGAAGAAGCACTTGAAGACCCGGATTGGGTGAACGCTATGCACGAAGAACTACACAACTTCGAGAGGAACAAGGTGTGGACATTGGTAGAGAAGCCCAACGATGATCAAAACATCATTGGAACCAAATGGGTGTTTCGGAACAAGCAAGATGAAGATGGACAAGTCATCCGCAACAAGGCTCGTCTCGTAGCTCAAGGTTACACACAAGTCGAAGGTATGGACTATGGTGAGACCTATGCCCCCGTTGCTAGACTTGAGTCCATTCGCATTCTTCTTGCTTATGCCAATCATCATGATATTACTCTCTATCAAATGGACATCAAAAGTGCTTTCCTAAATGGTGAAATTGAGGAGGAAGTATTTGTGAAACAACCTCCCGGTTTTGTGAATCCCAAAAAGCCTAATCATGTTTACAAATTGCATAAAGCTCTTTATGGTCTTAAGCAAGCACCTAGAGCTTGGTACAAATGCTTAACTAGCTTTCTTCTTGAAAAAGGCTTTGAAATTGGAAAGATAGACTCAACGCTGTTCACGAAAAGGGTTAATGGTGAACTATTTGTGTGCCAAATATATGTTGATGATATTATCTTTGGTTCAACTAACCCCCATTTTAGCAAGAAGTTTGGACAGCTCATGTCGGAGAAGTATGAGATGTCCATGATGTGTGAACTCAAATTCTTCCTTGGGTTGCAAATCAAGCAATCTAAGGAGGGTACCTTTGTCTCACAAACAAAGTACACCAAGGATCTCTTCAAGAAGTTCAACATGCAAGAAAGCAAAGGTATGAGTACCCCCATGCCTACTAGTGGACATAATGACTTGACAAAAGATGGAGAACCCGTTGATCAAAGGGTTTACCGTTCTATGATTGGTTCTCTACTATATCTTTGTGCTTCTCGTCCTGACATAATGTTGAGTGTATGCATGTGTGCGCGATATCAAGCAGCCCCTAAAGAATGTCATCTTAAAGCTGTTAAAAGGATAGTGAGATACTTGATACACACACCAAACTTTGGCATTTGGTATCCTAAGAGAGCTTCTTTCGATCTTGTTGGCTATTCCGACTCGGACTATGCCGGTGACAAGGTTGATAGAAAGTCAACTTCGGGTACGTGTCAATTCCTTGGTCGATCCCTTGTATCTTTGTCCTCCAAGAAACAAAATTCGGTATCATTATCCACTGCCGAAGCAGAATATATTGTTGTTGGTTCGTGTTGTGCTCAATTACTATGGATGACACAAACGCTTAAGGATTATGGGATACATGTGAGATGTGTTCCCTTGCTTTGTGACAATGAGAGTGCAATCAAGATTGGACACAATCCTGTGCAACACTCTCGAACAAAGCATATTGAAGTTCGTCACCATTTTATTCGTGATCATATTGCCAAGGGTGATATTAATCTTAAGCATGTTCGTACTGACAAACAACTTGCTGATATCTTTACAAAACCTCTTGATGAGAAAGTGTTTTGTCGCTTAAGGAGTGAGTTGAACATCATTGATGCTTCAAACTTGGAGTGATAACTCCATTGATGCATGCAAGGCATGAGCCTCTTGACTAATCCTTGATATTTCTCTTATGATAATGATCATATGTCTTGGACACATTTGCCTCCTTGTATTGCATCTAACTCCTTGCAGGTACTTGGATGATCTACATTCCACAAGATTACCACACACTCAAATCATGAGTAATCTTGTCATTGACCAAGTATCTAGCCCTTTGGGATGTTGAGTTCAAGGAACAAAATTCCACATATCCTTTTTGACACCTTATACATCTAGTATTTCACTCCTGTCATCTTGGATATTCTTGAGTATTTCCTTGCTTGCCTAACCCATGTAGGAAGATGAACTACACAAGTAGAATTGGCGCTCCAACTTCACATTCAATGAGCACCTACATCAAGCTTACCTACATGAGTAAAGCAACAACAAACCCAAGGTATGTTCTTCACATCTTTGAGGAGCTTTGCTCAAAGTCATGAGTACAAGCAGCTTCATAAGATGTGATCACATCGAATGCTTAATCGAAAAATGGCAACCCCATTTTGAGCTTAAATGATGAGTATGACCTATGATCAAATGTCCTCATTTGACTCCTAAGTCAATATACTCAAACATAGGTGACTTTGTCGCCGACCTTTATCTAGATGAAGTACATATGCTTTTGGAGTCTTTCTGTTTTCTCTTATGTTCTCTCATTGAGTTTTCTTT
>LR738715.1:883509272-883541200 GCA_902687465.1 Secale cereale | reverse complement strand
GGGGGCCGAAAGAATTTGTAAATAAGATCCGATCAATGGGACGTGGGCGAACCGATTGTCCCAAGGGGCCTAGCCAATCACTGAACGTGAGCGTATCAACTGTTCAGGGGGGCCGAAAGAATTTGTAAATAAGATCCGATCAATGGGACGTGGGCGAACCGACTGTCCCAAGGGGCCTCCAGGGTTCCTCCTGAACCGGTGGGTCAATCTAAACCAATCACTGACTATGGATTTGTCCAACTTGTCAGAGGGTTGCAAGAATTTGTGAAATTTAATCTGATCACTGGGAGCGGATGATACCAACTCCCAGGGGGCCTCCATTGTTCTTTTTTGAACCTGTGGGTTTCCGTTTTATGGATTCTTCTCTTTTTGAACCGGATATAATCTCCTGTTCCCGAGAGTTCCATTGCTCCTTCACATATTCTGCAAAAATTAGTTTCTAAACCGGCCCACATTGTAATATGTCATTTGATAGTAAATTGATATGATTGCTTGGCACAAGATTTGTATATATGGGAAAAGGGCTAAGCCCCCGGTTTACCGAGGGTGCCAATTTATTCATTATTCATAATATATACATAGGATACATTGGAGCACCTAGCTCAAGTATAATATGGCCGTAAATGGGCGATGTTCCATGGCCTCTTCGTCTCCTCTTCTGATGTACGTGAGTCCTTGTGTTCTCGAATGTCCACCAAGTAGTATGAACCGTTATGTAAATTCTTGCTGACCACAAAGGGCCCTTCCCATGGCGGGGATAGCTTATGCATATCTGTTTGATCTTGGATGAGCCGAAGTACCAAGTCACCCTCCTGGAATGTCCTGGTTCTAATCCGGCGGCTATGATATCTGCGCAGATCTTGCTGATAAATCGCCGATCGTGCTGCAGCTATATCACGCTCTTCATCCAACCGGTCCAAACCGTCTTGTCTTGACTCCTCATTAACAGCTTCAACATAGGCCGCTACCCTTGGTGAATCATGGCGTATGTCACTTGGAAGAACTGCCTCTGCACCGTAAGCCATGAAGAAAGGTGTATAACCTGTAGACCGGTTTGGTGTAGTGTTAATGCTCCAAAGGACAGACGGTAATTCTTCTACACAACAACCTGGGGTTCTCTGCAAAGGTGTCATAAGCCGGGGTTTGATTCCTCGCAAAATCTCCTGATTTGCCCTTTCTGCCTGACCATTGGATTGGGGGTGAGCCACAGAAGATACGTCCAGACGAATATGCTCTCGTTGACAGAATTCTTCCATCTCACCCTGAGATAGATTGGTGCCATTATCTGTAATGATGCTGTGTGGAAAGCCAAACCGGAATATTACTTTTTTGATGAACTTGACCGTTGTTGCCGCATCACACTTGCTTATAGGCTCCGCTTCAACCCACTTCGTAAACTTGTCTACTGCTACCAGTAGATGAATTTTCTGATCTTGGGATCTCTTGAAAGGACCAACCATGTCAAGCCCCCAAGTTGCAAAAGGCCAAGTTATTGGTATCATCCGGAGTTCCTGTGCCGGAACAAGAGCACGTCTTGAGAACTTCTGACAAGCGTCACACTTTTGGACCAGGTCCACCGCATCTGCATGCGCGGTTAACCAATAAAAGCCATGTCGGAATGCTTTAGCTACTAAAGATTTTGATCCGGCATGATGACCACAATCCCCTTCATGAATCTCTCTTAGAATCTCACAACCTTCCTCAGCTGAAACACATCGTTGAAATACTCCAGAAGTGCTACGATGGTGCAGCTCTCCGTTGGCAATTGTCATGGACTTGGAATGCCGGATTATCTGTCGTGCTTCCTCTTCGTCTTCCGGTAACTCTCCTCGGCTTAGGTACGCCAAATAGGGTACCGTCCAATCCGGAATAACATGGGTTGCTGCAACCAACTGTGCTTCTGGGTCCGGAACAGCTAGGTCGTTCTCTGAAGGTACTTGAACCGAAGGACTGTGCAATTCATCCAAAAAGGTGTTTGGTGGTACCGGTTTACGTTGCGATCCTAGCCGGCTTAAAGCGTCGGCCGCTTCGTTCTTCCGCCGGTCTATATGATCCACCTGATATCCCTTGAAATATCCTGCGACCGCTTCAACCTCTCGTCGATAAGCCGCCATGAGGGGATCCCTTGAATCCCACTTGCCCGAAACTTGTTGTGCCACTAGGTCTGAATCGCCCAGGCACTTAACCCGGCTCAAATTCATCTCCTTTGCCAATCGCAAACTGTGAAGCAATGCTTCATATTCTGCTGCATTATTAGTACAAGGAAATAATAACCGGAGGACATAACAAAATTTATCACCTCTGGGGGAAGTTAAGACAACTCCAGCCCCCGAGCCCTCCAACTGCTTTGAACCGTCGAAGTGAATCGTCCAATAAGTAAGATCCGGCTTCTCCTCAGGGGTCTGCAATTCTGTCCAGTCATTGATGAAGTCGACCAATGCCTGATATTTTACAGCAGTACGTGGTACATACTTCAACTCGTGCGGACTGAGCTCAATAGCCCACTTGGCTACCCTGCCTGTAGCTTCCCTGTTCTGGATTATGTCTCCCAACGGAGCTGAGCTAACCACAGTTATTGGATGCCCTTGGAAATAATGCTTCAGTTTCCGATTTGCCATGAACACCCCATATACCAACTTCTGCCAATGAGGGTATCTTTGCTTAGACTCGATGAGTACTTCACTCACATAATAAACCGGGCGCTGAACCGGATGTTCCTTCCCTGCTTCCTTGCGCTCAACCACAATCGCAACGCTGACTGCCCGTGTATTCGCAGCAACATATAACAGCAAAGGCTCCTTATCAAGGGGAGCAGCTAAAACCGGCGGTTTTGCTAGTTGCTGTTTCAGATTCTCAAACGCTGTATTTGCCTCATCACTCCAAATGAACCGGTCCGTTTTCTTCAACATTTGATAAAGTGGGATCGCCTTTTCTCCCAAGCGACTGATAAACCGGCTTAGCGTCGTGATCCGGCCTGCTATGCGCTGAACATCATTGATGCAAACCGGCTTTGTCAAAGATGTGATGGCCTTGATTTTCTCCGGGTTGGCTTCTATTCCCCTGTTCGAGACCAGGAATCCCAGAAGCTTACCAGCCGGAACACCAAAAGCACATTTCTCCGGATTAAGCATCATCCTGTAAGTTCGAAGATTATCAAAGGTTTCTTTGAGGTCTTCTATCATCGTTCTTTCCTCCTTTGATTTGACCACGATGTCATCCACATAAGCATGCACGTTCCTTCCTATCTGCCCTTTCAAACAATTCTGAACGCAACGCTGATAAGTTGCCTGTGCACACTTGAGCCCAAAGGGCATAGATACATAGCAAAAAGCACCAAAAGGAGTTATGAAGGCTGTCTTCTCTTGATCTTCAACTGCCATCTTGATCTGGTGATAACCTGAATACGCATCCAGAAAACTCAGCCGCTCACACCCTACTGTGGCATCGATAATCTGATCAATGCGAGGTAGAGCAAAAGGATCAGTTGGGCAAGCTTTATTGGGGTCTGTGTAGTCCACACACATCCTCCACTTCCCATTCTTCTTTAGAACCAGCACCGGATTAGCCAACCATTCCGGATGAAAGACTTCCACTATGAACCCTGCTGCCAAAAGTCTGGCCACTTCTTCTCCTATAGCCTTGCGCCTCTCTTCATTAAAGGGGCGCAGATACTGTTTTATCGGTTTAAACTTCGGGTCAATGTTCAACTTGTGCTCAGCGAGTTCCCTCGGTATACCTGGCATGTTAGAAGGTTTCCATGCAGAGATATCCCGGTTCTCACGGATGAACTCGATGAGCGCGCTTTCCTATTTAGGATCAAGGTTAGCACTGATGATGAATTGCTTAGACGAGTCTCCGGGCACAAACTCAACTTGCTTAGTCTCTTCCGCTGACTTGAACTTCAATGCCGGATCATGCTCGGTGGTTGGTTTCTTCAGCGGAGTCATATCTGCCGGATCAACATTATCTTTATAAAATTTTAACTCTTCCGTGGCACATACCGCTTCTGCATAAGCTGCATCACCTTCCTCGCATTCCACCGCTATCTTTCGACTGCCATGAACCGTGATCGTGCCCTTATGACCCGGCATCTTAAGCTGCAAGTAAACGTAACATGGCCTAGCCATAAATTTAGCATAAACCGTCCTTCCAAACAGAGCATGATACGGACTTTTAATTTTGACAACTTCAAAAGTGATCATCTCGGATCTGGAATCATACTCATCTCCAAAGGTAACTTCTAAGTCAATCTTACCAACTGGATAAGCTGACTTACCTGGGACCACCCCGTGAAACACTGTGTTTGATGTTCTTAACTTTTTATCTGTCAGACCCATACGACGGAAGGTCTCGTAATACAGTATATTAATACTACTACCCCCGTCCATGAGGACTTTAGTAAACTTGTATCCTCCCACCTGAGGTGCTACTACCAAGGCCAAATGACCCGGATTATCCACCCGTAACGGGTGGTCCTCTCTGCTCCATACAATGGGCTGTTCCGACCATCGGAGAAATTGAGGTGTCGCCGGTTCCACCGCATTAACAGCCCGTTTTAGCACCTTCTGGTCTCGTTTGCACAGACTTGTGGTGAAGACATGATACTGCCCACTACTTAACTCCTTCGGGTTACTCTGATACCCGGATTGTGGCTGCTGCTGCTGACGCGGCTGCTGCTGATTTCCTTGATTATTATAACTCCCTTGGCCCTGCTGCTGATTATTCTGACCATTATAACCACCTTGATGATGGGATTGATTCCCCTGACTATTGTAATTCCCTTGATTATTTTGGCTGCTTGGTCGGGGCTGATAACCGCCGTTATTTCCCCTATACCCTGATCCGGAACTGTTCCCCTGATGTCCCGAACCATAAAATCCGGGCCCTGAACCGCCGTACGGGGGCCGGCTAGGAGGATTAAAACGGCCATTCACTGCCTTCATAAAGGGTATGCATTCTCTCATAGTATGCCTTGCTATTTTCCCTCTTCCGCTATGCTTTGGACAGGGTCGGTCCAACTCCTGCTCCCAGCCCGGATCTCCTCCGCCGGTTTGGAGAGTAGAATTCGCCGGATTACCCTGAAAACCGCCTTGAACTTGAGTATTAGCCACAAAATCAGAACTATTTTCTGCCTTCCGTTTACCCAAAAAGCTTGAAGCAACCGGATTAACAGGCGCCGGTTTACCAGTCTTGCTGGCCTTCCCCGCTTTATCTCCTTCTGCTTCCGGATACTTTGTATTATCCGAGTCTCCGTATTTTACCAGAGCACTCATCAAAGTCCCCATGTCATTGCAGTCCCTTTTAAGCCGTCCGAGCTTTAATTTTAAAGATTCAAACCGGCAGTTGTTCTCCAATGTTACAATTGCTGTACTAGGGTTGATGCCATTTGAGGAGTGTAAGATCTCTGCCACTCTGCGTACCCAAGCTGCTGTAGACTCCTGCTCTCCTTGCACACAGGCTGCTAAATCTATCACCGACATCGGTTGCTTGCATGTATCCTTGAAGTTTTTGATGAACTGACTGCGCAGTTCCCCCCATGACCCGATAGAGTTCGGGGGCAGCGCTTTTAGCCAGGTCCGGGCTGTGCCCTCAAGCATCATAGTGAAATATTTGGCACAAGCCGATTCATCTACATCCAGCATCTCCATGGCCATCTCATAACTTTCCACCCAAGCTTCGGGTGGTAAATCGGCTGTGTAATTAGGTACCTTGCGAGGCCCTTTGAAATCCTTGGGCAACTTAACACTCCGTAGGGCAGGGACAAGACATTGTATCCCAAAACCGCTTGCTGTAGCTCCTGCCCCTGTAGTGGCTGTGTGAACCGGCGTCGACTGGCGAATTTCCTCTCTGGCCTCCGATCTAGGCCGATTTAGGTCTGGGGCTGGCATCTCCGCCCTTGCCGGATTATCCTGCCTGCGCTGATGTCTCCTGCGCTCACTGCTAGACACTTCTGGTTCCTCCCATTGTCTAGAATAACTTCGGTTGGGACGTGGTGTTGAATGTAACCTTTCCCTGCTATGAGAGTACGCTTGCTGCTGTATTAACGCCGTGTTAAGTAGCTTCTGGGCCCTGCGCGCCTCTATCGCCACCGGAGACGTTTCTTCCACAGGTAAAGCGGCCAACCGCGCCGCCGCTGCAGCAATATTATCCAAAGGGTTTGAATAGTGTCCTGAAGGGACAGGAACATAAGGCGCCGATGTAATCCTTCGCTCCCGTTCTGCGGCGGGCTGCTGAACCGGCTCATCCCGAGCCGGGGGTGTTCTCCGGTTTAAGGCCGGATTATTACTGGCCCCAGCCCCAGGTGTCCTGAACAAATTCGCGGATTCGTAACCCGGCGGTAGGCGGGACCGATACTTTCGCCCCCTTACTCCTTGCACAGAAGCCTGCTCCATCCTCAGATGAAAAGCTTGATCATCCAACTCTGCTTGTCTGATGGCTATCATCTCTCCTTCCGCCTTTAAATCCTCCTTTAACTGATCGATCCGGGCTTTCAACTGAAGAAGCGCTGCATCATGTTGCGCCTTGTCCGCTGGAGCTACGACCTCCACTGCCTTAGCTGTGAACTCCTCGATCAAGGTGGATAGAACTTCAGTAAGGGAGGGATTTGAACCGCTTCCCCCTGCACCAGCCTCTGCTGTCGTTCCGTTCGTCGGGGGTTGTGAACCGGCCATGAAGACCGCCACCCGGTTTGGCGGGTCAAAGGGGTCCGGAATACTGGTTCCATCGGACTCGCCCTCAGACCGGCCGTCCCGCAACTGATACAGAGATTCAGTTCCCCCGGATGAAGATTCGCCATCTGAGTAAACGACGGTTTCACCATCAGATTCCGATCCGTCCTCGGCTCGGCCTCCGTAAATTGCTCCAACGAACACATGCTTCTTGGCAGGCTGAATCCGGGTCGATCTCGCACGCTGAGCCGGCTCGACGATGTTGGGGAGGGTGTCCGGCTCAGGTCCCGGTTCACCAATTTTGTTGATGAAGACTTGGATGCTGCCGAAGGGAACCCGGTACCCGTATTCGATCGAATCGGCCTCCGGTCCCCAACCCGCGTCGTCGATGTAGATCCGGCCGCGACGACTCTTGGTCATCCGGCCAACTGCGTAACCCCTTAACCCTTCGAAGCCGCCTTTCAAGAACTCGAAACCATCGTGCGCAGGCCCCACGGTGGGCGCCAACTGTCGTGGAAATAACACGGCAGATGTCCGGTTTAGCGGACTTGATGATGGAACCATCGCACGGGTTAGCTTGAAAGGATTCATGGCACACAAAGGACACAAAGGATTATACTAGTTCGGCCCCTTTGAGAAGGTAAAAGCCTACGTCTAGTTGGTTTGGTATTGCTTGGGCGTCGGTTTACAGGGAGCGGATTCGCTTTGCCTGTGTCTCGACGGGTTGATTGTTGCTTGTCCTTGAACCGTCGCCGGGTCGTCCCTTTATATAGAGGGGACGCCTGGTCCGGTTTACAGAGTCCCGAGGCCGGCTCATAATCGTGTCCGCCTCGGTCTCTGTCTTTTCTTTCCTATCTCTCAAGTTACATCTCTTGGCGGTTTACAAACCATACTTCTATACATGGGCCTTGAAATCTCATGGGCCGTAGTCTCTACTAGAATATTAAAACCAAGTATAATATAACTAAGCCGGTTTACAATATCCGGTTTATACCTACTAACCATATCCCTGACACATTTCAAGATGCCAAGCGGTCCGGAAGTACAAAAAGTGATCAGAGGTTAGCAGAAGGGCGAGCTGGGAAACAAATTGCCCAGCTCGGCGAACAAGCGAACCAATCGTGCAACCCGCTCAAGGTGTCTAGCGACATGGTCGCTAATGATCCGAGGATGGTGCCCGGTTATACCAATCTTGCAGATTACGCGTCCGACGATGTACACTATGATTTCATGGACGTGCAGATAGAAAGATACGAGTACAAAAAGCCTCTCGTCAAAAATGAAAGATCTCTATCAACGAATATGCGAAGATTGCATGATTGGTACATGAAAATCTGCAGAGAGTCTGGGGGGAGGAATAACTTGTATTTGAGAGTTAAACCGGAGCATGACCTCGTTGGAATTGACCTGTTGCCTGTTCCATTTGAGGAGTTCTATCAATTTTTCAATCAATTGGCCCTCGATAAAGCAACGGTCACCTGCTACTGTCTGTAAGTAGTACTACTTCTGTCATTAAGTCTCTCTATATAGCTGATCTTCATTGCATGTATTTATAATTATCCTCACTATATTATGCAGATTGAAGATCGTCGAATTGAAGAAAAGACAAGTAGGTGATATTGGGTTTATTAACACATACCTCATAGATGCAACCGAGGTTAAATTGTGTCCCGACGATACCGAGACCAACTTGCTACGATCGTTGGTGGTAAATGAAAACAAAGATATAATACTCTTTCCTTACAACTTCAAGTGAGTGTTAATGTCTTGTGCATATTTGGTTTCCCTTATATATCAGTCAAGTTTATAGTGATGTAATTGATGATCTCATGCATTCGTGCGCAGCTTCCACTATATTCTCTTAGAGATTAAGCTTGAGAAGGGAGTAGTAACTGTCTTCGACTCTAAACGTAAAGATCCCGAGGAGTATGCGGACATGACTCAAAGGCTAGCCAGGTAAGTTAAATCGATCAATATTATCCACCATGCATATATATCAGCAACTTCATTTCTGATATCAACTAATTGTTTCCTTTTTCTGGCAGGGCTTGGAAAAAATTCACCAAAAAAGCTCCGGGACTGCCGAAGAAGCTACAATTTAGATACCCGAAAGTAAGTACTATATAGTAGCATGTTCCGCGCGCGCATCTCCTATATCTTGATTCAAGCGCTAGTTTCATCAATACCAATTTGGCATTCTTGCTTATCAGTTTGATTGACCTCTATTTCTTGTAAAGTGGTTGTGGCAGGAACCCGGGAATGATTATTGTGGATACTACATTTGCGAGTCCATCCGCCACACGACCTGTGAGCGGGGCTACACTGATGAACAATTTGAAGTGCGTAAGCAATCAATAATATTCACAAATTTATAGCATCATTTCATGTATTGACCCCCTACTTCAAATTAGATGTTTCGGATGCGGGATGAACTCCTAACACCAGATCGTCTGCGAGCAATTCAAGAGGAATTGGCGACATTCTTCCTTGAACACGTGATCGCTGAAGACGGAGAATACTATGTGGACCATGCATCCATGTGTTAGGAGATTATTTTTGTAAGAGATAATTATTGTATATATGTGCCCGGTAGTGTCGGATAGATATACGAGAACTTGTTGTTCGACCAATCTCTCGGAGAAGGAGAGGTGGTCGATATTACTTCTCTCTGTATGCATATATATATATATGTTGATTGTACGAGATCTTCTGTTCCTTCGTTTGCTTAGTAGCTAGCAGCTAGCTAGCTAGCTAGCGTGACTCTAGTCCTCTCTATATACGTATGTGTAGTATGTAGCGTCGACCAAGCACGGACATAAGAGAGAACACTTCTCTCTATTAATTAGCTAGCTAACACAATATATGAAACACCTAAATTAACCCCCAAAACCTAAAACCCCCCTCCCCTTTCAAAAAAAAACAAAAACCACAGCCACAGAAATGTTGACGCGTGGATGCCTTTTGGTCCCGGTTGGTACCACCAACCGGGACTAAAGCCCCTCCTGCCTGGACTCGGTGCACAGGCCACGTGGACACCCTTTTGCCCCGGTTCTGGATTGAACCGGGACTAAAGGGTCAGAGCATTAGTACCGACCCTCTTGTCCCGGTTCCAGAACCGGGGCTAAAAGGCCCAAATGAACCGGGGCTAAAGACCCTTTATCTACTAGTGTGAAGATCTTGAGTCTCTTGGTGCTTGTCTTTGACTATCCTTTAGATATGTTGTGGTGATTGTGGGACTCTCTTTGGATGGCCGCGGTGACATTGGGAAATCCTTAGATTGAGAACTACGAACTTTGAGGTGTGCTTTTGTAGCCCTACATAATTCTCGTCCTCTCTTGACCACGAAGGAATGACCTCCGGGTGCGTCTCCATTGCATGTTTTATGGGAAATATCATGTGATTCGATTATGTTAATGTTGTTGGGAGTTGCCTCTAGTGAAAGTATGATCCCTAGGCCTTGTTTCCACCATCGCAATACCATTTGTGCTCACGTTTACCACTTGTTTGCTTGCTGCACTTTTTATTACAGATTTATATTACTTTGTTTTGCCATCCATATCACTTGCCATTTAACATCTCTTCGCCGAACTAGTGCACCTATACATTTAACAAGTGTATTAGGTGTGTTGGGGACACAAGAGACTTCTTGTATCTTAGTTACAAGGTTGCTTGAGAGAGACCATCTTCAACCTCTACTTCCCTGAGTTCGATAAACCTTAGGTCATCCACTTGAGGGAAATTGCTGCTGTCCTACAAACCTCTGCGCTTGGAGGCCCAACATAGTCTACAAGAGTAGAAGAGTGTGTAGACATCAGCCGGCACCCTGCCGGGACGGGGAAGTGCCCCCGGATTCATCTCCATCGACGTTGCTTCCTCCCTCCATGATGCGGGAGTAGTTCCTCCTCGGGGCTGAGGTTTCTACCAGTAGCTATGTGGTTATCTCTCTCTCCCATGATGTGATCTTCGTTGTGATCATAGGCTATGTTAATCTAGGGTGATCCCATGATGTTTCCCCTTCCTCTATGTATTGGATTGATGTACTCACTTGTCTTTATCTAGTATAATCCCCGAGACCAAGGTGACAGCGGTCTATTGGACATGGATTAGAAAAATATTTTCATGAGTGATTTCCTCTCTTGTGTGTTGATTGAAGATTGAGAGTCTCTTGGTGCTTGTCTTTGACTATCCTTTAGATATGTTGTGGTGATTGTGGGACTCTCTTTGGATGGCCGCGGTGACATTGGGAAATCCTTAGATTGAGAACTACGAACTTTGAGGTGTGCTTTTGTTGCCCTACATAGTTCTCGTCCTCTCTTGACCATGAAGGAATAACCTCCGGGTGCGTCTCCATTGCATGTTTTATGGGAAATATCATGTGATTCGAGTATGTTAATGTTGTTGGGAGTTGCCTCTATTGAAAGTATGAAGCCTAGGCCTTGTTTCCACCATTACAATACCATTTGTGCTCACGTTTACCACTTGTTTGCTTGCTGCACTTTTTATTACAGATTTATATTACTTTGTTTTGCCATCCATATCACTTGCCATTTAACATCTCTTCGCCGAACTAGTGCACCTATACATCTAACAAGTGTATTAGGTGTGTTGGGGACACAAGAGACTTCTTGTATCTTAGTTGCAGGGTTGCTTGAGAGAGACCATCTTCAACCTCTACTTCCCTGAGTTCGATAAACCTTAGGTCATCCACTTGAGGGAAATTGCTACTGTCCTACAAACCTCTGCGCTTGGAGGCCCAACATAGTCTACAAGAGTAGAAGCGTGTGTAGACATCAAGCTATTTCTGGCGCCATTGCCGGGGAGGTGAGTGCTTGAAGGTATATCTTTGGATCTTCCAATTAAATCTTTTTGTTTCTTGTTTTTATTTCACTAGTTATGTTTATGGACAACCTTGCTATTGGATCGTTGCTTGTGGGAAGACGCCCCACTCCTGTGGTGGTTGCTCCTCCCCCTACTGAAATTGTGCCCTATAAAATACTAGTTGGTATTATCGATTATGTTTTGGCTAATCGTTATGCAGGAGACAGACATCCCGGTGAACACTTGCTATATCTGTCACAACTATGTTCATTATTTAAGCTTGCAGGTGTATCAAGGGAGTTTGTCATGAAGAAATTGTTGATATGTCCAAAATGTATCTATAATTTCTGCTTGCGCCATGCCTCTTTTGGGTGATATTGCTATGATATTTATACACTTCCATACACTTTTGATCATATTTGGACTAACCTATTAACTCAGTGCACCCCAGTGCCAGTTTCTGTTTGCTGCTGTTTTTGTATTTCAGTTTTTCCCATTACGAGAACTGCCAGAAAAATCTCGGAAAAATTATATAAAAATCAGCGTTCCAGAAGGTTCCCGGTAGCCAAAGTACAGCCGGGGGGGGCCACCAGGGCTCCAGGCGCCCTGGTGGCGCCCCCCCCCCCCCCTGGGCCGCGCCGGGGGGGGCGCCTGGGCCCCCCGAGCCTCGTCTGGTGCCCCCCTTTGGCATATATTTAGACCGTCTCCCAAAACCCTCGAGACGGAAACCCTTTTTCGCGATCTCATCTCTGTTCCGCCGCCGCCGCCGCTTCCAAGATCGGGAGCACCTGGAGAACTCTTCCTGGCACCCTGCCGGAGGGGAGGATCACCACCGATAGCTTCTCGACCACCATGGACGCCTCCCGGATGAGTTGTGAGTAGTCTCCCTTGGACCATGGGTCCATGACCAGTAGCTATGTGATGTTCTCCTCCCGTTCTTGTGCTTCACTAATTAGTCCTCGTGAGCTGCCCTACATGATCGAGGCACATATGTAATCCTTATGCTGTTGCTATGATGAGTTTGCTGGGATCCGATGGATTGTGAGATTATGTTCAGATTGTGTTTGAGTAATATATTTGATTCACCTCTTTTATATTTATGTTCGTAAGTAATTCTTGCATGTTCTCCGTTGTTATTTATTGCTTTGGCCAAGTAGTAGGTAGTGACTCCAAGAGGGAACGTTATGCTTGATTGTGGGTTCATGCCCCTCGATGACTAGCTTGAGTGACAGAAACATGAGTCTAGGGGATGTGCTGTTGCCACAAGGGGGAAAACAACGGTGCTTGTGCCCGCGGGTGCAAGGATTGTTTACTTTACGCAAAGTTCTTTTAATGCAGTTGTCTGTTGCTTTGAGTTTACACTATGGGTGGGACTCGCAACTTAATACCAGGGAGATGTTCTGGATAGATATCTCAAGGTGGATGATTAGTAGTAGATGCAGATGGATTTCGGTCTACTTACCTCGGCGTACCGCCCATGCTTTGAACCTCTACCTTTCTTGCAACTTAGTCAGCATTGGTTTGCGCACATGGTCCTGTCAATTGCCCAGCTGTAATTCGTTTACCTCACATAGTTGTTTTATCGTCTTTTGGGAGAGAGACATCACTAGTGAACATCATGAGACTCCGGTCCATATTACCATCATTGATCACATCCGCTATTTACTTTTCCGCTTTTACTTACTATTGCAATTATACCTATCACTATTAGCACTTGCGTTTGATCCTTTGTAAACTACAAGGCCGGAGGGATTGACAATCTCTCTGTACTCGTTGGGAGCAAAGTTATTTGTATCTGTGTGCAGGTCCACATTGATTGCTAATATCTGGCGCCGTTAGCAGTTGACACCTTCTTGTTGAAACTGGGAGTCTCAGGGAAATCGATCCTTGGTATTGCCAAGGGAAAACTTCCGCTACACTGCATCTCAAACCTTCCACTTGGGGTAACCAACGAGGGGCGAGAAGCCATCAAGCAAAGTTTTCTGGCGTCGTTGCCGGGGACTCCACTCTTCAGGATAGGGGAGTTGCACGCTATCTTTTATCTTTGCTTTTTAGTCTTGTTAGTTTACCTTTCAGTTTTCTTTATGTCTTTTCACTAGTTTTGCTTAATGGAAAACAACAAAAATATGAGAGAGCTTTATAAGCTCTACCTTGCTTTGGGACATGATGTGTTTGAAGAGAAAATTAAAAAAACCTATGGAACTTTATTATTTGCATAACAATCATGATGGTGGTGATGTTATTAGTATGCTTTCTTTGAACATCAATATTGCTAATGACATGGATAGCTCTAAGCTTGGGGATGACACGTTTGTTGAACATGATATTTTTAGTCCCCCAACTTTTGAAGAGAAAATTTACTTTGATGATTACAATGATGAATATGATGTTTTCAGTTCACCTACTATTGAGGATAAAATTTATTATGATTATGATATGCCTCCTAAATACAATGATTACCATGATGGTTATGATAGTCTTACTCTCACTATTCCTAATAAGAAAGATTTTTCTTATATGAAGAGTAATGACACTTTTATGCTTTTGGATCATGGAAATAATGCCTTATGTGATAGTTATATTGTTGAGTTCATCCATGATGCCACTGAAATTTATAATGAGAGAGGGAGACATGGTTCTAAATATCTTAATAATAAGAAGTTTCCTCTCTTCATGTTGAAGGTTTTGAAGCTGCACTTGTTTTGTCTTCCTATGCTTATTGCTTTGTGCTTCAATGAATTATTCTATTGCAATATTCCTATGCATAGGAAGCATGTTAGGCTTAAATGTATTTGGTATTTGCTTCTTGATGCTCTCTTTTGTTCTTCAACTCTTATTCCTACGAGAGCATCATTAAAGTCTTAAGCCTATCTTCATGGCTATAAAGAAAGAGCTCTAGGGAGACAACCCTTGTTATCTTTGCTTTTCAATTTTGTGCCAAGTATAGCCTCTGATTGCAAGAAAGTTCAAAAATTGTGACGTGCTGTCCAGGAAACAGATTCTGTCCTTGGATAGAAAAAATCGTATAAAATCACCAGATCATCTTTTTGGTCTGAATTTTTTCGACAGCGTGGTCTATATAATTTTCTTTCGTGCGTCTGTTCTGAGTTTTTTTATTAGAGTTGCAGAAGTGCCCTGGAAAAATCATTTACTACCTGCTGTTCTGTTTTTCACAGATTCTGTCCTGTTTTGCCTTTCCTTCATTTTGCAAACCTAGAGCTTGCTTTTTCTTTGCAAAAACCTTTTGGCAATCTTGAGAAACAGTAGAACTTCAAGAATATCTTTATTTCCAGCAAGGAACAATTATTTTATTATGGGTACTAACCTCGCTAATCAGATTATGATGAGTTATGTATGAAGGGAGTTTTCAAGTGTGCGAGGGAAGATGATAAAAAGATTCAGGAGTGTCAAACGCTCAAGCTTGGGGATGCCCCCATGCACCCCCAAGAAATATTCAAGGAGACTCAAGCGTCTAAGCTTGGGGATGCCCCCGTGCATCCCCTTCTCCATCAACATTATCAGTTCGTCTTTCGTTCCACTATATTTTAATCACTTCATGTGTTATGTGCTATGCTTGGAGCGTCTTGCTTTTAGTTTTCCTTTTAGTTTTCTTTTAGCTTTTCATAACGAGTCGGAACTCAGCTTTCTTTATGTGGGAGAGAAACACGCTCCACTTCTACCTAGAACATAACATAGAATTTTCATGTCTATCTTTGTTGTGTGTGTTCTTTGTCTTTTAATAGCTACTATCATGCTTAGCTCTTAGTATTCATGCTTATCTTTTTAAAGAGCTTTCGTTTAGTTGGTTGCTTGAACTCTCTTTAGTTATCATGCTTATCTTATTAAGAGAGTTTGCTTCCGTTGCATTGGTTGATATGTCTATGATAAAGATGCTACGTGCATAATGGCGCTTAGTAGTTCATGTTTTCTTATGGTTAGTCTCAAATAGCTGGGGGGTTCCCAATGTGTTATTGGAGTACCAACATGATTTGTTTGCCTATGATGTGGTATGGTTTAGTAATATCTTCCTTCGAGAATTTATTTTGATTGACTTGGCGTATGCTCACGCATATTTAAGACTGTAAAGAAAGTCTGTCAAGCCTTGGTGATCTTTTGTTGCTGAGTAGCGATATAACTTCCATGCCTGATTCAATGTTGCTTTGTCGCTCTGCATGATTATGACCGTCATTGCTCTCTTAGTTGGTCGCTCCCAGTCATTTGCTAACCTCCACCTGTACTAAGCGGACTGACTGCTTGTGCATCCACATTCTTTTATACCAGTTATGCCATATGAGTCCACCATACCTTCCTACATGGTATTTACCTGCCATTCCTAATGGACACTTGCATGTACCATCTCGAAATTATTCAAAGAAAAAGCATTCCTATTTTGTGCCTCTGTTGTAAGTTCATGAGGAAGTAGTAGTTAATTCATGATCTTTTTAAGTTGGACAAGCTTCACCCCGGGATTGCATGTATAATGTGCAAACCCATAATATGACAAGGAACTGGCATTGAGTGCGCCCGGCTCAAAATTAATATAACAAACAAACCCTCCTTCACGCTTTGTTCATGAGAAATCAGAAAACTTTGGCAGTGATAAACGATGGAGATTAAGAGGATGTGATCGTCCTCATTCGGGAGCCGTTCCTCGAAACTTGTCCATCTCAAGAAGTGATTGAGTTATCTGCTAGCATTCGTTGACGAAACATGCATGATCTAAAAAAAATATTATTACCTCTGTTTTAAAACCAAGAGCTCTGGTACATGTTTTGTCTTTGTTTCCGACTACGGGTTTTCAACCTTGCCAACAAAAGCCACGGTTCGAGAGTCTCTACCTTCTTTTAAAGCACCAACTACTCAGAGCATGATTGTCATTCTAAGTGTAATGTGCATTGTCCCAAAGTAGCATTGTCTTTTGCATGATTGTGATATCGTTTATTCTGAAACCATTGTATCTAGTCATCACTTAAACCTTGGAGGTGCCCCTGCATTTATGTTTTGCTTCACTAAAGGGGGCAAGCGAGATATCACTTTATCATATTTGCACACCATGTTCATTACAAATCTATTTGATGTTTCAGTATCATATTGTAAAACTTTCAGTTCTTTGTGATTTTCTCATGAGGCAACTTAATTACTATAGATTCATTGTCTCAGTAAGCTTTTGTCATATGACTATGAAAAAGTCCTATATGGTTAATAGCATGTCACCACAGAAATTATTCTTGTTATCATTTACCTACTCGAGGACGAGCAGGAATTAAGCTTGGGGATGTTGATACGTCCAAAACGTATCTATAATTTCTGCTTGCTCCATGCCTCTTTTGGGTGATATTGCTATGATATTTATACACTTCCATACACTTTTGATCATATTTGGACTAACCTATTAACTCAGTGCACCCCAGTGCCAGTTTCTGTTTTCTGTTGTTTTTGTATTTCAGTTTTTCCCATTACGAGAACTGCCAGAAAAATCCCGGAAAAATTATATAAAAAATCAGCGTTCCAGAAGGTTCCCGATAGCCAAAGTACAGCCGGGGGGGGGCACCAGGGCTCCAGGCGCCCTGGTGGCGCGCCCCCCCTGGGCCGCGCCGGGGGGGGGCGCCTGGGCCCCCCTAGCCTCGTCTGGTGCCCCCCTTTGGCATATATTTAGACCGTCTCCCTAAACCCTCGAGACGGAAACCCTTTTTCGCGATCTCATCTCTGTTCCGCCGCCGCCGCCGCTTCCAAGATCGGGAGCACCAGGAGAACTCTTCCCGGCACCCTGCCAGAGGGGAGGATCACCACCGGGAGCTTCTCCACCACCATGGACGCCTCCCGGATGAGTTGTGAGTAGTCTCCCTTGGACCATGGGTCCATGACTAGTAGCTATGTGATGTTCTCCTCCCGTTCTTGTGCTTCACTAATTAGTCCTCGTGAGCTGCCCTACATGATCGAGGCACATATGTAATCCTTATGTTGTTGCTATGATGAGTTTGCTGGGATCCGATGGATTGTGAGATTATGTTCAGATTGTGTTTGAGTAATATATTTGATTCACCTCTTTTATATTTATGTTCGTAAGTAATTCTTGCATGTTCTCCATTGTTATTTATTGCTTTGGCCAAGTAGTAGGTAGTGACTCCAAGAGGGAACGTTATGCTTGATTGTGGGTTCATGCCCCTCGATGACTAGCTTGAGTGACAGAAACATGAGTCTAGGGGATGTGCTGTTGCCACAAGGGGGAAAACAACGGTGCTTGTGCCCGCGGGTGCAAGGATTGTTTACTTTACGCAAAGTTCTTTTAATGCAGTTGTCTATTGCTTTGAGTTTACACTATGGGTGGGACTCGCAACTTAATACCAGCGAGATGTTCTGGATAGATATCTCAATGTGGATGATTAGTAGTAGATGCAGATGGATTTCGGTCTACTTACCTCGGCATACCGCCCATGCTTTGAACCTCTACCTTTCTTGCAACTTAGTCAGCATTGGTTTGCGCACATGGTCCTGTTAATTGCCCAGCTGTAATTCGTTTACCTCACATAGCTGTTTTATCGCCTTTTGGGAGAGAGACATCACTAGTGAACATCATGAGACTCCGGTCCATATTACCATCATTGATCACATCCGCTATTTACTTTTCCGCTTTTACTTACTATTGCAATTATACCTATCACTATTATCACTTGCGTTTGATCCTTTGTAAACTACAAGGCCGGAGGGATTGACAACCTCTCTGTACTCGTTGGGAGCAAAGTTATTTGTATCTGTGTGCAGGTCCACGTTGATTGCTAATATCTGGCGCCGTTAGCAGTTGACACCTTCTTGTTGAAACTGGGAGTCTCAGGGAAATCGATCCTTGGTATTGCCAAGGGAAAACTTCCGCTACACTGCATCTCAAACCTTCCACTTGGGGTAACCAACGAGGGGCGAGAAGCCATCAATTGTTCGCCGTATCACTTATAGATAAAGCTTCAGATTGGTATAAGCTTCTCGATAACTCGCACTTGCTTGATTGGCAAGAGCTTATGTCTCTCTTTTACTCCAAGTTTTATCCTCTTCATGAAGTCCATGAGAATAGGAATTATGTTTATAATTTTTATCCTCATGACGGAGAGAGCATAGCTCAAGCTTGGGGGAGACTGAAAACGTTAATGCTAAAATGTCCTAATCATGGGCTCCCCAAAGATATGATTATTACTAATTTCTATGCGAGGCTCTCTCGACAGGATAAAGATTTGCTCGATGCTTCCTCTATGGGTTCTTTCACAAACGAAAAGATTGATGCTAAATGGGAACTCCTTGAAAGAATCCAATGCAACACTGAAGATTGGGAGATCGACAAAGGTAAAGAGTCAGGTATAATTTATGAGTATGATTGCATTAAGTCCTTTGTTGAAACTACAAGTTTTTTTGACACACTGAAAACAGCAGGAGAGTCTCCTACTGTCCTTTTTTCATTATATATGCTATGAGTGCCAGCTAAGAGTTGGCACCCAAAGCTAGTATTTACATTTTACAAGACAAGGGGCTGTCACCAGAGTGAAAAACTCAGAAAAAATAGAAAGGTGTTTAGGTAGAAAGAGAGTTGCTAAAGTCCCTCAAGAAAGCTAGGTTTTGAGGGTTGATCCTATAACCTAAGATCACCAAGTCTTCTTTAAATCTCCTCAACCAGTCTACATGTGTGGCAGCCACCCCCTCGAAGATCTCATTATTCCTTTGTTTCCAAATGTTCCAAGCTGTCAATATGGTTATATCCTTAAAAAGAGGGCCATGCCACCCAGCTTTTGCCGTGTCAAATCTGTTTTGCAAGTCATGGTGATCACCCCAGTTTATACCCACAGCATCCCAGCACGTTACCGCGAACGGGCAGTCGTAGAACAAATGTTTGTTCGTTTCAACAATCCCCGAGTTGCACATAGGACAACTATGATCCTCCCCAATGTCAAAATGCCTTCGTAGAAGGAGGTCTCTAGTGTTCACTCGATCATTCAACATCAACCACGCAAAAACCTTGTGCCTCATGATGCATTTAGTCTTCCATATGGAGGTGATGCATTGTGGGGCCGTGATGTTTCGGAAAACATAGTCATAAAACTTCTTCGGTTTGAATTTCGTATCTCCCCAGCACATGATCCATTCATCAGTTGCCATTGGAGTCAAAGCCATTCCAGCCAACACCTGATGCAAATCGTTCAGTTCTTCTCGGGCTTCTAATGATAAAGGGAGCATGAAGTTACCCACTGCCGCATCATTATGGTAAAACTAAGCCAGAGAGATGTCTTCATCAAGCGCAAATGAGAAAAGATGATCGTGAGTTTCTGTCAAAGGTCTTTCATTAATCCACACATCCTTCCAGAGCAGAATCGTGTCACCCGCAGCCGGCACACATGTGGTGATACCTCTATAAATGTCCATTAGGGAAAAGATATCACGCCACCAAAACGATCCACACGCTGGCCTAGCATGTGGGGGTGTTTCATCGTAATAAGCATTCCAAACCAGCAATACCCAGGGAGTATCATGCTTATGAATGAACTTATGTATGTATTTGAGCAACAGGGCTTTATTTTGAATTTTTAGGTCAAGGATCCCCAATCCTCCTTTCTTCTTTGGTCTACAAACCATATCCCAGGCAGCCAAAGAATTGGTTCTTGCTTCTCTCGATCTCTTTTCTCCAAAGACAGTGTCTCCTCGCACGATCAAAAATGTCGATCAGTCTCAACGGCAACTTGAGAACGCACATCGCAAAGGACAGCAACGACGACAGAGCCGAATTAATGAGCTGGACTCGCTCTCCATAAGACAACCAGATGGCAGTCGCTGTTAATCTTCTCTCTATCCTGTCTACCAGAGGCATTAAATCCCTGACAGTTGGCCTTGTAGTTCCAAGCGGTAGACCTAGATAAGTAAAAGGCATCGAACCCACCTGACAACCCAAGTCACGAGCTAGCTCTGTTGTTTTACGTACACTTACATTTATCGGCATCGGCTGCGATTTGGCGTAATTGATTTTCAGGCCTGTTGCCCGGGCATACGAGTCCAAAATCTGCTTAACAATGTTCAACTCCCGCGGTTCTGCCGGCAGAACGATCAATGTGTCATCCGCGTATTGAATCACTGGGTAATCCTCAGAGTTAGGTTGAGATATTGGGAGTGTGATGAGACCTTCTCGCCAGGCCTTATTGACCATAGATTGTAGTAAATCTGCTGCAAGCACAAATAGTAATGGCGACACCGGATCTCCTTGCTTCACACCACGTTTACACTTAAACTCTGTACCAGGAATCCCATTTAGAAGGATAGATGATGATCCAGACTGTAGGATATTTTGCATCCACATACACCACCTATCGTCAAAGCCTTTACATTGAAGCATTTTCAAGATGAAAGAATGGTCCATTGTGTCAAACGCCTTTTCAAAGTCTAGTTTTAGGATCACAATCTCTCTGCCCGAATGTTTGCACTGATGTAAGTATTCAAAAGCCCAGCCCAAGCAATCTTGTATTGTTCTAGTTTTAATGAAACCATATTGGTTTCTGTGGACTACTTGGAGGATCCGACGTTGTAATCGTTCAGCAAGAATTTTAGTAAGCACTTTGAGCACACAGTTCATCAAAGAGATGGGTCTGTAATCATTCACCGATTCAGGTACTAGCTTTTTAGGAATCAATGTAATCAGGGAGGTGTTGATGCATTGTAAATTAAGTGACCCAGCCCAAAATTCCTCTGTCAATCTATAGAAGTCTTCTTTTATAATGTCCCAGGAAGTTTTGAGGAAGAAACCGTTGAATCCGTCAGGTCCCGGCGCTCGGTCAGCTGGAATGATTTTGATTATATGGTCCACCTCCTCCTTTGAAAAAGGCAAAGATAAATCCCCCAGATCAGGGCATTTGTGAACGATGTCAGCAAGTTCGAAATCATAGATTGGGGGCGTGGAAACTCCCATCCGGCTCTTGAAACAGGTAAGAAAGGCACTCACTTTTTCATCATGATTTTCGATCACACGGCCATCTGCCAAGACCAAATTAGCAATAGAGTTCCTCCTTGATCTTTCTGTAGCTCGTGCTTGGAAGTACTTAGTATTTTCCTCTCCTTTAACAGCCCACCTGACTGTATAACGGTGTTTCCAATAGTCACTTTGATATTTCAGTAATCGCATTACATGAGCTTTTAAAATGTTTCTGAAATTAGCTTCAGGAATAGACAATGGGCGAAGATCTTCCAGATTATCTAGCTGTAACAGAATCTGGTTGCAATTGTCAATTAGCATTTTTAATTTGGAAAGTGACTTGCTCCATTTCTTCAATGCGTATCTTAGTCTCTTGAGCTTAGCAGAAATCGTAGTAGCACTTGAGGAAGCTTTGATGGGAGCATTCCACGCGGTTTTAACCACATCCAAAAACCCAGGATGAGAGGCCCAGAAATTTTCGAATCTGTATAATTTAGACCTAGGGATCGCCGTCTCCACTGATAATACACAGGGAACATGGTCAGAAATTGGCCGAGCAAGCGGTTTAACAGTGGTATTAGGGAACTTTAGAGTCCATTCGGGCGAGGAGAAAAACCAGTCTAGCTGTTCTAGAAGAGGATGCTCCTGCATATTACTCCATGTAAATCTGCGGCCCTTGATGGGTATCTCAAGTAGACCAATGTGACTGATAATCTCGTTAAATTGAAGGACATCTTCCATATTTCCTCCGGGTAGGTTTCTGTTTTCCAGCGAACGCATGAAGTTGAAATCTCCCATGAATAACCATAGGTCTTCAGGATCAAACGTTATATTGTCAAGCCAATCGGTGAAAATAACTCTTGCTGGTCCATCACAAGGTCCATAAATGTTAGATAGGAACCAACTTTCGTTAGATTGAATAGAAGTCATTTTCGGAGTCAGAGCAAAAGGAAGTTGATGTATGATTTGCCCAGAGAATTGGCTACTACACCAAGCTATGAGAAGACCACCCGAGGCTCCTTCAGATGGAACAAATTCGAATTTATCGAAACGCCTGGGACAACACTTCCGAAGAAAAGAGTGATCAAAATCTGACTTCTTCGTTTCTTGTAAACATATAATAGAGCAATTAGATTCATCAATCTTGTTACGCAGAGCATCACATTTGGAAGTCGCATTTAAACCACGAATATTCCAGCACAAAATATTCCACATTAAGGCGACCATCACAGTTTCTAAGGATAGAGTGCAAATGAAAATTAGAACAGTGCCAACAGGAAATAAAATAACTTTAAAAAGCCTTCAAGCATCATTCTGCTTGTTTCCACCCAAAGGCGCAAGCAGTTTATCTTCAGTAAGCTCTTCTGCTGGGATCGCACATTGCAATGTTCCTAGCCGCTGCAGTGTTTCAATTGGAGTATGTGCAGGAACAGGAGCAGACGAAGATGAACCCTCAGAGGGAGTGCTATGCTGCAGTTGAAGAATGGCTGGGTTCCTCCTTGGCTTGACACAAGAAGGTTTTCGCTTAGATTCCGCCATCGAAGGTGGCTTGAAACCTTGGTACCGAGTTGAGCGCACACTCCGTCTAGCTTCAGACACATCTAGCGGCGTGAAGACATTACGTTTCCTTTTATTGATACAAACTTCGGCCTCCATAGGCTGCGACTGCGGATCAATAAGCCACTGACCGGCTTCATCCTCAGCCCTATCCACAGCACCCACACTTAAGCAGAGCTGGTGTAAGTATGCAGAGAAGAACTCAGTGCAAAAGGACCACGCTGGTGCTGGAAAGAGAATTGTAGTAGTTCCTGAATGGAAAGGCGAAAAAGGGAATAACGAGAAGCAAACCCCGCCCACAAGGTCCACAATCATATTCTGAAACACATCGGCAAATGTTGACCAAGTTCCATCAACAGGCCCTTCCCCAGAATTGCAGCCTATCCTAGGCGTAAAGACAGTACAGTAGAAGCAGAGCGTGAATGTGAACCAATTATCTTCTACCTCAGGAACTTCCAGAGTTGTGACATGATCATTCAGCTGTATAAAGTTCAAGTCTCCCTGTGGAGTACCTTGCACAAATCGTTCTGCAGCCTCTTCAATCATTTGCACATGTTCATTCCAAACTCTCAAACCATCATCAAATCCAGAATCCGCTGTTTGAATACCATCCATCATAGAGGGACCATCATATCCAGTATAGGCTCTATAACTAAACCCACGGTAAGCTGGTGGAACTGGCGGCAGCACAGGCCACTCCCCCCAACCCTGCTGTGGAGGAGGAGGAGGAGGAGCAGCCTCCCACGCGTTCGCCGCATTCTGCAATTGCCAGACTTGCGCTTCATGGTGGTGTTGCTGCATAGCATTCAGGAAAGGAAGATGATTGGGGTGTGGGGAGGCTCCCAAAGGAGGAGGTGCTTCTTCATCCCCTACAAGACCCTGACTGGGGTTTCTGCCATTGAGCACATAAACTGGGACAGTCCAAGAAGTGCCTAGACCACTTATGTCAGTAAAGCGCTTGACGATCAAACTAAACGGAACCAAAGCAAGCTCGTTGATGAGGACACGAACCAGTACTCTAGACTTTCTATGACCAGGACGGTGCCAATACATGCATCTTCCAAAACAAGAAACTGCCTTGATAATATAGTGCTCTGTTTGATAGTTGAGAGGAAACCCAAGCAGCATAACCCAAGCATCTCGTTCAATCACAGGTCTGCGCATGTTAGGACCTTCATCATGTCGCAGGAGGGAGAAAGTAGAGTGTTCATCTAATGGTTGGGCTCCTCGACTAATCAGAGTATCTCTAACCACACTGTCATTGAAACGAATCAGACCCACACAGAAAGGATAGATCTCACCCTCAGAAGTCGGAGCACCGTGATCTTCCAGCAACACTCTTCGAACTTCAGCCAATACTTCCTCTCTCTGCAGATCCGGCGGCGGTGGTTCCACCATGACCAAAGCATGGTGCGAGTGGTCCAGAGGTGGATCATCGACCACCACCATATTGCGTTGAAGCCTCCCTGCCGGGCTAAGCTGGATGTCCATCTCACCAGGGATGAACTGGAAGGGAAGCACTGGTAGGTTCGCCATGGAAGGGTTGGGAGGGGAGGAGAGCTCGAGGTAGGGGGCAGAACAGAGCAATGAGGTGCAAGGTGACGGCCGACAGAGCTATGTCTATGGCCTCGGGAATCGGGCAGGCGGAGGTAGGTTGGCAGGGATGCGAAACGTCCGGGGCAAAATCGATACTCTGTTGCAAAGAAGTAGGTATATCCCTACTGTTACGCTTAGCTATCCAAACTTTCTTTTTTTCTCTCCAAACCTTCTTATTATACTTCGGCCGTTGGGAATGAATCCCTGAAAATCTGTGCGTGATCTTTTGCTGCCAAACCATGTTATTTCGAGTTGGATATTCCCCCGGGGAAGAAATCCGCTTTGCCCTAGGATAAACACCTTTTTTCACCCATGCAAAACGCTTAGCAGGAAGAACTCTAGCCAGACAATCCCATTGTAGATGCCCAATGATGCCGCATATATTACAACTCCTAAGATCATTTGTACGGTTGCAAGGAGTAGAGGGCCTAAACATCGAGCTTGTACCTTTGGTGTCTCTTGAAGATGAAGTTGCGGTAATGCGAGAGGCAGAAAACATACTCTTATCCGTGCAAAGCTCTTTGACATGCCCACGTCGCTCACAAAAGAGACATAAACGTAGCTTGTGATAAATGAATTCCTTGGAGGGCAATGTATTAATATTAAGAACCGAGGAAATGATATCATTTGAATAACCAGCTTGCCATAGGTCAAGAATCTCCTCGAGCTTGATCGTAGGAATTTGATCCCAATAAGAAGTAGCAAAAATATCACCACAGAAACGTTTACCAATAATTTGATGACTCTTCGAAATGACAATTGGATCAAAACTCCCAAATGATACTTGATCCACGGATCCAATCTGAGGAGAAAATGAAGGCCCAATGTGCAACGTGTTTTGCATGGGTTTATGAACGTAGGAGGCATCAGAGGCATATGGAACCAAATTAAATTTGGCCAACTCAGATATAGAAGAACAATCACCATAGGCACTTGATCGAAGGAAATCAAGAGAGCTTTTAATAGCCGCGGGTGATCTGGACGACACCTCCGGAATAACCTCGTCAAGATGCCAATTCTCACCTTGCCACTTATGATCCACAGAATCTTTGTATAGTCGAAAATGGCAAACAAAATTTGGCCAGACACGATCTTTCAGTCCATAAATGAAATGCCCAACACGATTGGAAGCCACCGAAAATCTGAAAGATCTAGCACCCAATTGCCTCACGTTGAAACCCTTGGCCAAACCTCCAATGCAGCATTGTAAGACCACTCCTACGGATTCCTCAGAAAGAGGGAAGGAGGTAGAGGAGAAGGAGACAACCAAGAAGAATTCCTTGGATCCAGGAGTCTTGACAAAATGAACCGTAGATCTGAACTTGTCACGTACCTTTGTTTCCACCTTAAGACCTGGTGCAAAATCCCAATGTAGGAGATTTGCCATTGGATCTTGGTGGGAACAGAACTCACCATGCACGATCTAGAAGGAGGATGATTGGAGGTGGGAATCGCCATGGGTGGAGGTGGTGGAGGTGGGAGTCGCCATCCTAGTCGTTGCCACTGAAACTACAAGTTTTAATAAGTTTAGTGCTAAGTTTGGGCTTGATTCTCAACTCCTTGTTGATTTCCTCAAATCTTTTGCTTCACATCTTAATATGCCTAAGGAGGATTGGATCGAGCATCATAAACCTTTTAAAGAGATTTGCAAAGAAAATGAAATTGTTCATGATGATTGCAACATGCATGATCCAATTCCTAAAAATGAAGTTTTATATAAGCATGTTAATTTTTGTGGCGTGGATAGACCTTGTGAAAGGCCTATGATTGAAGAAGAGAAGTATTGTAAGCAACATAAGCATGAAAGAACAATCACTTGGGTCAGAGATTTAAATGAAATTGCTAGAGAATTGTGTGACCTTTATCCTTTTACTTGTGAACTTTGCTGTATAGAGGGTCACTTTAATTTTCAATGCATGAACTTTCAAAACATAACTGTTAACCAGTTGTGTGATAACATGATCACCTCTGATCTTTATGATGAGCTTATGTTATTTTTGATGTGTGAGGAGTTATCAGAGAAGACTTCTTGGCTAGATGTTAATGCCATAGGAATAAAAAACACTTTGCAAAATTGTCATCTCTATTGTGTTGTTAATTGCCATGAAAATGATTACATAATTAAGATTAGAAAGGAGGGGACTTTACCAAAGTATAAAAATGTCTCTTATATTTCTCCTACTAAAAAGGAGAGTTTCTCCCAAGTTTCCCCTATTGTTTCTAATGATAAACCAGGATATGTGGAGAAGCTTCATCTCCAACCACTCCCTCCTAAGGTTAAGAAGAAGAAAAAGAAGAGGAGGAGGAAGAGGAGCAAGAAAGAAGAAGAATGGGTATCAACCTGGCCTGAATATATTCCTCCCATCAACTTTTATCCTAACGGTTGTAAGTTTAAAGAAGAAGGTGAAGTTTATTGCCTTAATTATCATCTTGATGATACGTCCGTAGGTACTATTGAAGATGATTTTGATTATGATATGCATGTTACTTATTGGGATTGGGAAAATGATGATAATGCTACTTATGATCTTGAAAATCTTTTTGGTACCAACTCTGAAAGTGATGATATGGGAAGCTCTAAGCTTGGGGATGATAGGATTGCAAATCCTTTACCCACTAGTGATGTGATAATTGATAATTCTTTTGCTAGTAAGAATAAAGACAACATGTTTACAAATATAGTTGCTAGCAATGATAATGCTCTTCTCTACCATGATGATGTTATAACTCCAATCTATAGTGATTATAAAGGTACCTATGACATAAGGAGAAATTATCCTTATGAAACTTGTCATAATCATGGAGGGAATTACTCCCTTGTTGAACACCATCTTCCTAATACACAATTAATCTATAGTGTTCAAGTTGTTTATGATAGTCCTACTCCCACTATTACCAATGAGAAAGATTATGCTTATGTGGAGAGTAAGAGTACCTTTTTGCATGTGGATCATGGTAACAATGCTTTATGTGATGCTTATATTGTTGAGTTTATTCGTGATCCCACTGAAAATTATTATGAGAAGGGAACATATGCTTATAGATAATTCAATAATATTAAGTTCCCTCTCTTTATGTTGAAGGTTTTGAAGCTGCACTTGTTTTGTCTTCCTATGCTTATTGCTTTGTGCTTCAATGAATTATTCCATTGCAATATTCCTATGCATAGGAAGCATGTTAGGCTTAAATGTATTTGGTATTTGCTTCTTGATGCTCTCTTTTGTTCTTCAACTCTTATTCCTACGAGAGCATCATTAAAGTCTTAAGCCTATCTTTATGGCTATAAAGAAAGAGCTCTAGGGAGACAACCCTTGTTATCTTTGCTTTCAGTTTATAGTGGTCTTGATGTTTGTTACTACAGTAGCAACATCATTGTATCTTTATTTTTCAGCTTTGTGCCAAGTTAGCCTCTGATTGCAAGAAAGTTCAAAAGTTGTGACGTGCAGTCCAGAAAACAGATTCTGTCCTTGGACAGAAAAATTCGTATAAAATCACCAGATCATCTTTTTGATCTGAATTTTTTCGACAGCGTGCTCTATACAATTAGCTTTCGGGCGTCTGTTCTGATTTTTTTTATTTGAGTTGCAGAAGTGCCCCGAAAAAATTATTTACTACCTGCTGGTCTGTTTTTCACAGATTCTGTCCTGTTTTGCCTTTCCTTCATTTTGCAAACCTTGAGCTTGCTTTTTCTTTGCAAAAACCTTTTGGCAATCTTGAGAAACAGTAGACCTTCAAGAATATCCTTATTTCCAGCAAGGAACAATTATTTTATTAAGGGTACTTACCTCGCTAATCAGATTATGATGAGTTATGTATGAAGGGAGTTTTCAAGTGTGCGAGGGAAGATGATAAAAAGATTCAGGAGTGTCAAACGCTCAAGCTTGGGGATGCCCCCATGCACCCCCAAGAAATATTCAAGAAGACTCAAGCGTCTAAGCTTGGGGATGCCCCCGTGCATCCCCTTCTCCATCAACAATTATCGGTTCGCCTTTCGTTCCACTATATTTTTATCACTTAATGTGTTATGTGCTATGCTTGGAGCGTCTTGCTTTTAGTTTCCTTTTTAGTTTTCTTTAGCTTTGCTTGCTGTTCATAACGAGTTGGAACCCAGCTTTCTTTGTGTGGGAGAGAGACACGCTCCACTTCAACCTAGAACATAACATAGAATTTTCATGTCTATCCTTGCTGTGTGTGTTCTTTGTCTTTCAATAGCTACTGTCATGCTTAGCTCTTAGTTTTCACGCTTTTCTTTTTAAAGAGCTTTTGTTTAGTTGGTCGCTGGAACCCTCTTTAGTTATCATGTTTATCTTGTTAAGAGAGTTGGCTTCTGTTGCACTGGTTGATATGTCTATGATAAAAATGCTATGTGCATAATGATGCTTAGTAGTTCATGTTTTCTTATGGTTAGTCTCAAATAGCTGGGGGGGTTCCCAATGTTTTATTGGAGTACCAACATGATTTGTTTGCCTATGATGTGGTATGGTTTAGTGGTATCTTCTCCGAGAATTTATTTTGATTGACTTGGCGTATGCTCACGCATATTTAAGACTGTAAAGAAAGTCTGTCAAGCCTTGATGATCTTTAATTTCTGAGTAGCGATATAACTTCCATGCCTGATTCAATGTTGCTTTGTCGCTCTGCATGATTATGACTGTCATTGCTCTTTTAGTTGGTCGCTCCCAGTCTTTTGCTAACCTTCGCCTGTACTAAGCGGACTGACTGCTTATGCATCCAAAATCCTTTAAACCAGTTATGCCATATGAGTCCACCATACCTTCCTATACATGGTATTTACCTGCCATTCCTAACGAAGACTTTCATGTACCATCTCGAAATTATTCGAAAAAGCATTTCTCTTTTGTGCCTCTGTTTTAGCTCATCAGGAAGTAGTAGTTAATTCATGATTTTTTTAAGTTGGACAAGCTTCACCCCGGGATTGCATGTCTAATGTGCAAACCCATAATACGAGAAGGAACTGGCATAGAGTGCGCCCGGCTCATTAAAAAAATTATACAACAAACAAACCCTCCTTCACGCTTAGTTCATGAGAAATCAGAAAACTTTGGCAGTGATAAAAAAGGAGATTAAGAGGATGTGATCGTCCTCATGCGGGAGCCGTTCCTCGAAACTTGTCCAGCTCGAGAAGTAATTGAGTTATCTACTAGCATTCGTTGACGAAATATGCATATTCTAAAAAAATAATTTTTACCTCTGTTCTTAAAACCAAGAGCTCTGGTACATGTTTAGTTTTTGTTTCCGACCACAGGTTTTCAACCTTGCCATCAAAAGCCACGGTTCGAGAGTCTCCACCTTCTTTAAAGCACCAACTATTGAGAGCATGATTGTCATTCTGAGTGTAACGTGCATTGTCCCAAAGTACCATTGTCTTTTGCATGATTATGATATCATTTATTCTGAAATCATTGTATCTAGTCGTCACTTAAACCTTGGAGGTGCCCCTGCATTTATGTTTTGCTTCACTAAAGTGGGCAAGCGAGGTATCACTTTATCATATTTGCACACCATGCTCACTACAAATCTATTTGATGTTTCAGTATCATATTGTAAAACTTTCAGTTCTTTGTGATTTTCTCATGAGGCAACTTAATTACTACAGATTCATTGTCTCAGTAAGCTTTTGTCATGTGACTGTGAAAAGTCCTTATATGGTTAATAGCATGTCACCACAGAAATTATGCTTGTTATCATTTACCTACTCGAGGACGAGCAGGAATTAAGCTTGGGGATGTTGATACGTCCAAAACGTATCTATAATTTCTGCTTGCTCCATGCCTCTTTTGTGTGATATTGCTATGATATTTATACACTTCCATACACTTTTGATCATATTTGGACTAACCTATTAACTCAGTGCACCCCAGTGCCAGTTTCTGTTTTCTGTTGTTTTTGTATTTCAGGTTTTCCCATTACGTAAACTGCCAGAAAAATTCCGGGAAAAATATATAAAAAATCAGCGTTCCGGAAGCTTCCATGCGGCCAAAGTAGGGCCGGAGGGGGGCCACCAGGGCTCCATGCGCCCTGGCCACGCGGCCCCCCTCCAGGCCGCGCCGGGGGGGCGCCTGGGCCCCCCTTAGCTCCCCTGGCGAACCCCTTTGGCATATATTTAACACCCGTCGAGGAAACACTAATTCCGGACCCCTTTTCTCCAGACGCAATTCCGATCTCCGCCGCCATCGCCATCAAGCTTCGGGGGACCAGAATTCCTGTGCCGGCACCCTGCCGGGACGGGGAAGTGCCCCCGGATTCATCTCCATCGACGTTGCTTCCTCCCTCCATGATGCGGGAGTAGTTCCTCCTCGGGGCTAAGGTTTCTACCAGTAGCTATGTGGTTATCTCTCTCTCCCGTGATGTGATCTTCGTTGTGATCATAGGCTATGTTAATCTAGGGTGATCCCATGATGTTTCCCCTTCCTCTATGTATTGGATTGATGTACTCACTTGTCTTTATCTAGTATAATCCCCGAGACCAAGGTGACAGCGGTCTATTGGACATGGATTAGAAAAATATTTTCATGAGTGATTTCCTCTCTTGTGTGTTGATTGAAGCTTGAGAGTCTCTAGGTGCTTGTCTTTGACTATCCTTTAGATATGTTGTGGTGATTGTGGGACTCTCTTTGGATGGCGGCGGTGACATTGGGAAATCCTTAGATTGAGAACTACGAACTTTGAGGTGTGCTTTTGTTGCCCTACATAGTTCTCGTCCTCTCTTGACCACGAAGGAATGACCTCCGGGTGCGTCTCCATTGCATGTTTTATGGGAAATATCATGTGATTCGAGTATGTTAATGTTGTTGGGAGTTGCCACTAGTGAAAGTATGAAGCCTAGGCCTTGTTTCCACCATTGCAATACCATTTGTGCTCACGTTTACCACTTGTTTGCTTGGTGCACTTTTTATTACAGATTTATATTACTTTGTTTTGCCATCCATATCACTTGCCATTTAACATCTCTTCGCCGAACTAGTGCACCTATACATCTAACAAGTGTATTAGGTGTGTTCGGGACACAAGAGACTTCTTGTATCTTAGTTGCAGGGTTGCTTGAGAGAGACCATCTTCAACCTCTACTTCCCCGAGTTCGATAAACCTTAGGTCATCCACTTGAGGGAAATTGCTACTGTCCTACAAACCTGTGCGCTTGGAGGCCCAACATAGTCTACAAGAGTAGAAGCGCATGTAGACATCACACGACGGCGTGGTGGTGGATGCAACAGGAAAACCTGCAGGGCTTCGCCGACGCCCTGCGTAAGGAGTATGAGGTGTGATGGGAGGGGGGAGAGGCGCGAGAGGCTTGGGGTGCGGCTGCCCTCTCCCCCCCCCCCCCCCCACAC
>LR738715.1:883376050-883501263 GCA_902687465.1 Secale cereale | reverse complement strand
TGCAAAAACAAGTTAGACGTCCTCTAATTGTTGTTGCAAGTTTTACGTGGCTTCTATAGGATTTCTAGCAAGAACGTTTCTTACCTACGCCAAAACCACAACGTGATTTGTCAACTTCTATTTACCCTTCATAAGGACCCTTTTCATCGAATCCGATCAGACTAAAGTAGGAGAGACAGACACCCGCCAGCCACCTTATGCATCTAGTGCATGTCTGTCGGTGGAACCAGTCTCACGTAAGCGTACGTGTAAGGTCGGTCCGGGCCGCTTCATCCCACAATACCGCCGAATCAAGATTGACTAGTAACGGTAAGAAAGTTGAACAAGATCATACGCCCACAACTGCTTTGTGTTCTACTCGTGCCAAGATGCTACGCATAAAACCTAGGCTCAGATGCCACTGTTGGGTAACGTAGCATAAATCAAAAAATTTCTACGTCTTCACCAAGATCCAAGTATGGAGACATCTAGCAACGAGCAACTAAGAGTGCATCTACATACCGTTATGAAGATTGCGTGCGGAAGCTTTCAACGAAGCAAGGATGAAGTAGTCGTACTCTTCACGTTCTTCGTCACCGATGATCTAGCGCCGAACGGACGGCACCTCCGCATTCAACACACGTACGGTGCAGCAACGTCACCTCCTTCTTGATCCAGCAAGGGGGGAGGAGAAGTCGTCAGAGATCCGGCAGCACGACGGCGTGATGACGGATGCAGTGGAGATCGCAGCAGGGCTTCGCCGGGCTGCCCTGCAAAGGAGTTGGGAGGTGTGACGGGAGGGGGAGAGGCGCCAGGGCTGAGGTGCGGCTGCCCTCTCCCCCCCCCCCCCACATATATATAGGGGGCCAGGGGGCGCCAGCCCCTTGCAGATCCAATCTGCAAGGGGGGCGGCGGCCAGGGAGGAGTCCCCCTCCCCCAAGGCAAGTGGTGGCCCCCCTCCCCTTAGGGTTTTATCCCTATGCGCATGGGGAGGTGGGGCCCCCTTGTGGTGCGCCAGCCCAGAGGGCTGCACACATCCCCTTGCAGCCTAGGGGCCCCACCGGGATGGGTGGCCCCTCCCGGTGGACCCCCGGGGCCCCTCCGGTGGTCCCGGGACGCTCCCGGTGACCCCCGGAGATCACCCGTTGGCCGAAACTGGACTTCCCATATATCAATCTTTACCTCCGGACCATTCCGGAACTCCTCGTGACGTCCGGGATCTCATCCGGGACTCCGAACAACTTTCGGGTTTCCACGTGCATTTATCTCTATGACTCTAGCGTTACCGAACCTTAAGTGTGTAGACCCTACGGGTTCGGGAGACACGTAGACATGACCGAGACCACTCTCCGGTCAATAACCAATAGCGGGATCTGGATACCCATGTTGGTTCCCACGTGTTCCTCGATGATCTTCATCGGATGAACCACTGTGTCAAGGATTCACTCAATCACGTATGTTATTCCCTTTGTCCATCGATACGGTACTTGCCCGAGATTCGATCGTCGGTATTCCCAATACCTTGTTCAATCTCGTTATGGCAAGTCTCTTTACTCGATCCGTAATTCATCATCCCGTGACTAACTACTTAGTCACATTGAGCTCATTATGATGATGACTTACCGAGTGGGCCCAGAGGTACCTCTCCGTCATACGGAGTGACAACATACCAGTCTCGGTTCGTACCAACTCAACAGACACTTTCGGAGATACCCGATGCGTACCTTTATAGCCACCCAGTTACGTTGTGACGGTTGGCACACCCAAAGCACTCCTACGGTATCCGGGAGTTGTACAACCTCATGGTCTAAGGAATAAATACTTGACACTGAAAAGCTTATGCATTACGAACTATACGATCTCGTGTTATGCTCAAGTTTGGGTCTTGTCCATCACATCATTCTCCTAATGATGTGATCCCGTTATCACTGACATCTCATGTCCATGGTCAGGAAACCGTGACCATCTGTTGATCAACGAGCTGGTTACTAGAGGCCTACCAGGGACTCATTTTGGTCTATGTATTCACACATGTATCGCTGTTTCCGTACAATACAATTCAAGCATGAATAACAGACAATTATCATGAACAAGGAGATATAATAATAATACTTTTATTATTGCCTCTAGGGCATATCTCCAACACAATTATCGTGAACAAGGAAATATAATAATAATACTTTTATTATTGCCTCTAGGGCATATTTCCAACAGGTGCGTGTCCCTCAGCGTCATTCGAAACAGCTAGTGCGCCGGGACCCTTTCCAAAGATTACGTGTAAATCATTGACCATAGCAAGTACGTGATCACCGGTACGCATTGCGGGCTTTTTCCGGTGATCTGCCTCACCTTTGAAATGCTTGCCTTTCTTTCGACATTGATGGTTGGTCGGAAGAAATCGACGATGGTCCAGGTACACATTCTTCCTGCATTTGTCCAGGTATATACTTTCAATATCATCTAAACAGTGCGTGCATGCGTGGTATCCTTTGTTTGTTTGTCCTGAAAGGTTACTGAGAGCGGGCCAATCGTTTATGGTCACGAACAGCAACGCCTTTAGGTTAAATTCCTCCCATCTGTGCTCATCCCACGCATGTACACCGTTTCCATTCCACAGCTGTAAAAGTTCTGCAACTAATGGCCTTAGGTACACATCAATGTCGTTGCCGGGTTGCTTAGGGCCTTGGATGAGAACTGGCATCATAATGAACTTCCGCTTCATGCACATCCAAGGAGGAAGGTTATACATACATAGAGTCACGGGCCAGGTGCTGTGATTGCTGCTCTGCTCCCCGAAAGGATTAATGCCATCCGCGCTTAAAGCAAACCATACGTTCCTTGGGTCGTTTGCAAACTCCTCCCAGTACTTTCTCTCGATTTTTCTCCACTGCGACCCGTCAGCGGGTGTTCTCAACTTCCCTTCTTTCTTACGGTCCTCACTGTGCCATCGCATCAACTTGGCATGCTCTCCGTTCCTGAACAGAAGTTTCAACCGCGGTATTATAGGAGCATACCACATCACCTTCGCAGGAACCCTCTTCCTGGCGGGCTCGCCGTCAACATCACCAGGGTCATCTTGTCTCATCTTATACCACAATGCACCGCATACCGGGCATGCGTTCAGATCCTTGTATGCACCGCGGTAGAGGATGCAGTCATTAGGGCATGCATGTATCTTCTACACCTCCAATCCTAGAGGGCATACGACCTTCTTTGCTGCGTATGTACTGTCGGGCAATTCGTTATCCTTTGGAAGCTTCTTCTTCAATATTTTCAATAGCTTCTCAAATACTTTGTCAGCCACAGCATTCTCTGCATTCCACTGCAGCAATTCCAGTACCGAGCTTTGTGTTGCCATCTTCGCAATTGGGGTACAACCCTTTTTTGTGATCCTCTAACATGTGATCGAACTTCAGCTTCTCCTTTTGACTTTCGCAATGCGTCCTTGCATCGACAATGACCCGGTGGAGATCATCATCATCGGGCACATCGTCTGGTTCCTCTTGATCTTCAGCAGCTTCACCCGTTGCAGCATCATTAGGCACATCGTCTGGTTCCTCTTGATCTTCACCAGCTCCCCCCATTGCAGCATCATCGTATTCAGGGGGCACATAGTTGTCATCGTACTCTTCTTCTTCGCCGTCTTCCATCATAACCCCTATTTCTCCGTGCCTCGTCCAAACATTATAGTGTGGCATGAAACCCTTGTAAAGCAGGTGGGAGTGAAGGATTTTTCGATTAGAGTAAGACATCGTATTCCCACATTTAATGCATGGACAACACATAAAACCATTCTGCTTGTTTGCCTTAGCCGCATCGAGAAACTCATGCACGCCCTTAATGTACTCGGAGGTGTGTCTGTCACCGTACATCCATTGCCGGTTCATCTGCGTGCATTATATATAATTAAGTGTGCCAAAAACCATTACAGAACATCATAAATAGATAATTAAGTGACCAAATTAATAGAAGTTCATCATCACAATTAAACCAAAGTACATACATAGTTCTCATCTAACAACATATAGCTCTCCAGAGCATCTAATTAATTTTCACCATACATTGAAACTATGTAAAACATTTCAATGCGAAAACAAATGCGATCATAATCGTAACCAAGGTAACAATTGATCCAACGGCATAATGATACCAAGCCTCGGTATGAATGGCATATTTTCTAATCTTTCTAATCTTCAACCGCATTGCATCCATCTTGATCTTGTGATCATCGACGACATCCGCAACATGTAACTCCAATATCATCTTCTCCTCCTCAATTTTTTTTTATTTTTCCCTTCAAGAAATTGTTTTCTTCTTCAACTAAATTTAACCACTCGACAATAGGCTCCATCTTGATCTTGTGATCATCGACGACTTCCACAACATGCAACTCCAATTCCATCTTCTCCTCCTCTGTTTTTTCTAATTTTTTCTTCAAGGAAATGTTTTCCTCTTCAACTAAATTTAACCTCTCCACAAGAGGGTCGGTTGGAATTTCCGGTTCAACTACCTCCTAGACATATAAAAACATCTATGCATGTCAGGTTGGTCGGCATAATTGTCATAAACACTAAAACAAATAGTTATAAATTAAAGATAATATACCACATCCGAATCGTAGACAGGACGAGGGCCCACGTGGGCGGATATCAAAACCATCACACTATATAATAACAAGCAATAATAAACGTAAGAAAATTAGACAAATATCTATCTAAAGCAATAATAACAAACAATAATAAAAGTAAGAAAAGCATGGACATAATAAGAGGCTCACCACGGTGGTGCCGGTGACGAGATCGGAGGGGGCGATCGACGGCGGCGAAGACAGGGATGCACTACACCACGACACTCAAAGCAGTGTCAAACAATCTGTCGGCATAGGTCACCTAAGGCGACACATTTGGTGTTGGCAAAGTCCTTTGCCAACAAAAAGGAGCTGTCGCCTATAGTCCTGCCGGGAAAGGTCTGTAGCGACAGATAAATGTATGCCGACGGACAGTTTGACCGGGTTGGTGAAGGCTATAGCGACAGACATTTCTTTAGCGACAAACTGTTCTATGCCGACAGATTATCTGACAATGTGCTATACCGACAGATAGTGCAATGGCCATTTCTACCCCGACAGTTTGTCTATCAGTATGCTATGCCGACAGTCTTTCCGACCTCCAATACTTTTGGCGACACATTTGCTGCCACGGTTATACATTTCAGCACAAATGCAAATGCATCATATATTACCCTGAAAATAAATTCAAAATATTCAATTCATGTTCAGTTTGCAGTAGATATAACAACAATTACACTCTTCTATTCATCGCAAGATGCCATTGACCAACACATTTATTCAACATGTATAGAAGATTCAATAGTTTTCTTTGCTACAATCATTGAAGAAATACTAAAGTCAACATACAAGTTGTGGCATGTTACAAAATATTGGCCAAGTTCATAAGAGACTAAGTGTTCGTTCGCTCTACAAAACACTATGGAAGAGCCCAGGTCTTCGATCACCAAACCGTTATCAACTTCCATTTAAAGAAAATATAAGATCTACAGAAGTCATAATATCTTCGACTTGATACTTGCTGCCATTTGACCCTGCAAAAGCACCATATGTTTGAGAAATATTATCGTAGTACATTTGGTCAAACTTCCAAGTCACTCTTGAGTCCAAAGAACCAAAAATAAAAGATGTACAACAAACTAGCTTGGTAGAGTTGTTATACGTATAGGTCAAAGCCCAAAACATATTGATCATTTAAATGAAGTGAAGAAACCCAGTTACATGCACAGTTATCAGGAAGCAGCCGTGAGCATATAGCCCAACTCCGCAGAAAATAAAGCATCGTACCAGCTTTCAACTTCTTACAAACTCGCGCGTACAGATCCATGAGAGTATGCATGTTACATGAGAGTTTTCATATGCTGATAAAAGAAGAGTGCCAAAAAAGGGTGAGTATGCATCTACATCGTTCAAAGTTAGCTAGAGTTTTAATCAAACATACAACTCTGAACTATAGCAATTAAGAACCAACAGGTCATTGTGAAAATTGATCAGTTAGATTGCTAGACCCAGCGGTGCCTTGCAAACGATGATAACCTGTTCTTCTTTTTCTAGTATGGAAGTCATAAAGTTATTTATTTATTTTCCAAAATGGTTAAAGTTATTTTTGACTACTACAGCTACATTCAATGTAAGACTACACGTCAACATATGTGAATGATCAACTAGTTATGTTGATGGATAAGTTTGCAGGATATTAAAATACTGTTTTCTTTCATGTTCACTAGTCGGTCCTCAAAAAACTTAATTTGAAAGCACCTCCTTACATGGTTTTCAACTACTGGAGAGGTCGTTCTGTATTGGTCGCGTATGAGCCTTCTAGGTTCTCCTGCAACACAAGCAGAAAAACCCATGAGCAACTGACCACCACATATACTTTGTCTGACCATGCAACTCTGTCAATTATAGTAACTGCAAAAGAGCAAGCAATTCCTATTTTGTCAATGGACTAGAGATCTAACAGAACATAATAGCAACTTGACTCTTGAGCTGAATTTAGGAACTAATAATTCATTAATATAAGCAGATCTTTCATCTAGATGGCATATGCACTCTAGTTAAGTATCTAAGACATCTCTGTTCATCCATAGTCCATTTAATTACTACATGCTCTCAGTTCATCTATAGGCCAAGTTCAAAGTATATGCTCATTTAAAACTTGGGCATGATCATCTACTATAGCACTGCTACAAAAAAATTATTGCACACTTATGGTCACTTTTTCTTATCAGTAAACAAAGATATATATTAACCCACGCAAAAAGATAGATATATTAAAACAAAAGCAAAAATAAAACATATGTACTCTAAGGTAGAATGAATGAAGGGCGTTGCTATCATCCAAAAGTAGAAATAAAACTTAAAGCTATTGATGAAAAAACTTGAACACGTTGTGTAGAACATGCATTGTTTAACAATATGCAAGAACATGTATATAGCAATGTAATTTTCAGACAACGATATGATTCGGAAGCACAACGTTCAATCAATTTAACTGCAGATCTCCTTCTAAAATCTATTTTTCCTTAAGCCCTCTACATGAGTCGTGCAGCTCCAGCATTGCCATTTGTGTGTATGGTTTTTGTCTCCATTCACGAGGACAAGCAAGAGTGGTACAATAAACATGGTGATGTTGACAAGAGTAATACATGAACTCTGCGATGATGACAACCGTGACTTGCTGCAAGGTTGGATCTGAAGAAATAACCATTCATTAGTATCAGGTCATAGTTTACACTGGAACAAGAAGATGACTAAAATATATTTTACCCTATCGGGTAATAGGTATGTTACAGAATTACCCATACTACATGTGACCACTTTATCCCTCGAGTGCAGCAAAGCCCAATACAGTGTACGCCCAGCCCATGAGTCATGTGAATAATTCCAAATTGGCAAATCGTACTCCTCCAGCAAATACACCTTGATTCATGAAAGCACTAGACTGCTAGTGCATCGGAATGGAAAGTAATTAACATATGGCTCACACTGTGCTTAATTAACTCAGTTCTATTTTCAATACAATAGTTGTCAAATGAAAGCTGCTCAGTTTCGGTAGTATATCTTGATTTAGAGGCATCAGAATATTGATCAGTATATATTCTTAAAAAAAATGATCCATGCATAATTTTTTACTCCAGTATGTTACAGAGCAAATAACAATTGGCTACGAGGTTGCTCGTGGCATGCTCCATCTATTGATGATGCACATGGACTTTGGTTTCTGGGTTAACCTAACCGATAAATTCCAGTAAATAAGATTCAGTTTTTATTTGTGTTAGGATTATCTCAGTTCTCATTTAGCCACGAACCGAAATTCAAAAAACCTGAATAAACCGAACCAAACTAAAAATCATATAAACTGAATGCTCACCCCTAGTTGTACCCAGGCTCATACGTCCACCTTCTGTCCGTATCTCACACATATATATGTAATTATATATTAGTTAGATCCACCGATTGACCAAAAATGGGAGCATCTTGTTTCACTTAAGTAAATATATAGACACATTTGTTTTGTGAGCTCAGTAGGCAAAAGGATAGGCAACATACATGCCCTTGAAGCTACAATGCCAACAATCTGTTCTGAAATCAACGACAGCTGAGATAAGGTTCCTGAAATTGATGATATGATATGAGATCATCTTGAGTAACAGGCAGCCAAACCATAACCGAAATTATCAGCAAACAAAAGCCACATTTATGCTTTGAAGCAAGCAGACAAAATATGTGAATAAATATGACAGCTTAGACATAAACTTGCTCAACCTAGATAGATCTAATGGGCAATCACACTTTTGGATGGAAAAATGAAATGAATTTACCTGCAGCAGCCAAATCTGGAAACAGGGTAGGACAGAGAGGGTGGAGACGTTCCCGGTAGTGGAAGAGGGACATCGGGGAGTCTCTCCGCTGTAGCCTATGGGGCGGCTCCTCAGGTCGGGCAGTAAGTCCCCTCGGAGGCCGTGGCAGCAGGAGGCGGGTCGGGGCCAGAGGCCGTCGCGGCGCGAGACAGGTAGTCTGGGGAGGTGGCGGCGCGAGGCAGGTCGTAGTCTGGGGAGGTGGTGGCGCGAGGCAGATCGACGGCGTGAGAAAATCGGCGACGCCAGGGAACCAGCGGGCGGCACCTCAGACTGCGGACGGTGGGAAGGTGCAGCTGGACGGGAGCGTCAGGAGGGGCCACCGGTGGTGGGAGGGGCAGGGGCGTGACCGAACCGGTGAAGAGGACGGTGGTGGTGCCTGGCGGCGGCGGCTAGGCCTAGGTGGGGATTTTGGTTAGGTTTGTGTGTGGCGTGAGAGGTGCGGTGTATTTGGGTCATTGGGGTGAGACTTACAAAATATCAGGACTCTGGGCCAAGCCCGCGCGGGGCTCTTGCCGCTTGATATTTTTGGTGCGGGCACGATGATAGAAATTGGTGGGCCACGTCTAAGAAACGCCGACACTCTTTCTGTCCAACCGAACTGCCGACACATAATGTATCAGTATAGGTGGTATATGCCGACACATTTTACGTCGGTGGTCATTGAGCCATTCCCGATAGATAATGTGTCAAAAAGCCCGCATAACGCTGATAGTCGGTGTGTCGGTATAGTTTGAGACAAAAAGAGTGCCGGCCTTCTGTACTTATGTCAACAGATGCATGTCGGTAGTGTGGCGTCGTGGTGTAGTGATGGGACGTGACGGACCGCTAAACCTAGACAAATCTCGGAGAAAATGAAACTTGGAGTTCGAGCTTCGAGAGGAGAAAAGCTTAACTAGTGTGGCTTGGGCATTCCATCGAACATGTTGTGTGCATAGGAGGTGAGCTAGAGCACCACCAAGCCCTCTTCCCCTCGGCCAGAAAAAACAGAGCAGTGTCCTCTGCTCTTACGCGAGCGGGTATATATAGGCACCTCATTGGTCCCGGTTGGTGACATGAACCGGGACTAAAGGGGAGCCTTTGGTCCCGGTTCAAGTCACCAACCGGGACCAATGGTGGTGGGCCAGGAGCAAGGCCCATTGGTCCCGAGTCGTCCCACCAACCGGGACCAAAAGATCCAGACGAATCGGGACCAATGACCCACGTGGCCCGGCCGGCCTCCTGGGCTCACGAACCGGGTCCAATGCCCCCATTGGTCCCGGTTCTGGATTGAACCGGGACTAATGGGCTGACCCGGCCTGGACCATTGTCCCGTTTTCTACTAGTGCGGCGCCCGAGCCAACACCATCTGGAGGGGAACCGGTCTAGGGTCGGGGCCCAGATCCGCCGCCGCCAGCAGCCATGGCCGGCCCCACGCTGCCCCCGCAGCCGTGGAGGCACAACCGTCGCCGGAATCCGATCGGGCTGCCGCCCCATCACGCCAACTCCGCCTCCACGCCAGGCGACCAGGTTCACCATCACGTCTCGGCCAGAGGATTCCCTCGCGAGGAGAGGAGGATGGTCCGCCGTCCGTCGGGCGAGCGAGTGCAGTGGAGTTCCTACGATTAGTCCGTCCGGAATCTCCTGATTATGCTTTCTATCTCATTAATACGCCCTCCGATGAGTAAAAAAATTCGAGTTCATGGAGAAACATCATTTATCAAAGAAGTAAATTTAGAAGAGGTGCATGCACGTTCTCCAGGCAGACTACCCTAACCCAAAGAAAGGAGGGGTGGCTGGTCCGATGGGTCGATAGGAATCTGTAGTCCGATTCCTAATCCCAGAAAAATAAAATGCTCTTTGTCTTTTTTTTGCGGGGGAAAACAAAAATTTCAATACTCAAGGAGGCCTCTCAGCCTTAACCAAGTTTACAAGAAAGTCAGGTCCTCCTGCGAACCAGACTGCCGTACGTGAGGTAGTACGGCCATACGCGGCCAACTCATGACTCGCGGTATTCTGCCATCGGCTACACTGCACGAAAACAAGCTCTCTAGCGTGATGGTGTACTAAGCTATTAATCTCTCCAACGAGAGCGCGGTACTGTGATCTATCTGTCGTTGGTGCTGTGAGCATTGCCACCGCCTCGGCGCTATCTAACTCCACAATGATAGGCATCATGGTCCTATGTAGAGCAAGGTCTAAGCCTTCTCTACAAGCTGAGAGCTCCGCCTCCGGCGCGCTATCACATGTGCGGATTTCTCTGCATGCGCTGAAGATGATATCCCCTTTGTCATCTCGAAGGATCATACCTCCGCCTGCTGCTCCTGTGGTTGCAACGAAACTGCCATCGGTGTTAAGCTTGGTCCAGCCCGTGCTAGGGGGTGTCCAGCCCGTCCGCACCCTACCCCTCTTGTTGGGTTCCGCGCGCTGTGGGGTGGCGCAGACAACCATCTTCCCCTTCTCCATGTTGGCCGTCGGGTGTTGCTGAATACATAGCAGGGAATTGATGTACCCATGTAAGAACCGACGAGAGGCCTCTGCCGGGGGCGGTGGTTTGTCATGGGTAATCTCATTACGAACATGCCACACTCGCCACATGATCATGAGTACCACCAGCCTCGCCGTCTCATCCAGGGATTCCAACAGTGCAAAAAGCCACTCTGGCCCCGTGTCGCGGATAGACTCCACCTTGGGGATGTTCCAATCGAACGCCATGATCCTCCAGAGCTCCCTCGCCAGTGGGCACCTGCATAGCGCGTGGAATCCGTCCTCGCGTTCAACACCACATAGGGGGCATACGTCATTAACCTCGAGGTGCCGTGAGGCTTTGTTAGCCCAAGTAGCAAGCGAATTTGTGACGACCCTCCATGCAAACACGCGTACCTTTGCACTTGCCAGGATGTGCTTTTTCTAAAATGAAATTAAATTATGGTGGCCTACTGGAGTGACAGCACGACCCACACCCTTGCACTTGCATTGCACCCACTCAAGGCAAGGACCATTGTAGTTTCTGTTTTATAGCCGCCTCGTCTTCGGCTCTTCCTCCTCCTCCACAAAAAGCTAGTGTTTTTGCCTCCCGCCGCCGCCGCCGCAGGTCCATCTCCTCTTCGGTGGCCTTAGGACCATGGGGGCGCGGTGGATCTCGGCAAGGGTCGGCTGGAGGGCTCCTTTATAATCGTTTCTTTCAGTTTTGCTACGGTTTGTGTCCTGCTCAGGAAGACGAGACGGCGGCGTCTCCCTGAAGATGGAATAAAGGTCTCCCCGCCTAGCCCCCGTTCCGGCGATGTGTCTAGCATCGTTGGTGGGCGTGTGGAGGTGTATCTCCGGCGGATCTATCTTTGGTGGATTTACTCGGATCTCGTCGGTGTTTGTCTACGTTCGTGTGTCTTCGGATTGGATCTTTCTGATCTACGTTATTCTTCGTCTGCGGCCGTTGCTGTTTTGGTGCGCTGGTCCTATGGGACCTTAGCACGACGACTTCCCGATTTTCTACTACAACACGTTGTGCCCGACTCCGGCGATGGAGGGGCGATGACGGCGGCGCGCCTTCGGCTCGCTTCAGTGCTAGTAGCAGGGGCGGGCCCACCTCAATTCAAGGGTATTCAAACAAGGGTATTCAGTTGAATACCCGTTATTTTTGTCGAAAAACTAGATGTATATAGTGTATACCATATGTATGTACAAGAAAAAAATGAAACTGATTTTTTTGAGACAACATAAAAAAAAATGAAACTGTTGCAATATAACGTTCTACCTCATTATTTCAGCCCATAAACAAAGGCTCGCCCCAGCTCCTACTCTCCCTCACCACCCACGACATGGCCCATAGACCCAATTTGCTCGCAAGCAAGCCATCAGGCGGCCAGGGCTGATTGCCATCTTCCATCGCCGCCACCTCGCGTGCGCGTACGGCGGCAGGCACTGGCGGGCGGCGTGACAGTGGCATCCATCCATATTCTAGATTCAAACGTCATGGCATCCATCCATGGGCCCTCGCTCCCTCATGTACCCATGTACGGATCTCAGTACGCATCAGCCTTCGATTTGGGTCACTCCTCTCATCTTTTTTTTTAGTGGAAATATAATTCATCTATTACTGCAGGGTCGTCGTCTTCTCCTATTGTCCAGCAGGCCGCAGACTACACGAGTCTCATCGAGCATCAATAATAATGCATGCGTAGAACACTACAAGTAAGTTAATTTTACTAGAATTAGATATTTTTGTGCAGTCAATTATCATTTGATGTTTTATATCCTCTATAAATCTTGGATGTTGCGACTCGATATGCTGAACAATCAGTATTTCTATATGGTGGACAATTTTAAGTTATGATCAATTATGTGAATCTAATCGGTTATGTTGCTATATCTTTGTGTATTACAATTTGTATAGTTTGGTACTATAATCAGTTATACATACCAAAACAAGGCTTTAGGCTTTTGAAAAATTGCCTTTGAAATTTTGAATACACACTCTTGAAATCCTGGGCCCACCAATGGCTGGTAGTTGTCGCTAGGTGGTCTATGGATCTGGATGTAATTTCTATTATTTCTGGTATTCGTTGTCCTGCCATGATTGAAAATGAATAGATCGGAAATTTTCTCGCAAAAAAAAGGCAAGTGGCACTTTCAAAAGAATTTTTTCAGGCAAAAGACATATCCAGATGTACCTTGACAATGCATGGATAGAATCCATAATACCAAAATAGGTCATCCCCACTATCCTATTTCTCTCCACATGCACCCTTGCCACCTCGGCATGTTTCAACCAATGGTGTGATTTCAACTCAGGTACTTTTTCTTTGAGATATTCATCTGTGGTAATTAATCAAACCAAGCCTCCTCCGTCTTCCATTGAAGCCCATCAGTGTAAAACCTGATAAAGAGAAGCCCATCGGTCATCTCTCTCTATTCCTAAACCTAAAAAAAATATCTCCGTATTCCTGGCAGACCAGGCGATGCTTTCAACCCATCGTTCAACCCCCACCCACGCACCACCAGGCGGTGCCCTGCAACACTGCCCTCCAGAGTTCATTGAGGAAACCACCCCCTCATGCAAGCTACCTCCGCCGCGGCAACCAGATAAGGTGCATGGCCGCCGCCGAAACCAGATCGGGTGCATGGCCGGCGCCGCCTCTGACCCACAAGAATTGAGATTATCTGTGGCTTGTTGCCGTCCGGCGCGCAGCACGTCGCCCTCCACGGATCCAGGCGCGCCGGTAAGATCCAACACGGGGATCTGCAGCACACGGATCAGGAATGCGCCGCTACCCTGCAGTACCGACGTGCCCAACCTCAGCCACCTCAACAACCTCTTCAAGAACGTCCTCCACCACCGCCCGGTTACCCAGATTCCTGGAAGCGACGACGCCGCCGGCTCTCGGACGACTTCCCCTGCTCTGGCTAAAGTGCCTCTGTAAATTGTGGAGCGGCATCGCTCTAATCGTCTCACACGATGGGTTGGTGTACGAACCTTTGATCAAAAATCGTGGCATGATGTCCAGGAGGGTGTGGAGCACGAGGAGAATCTTCTTCGGGGTTAATCTGATTCATTGTACTCCCCGTTATAGAAGAAACAACCTCCAGGTTGTCTCTATTTTACTCTATGGTAGTAGCGTGTAGTTCATTTAAATCTGCATTAGCCAAGATTGACTTCAGTTACGATTTTCCTTGGTTATGCTACATCTGTAGTCCCTTCTCCCATGTCTTCTCCTTTGTTAATCAAGCCTTTTGTTGTTTGCAGTGGTACACGTGCATGACATCTCCACAAGTTGTGGCCTTGGTAAGTACTATGAAACCGGCTGATAAAATTATGGATGGAGATAGCTTATGAATCATGCCTTTCTCATACCCATTAATGCAATTTGTTTACTAGACAGAGGATTTACATTTCAGATTTCTCTAACAACATGATAGTGAAGGAATGCAGGTTAATTTTGTATTTATTTTTCAATCTCATTTGCGCTCTGGTGGTTAAAGTTTCTTTCCATTCATTAACAGTTTCTCGCAACTCACATCGACTTTAGATGTATTTGTTAGTCCATCTGTTTCATCACATTTCATAGATTGCCAACAGAAATGTGAGAGTTTGTCTTTTGCCTTTTCAGGTACACTACCATTCTTTATTTATGTCTACATCAAGTGGTTGCCACAATGGATACCTCCGCGATGGGATGCATACTTCTACGAGGCTACATGTAAGTTACACAGCTACTTGCAACAAAACTGCGCATGCACTTATTTGATTGCTCACATCTATAAATGGAGTTGAATTAGCTGGTTAGGATATCAACATGTTTTCTTTTTCTCTAATACTGTCATGTAATTCATATATATGTTGATCCATCTTCTCTGGGACAATCAAATGTTCATGTCCAATGTTTTATTGTTTCTTCGGCTACGTTGAAGGCATTGGCAAAGACATTAATTGGTTATCGACAGTAGTAATCTTTACCCTTTTGAGATCAAGCATAAGAGATCTTCTGATATGAATTATTCCCATGGGTAGTTGGAAATCCAAATTGCCGTGCTAAGAAATCTTGGTGTTTGTTTCTTTATATTTCAAGAGTATTGTAGCCCATTTTAGCATTGTAGTTAACTAAAGCTATGAACAATACCACTGTCTGCTACATGAAGGTATTCATGAAAAAAAGAGGTACAAGACTTTGCCACCATTATTTCAATATAACTGGCATTTATTGGGAAGCGACTTTTTTTAGAGTACAAAGAGAGATTATATTATGCAAATGTGCAATGTCAGACACCCATAAATATGATACTGAGAACTTTTCATTTGTTCTAATTTATTCTCGATAATGTATTACTATATATTCCCGCACCAACGTGCGGGGTATTATCTAGTTACGTATAATATGGCAGCCACTCCAGCACCATCGGCCACCGGCGCCTCCGTCGGCTTGCTGCTGCTGCCCCCGTGTCGGGCCATTTTCATACTGTTCTGGCAACCGAAGCTCCGTTGCGCCCCTTCTTTTAAGTTTGACTAAACTTATGCACAAAAATATCAAACATATAGAATATGAAATTTGGGCTGATTCGTGGGACCCAGTGGTCAGCGCCTCTCGGTAGGAATTGATCCCCAATCTCCACCTTCCCGAACCTTCCATGGCGATGGCGGGGACCGACTGACTGGCGACCAACCCTCGGCACGTCCTTGCCGTGGCTCCACTCGGACCGGCCACCGCGTTGCTGAGCCAGCTGCCCGTACTCTGGGCGTGTAGCATCCCCGGCCCGTCGCTGCTCGCGGCTGTGGTTGGTCGCCGACGGCGGTCGCCGTGGGCGTGCAGCGCAGCGGTGGGACGGGAGAGGAGCGATTGGTGCTCGGAGACTCTCTGATGAGCCGCCTTGGAACACCACGCGGCCGGAGGAGGCCAGCCGGGACGCTCACGCCGCGGTGCTTCAGTGAGTTCTCGAAAATCAAGTACTACTCCGTTCAAAATTCTCCGGGCACGCCGGAGTAGTATCTACGGTATTTAGGGTCTGTTCTGAAACTCTCCCAACTCCAAAGATTCAGCTTCTCAACCTAGCTTCATACTTCACGCAGCGATTCCCATCCCGTTCGGCAGCGAAATCAGCTCTCGATCCACTCTGTGGGCTCGCAGACCAATTCAACTCCCTATGGCCTGCTCGGGAAGAAAAACAGAAAATGGGCTGCAGGCCCAGTTCGGAGTGAATAGGATGGACGGACATTAGGCCTCCACATCCCATCATCTAACGGCTGTAACATCGTCTTCCCCATCCGTTTTCAGGTTGTAGGGTTTGCATGTCTCAGAGTAGAGGAATGGGATGGCGGCGGCCTGTCTAGGCGCACCCCGAGGCCTGGAGGAAGAAGAGCGGGGTTGGTGGCGCAGGCACGCATGGCCATGGCGGCGCGAGGCGAGGGAGAGGAGGACCTGCATGACCATGGCGGCACGAGATGAGACAGAGGAGGACAGCATGGCCATGGCGGTGCGAGGCGAGGAGGTGGAGGTGCGAGAGCGAGGCAGATGAGGGCGGCCATGGCGGAGCGAGAAGGAGGAGGGCATGGGAGCGAGGCAGAGGAGGGCATGGGAGCGAGGCAGAGGAGGGCGTGGGAGCGAGGCAGAGGAGGGCATGGTGGAGGCGGAGAGCCGGTCGCGGCGTGCGTTGCGTCGCGCGGTACAGGAGCGAGCTATTATGGGTGAAACGTTTTTTTGACTTGGCGGTGGCATTCCTACGTAATTATGCCGAACTCCTCGCTCCACCGTTTGAAGAAGCTGGGCTTTAGCAGCTTCGACAATTTGCACTAGAGGATCGCTCTGCTTCGCGAAGCGGACTCCACGGAGCTCAGACGTTCTGCTCTGCTCCGCGCGTGGAGCTGGCGGAGCGCGGAGCCGAAGGACTTCAAAACAGGCCCTTAGTTAGTTAATCTCCGGGCACGCCCTGTTCCATCGATTTCATTGAAATGAAACAAATCCTTGCTTACATTACATCTGGGGAAATGGAAAGCACTTAACCAGCATAGGAGAACATGCGATTTTCTTTTTCTTTTTCTCTCCATCATCGGATTGTTTCCATTGGCGCAGTCCACCTGTCCGTGCATAATGGAAACATCTCTTTGACAAGACGCATCAAATGTTAGTTCCTGTATTAGTCAATTCTTATAGCAACTTCAACCAGGAGGTTAATGGATGCAAGTAAGTGCCTTAGGTGGCATACCGACAATAGGTTTTTCAATGCCGAATTGTTAGAGCACTGGAGAATCCAACATTAGAAAATTCTGAACATTTTGTGGTTCATGATGACTATCAAGCAGGGCCAGGCCAGAACTAGGCTCAGTCATCACTCTGGGTTTGCAAAGTCATTGCAGGGTCACTTTCATGCTTAATAGCAGGTTGAGTAGCAGCAGGAAAAGGAGGACTTCTTGGGATTGAAAGTTCAAAAACAGTTACATCATAGTTTGACACCATTTTCTCGGTTTTTTTACACTCCGTCTAGACTAGTAAAGCTAAAGTGCAGCAAGGCTGTAGTCGAAAAGTTAACAATGATGTTTAGGAAGTTGGTTGGGCTATTTTCAAGGAACTGGGGAGAAAATTTTCCGATTGAGTTCTCTCCCATGAGAAATAGACTCCGATGCAAACCAAGGTAGCTCATGCTATAATTCGTAACCTAGTGCTGTTGCGGCTATATATGTGCTCTACTGAGTAGGTACATATGTAGCAATGGTGAAGAAGTCTGCATTTTCTAATTAATTAAGCCACTGTGACATTACTTTTCACTAAGTAAGGTTGGAGGCTCAGAAGTAGTTGTTTTGCATCGCTTTCCTTTTTATTTTGTACTCCCTCCGTCCGGAAATACTTGTCGGAGAAATGCATAAAAATAAATGTATTTAAAACTAAAATATGTCTAGGTACATCCATTCCTCCGACAAGTATTTCCGGACGGAGGGAGTAGTAAAGAAAAATGGCTACATGCTATTCCAATTTGGAATTCTGGTATTTAAGTACAAGCCAGACACTATCCTAATAACTGCCATGTGCCATCTGTATCTGCTGTTACGTCCTGCTGTCTCCTTTCTTCGGTACAGCTGTACTAGTGCTGCTGGTAGGTATTGCCACTGTCTCATTTCACTTCACTGCACATGTACATATGCACTTCTATTGTTGATTCTATCTATGGCACTTATTTTATTTATTGTTAAGTAGTAAGAACATTGCGATAAATCCATTAGTTTCGACCCAGTGTTCAGTACCTCTACCTCTTGCCAGTATCAAATCGCCAAGTCCCAATTTCATATTGCAGCTACGTTCCTGCTCCAGGTGGTAGAGGGGGATTCACCCTCGTCCGCCTTCTTGCGGTGGCTTGGACTGACCAGGCTGTTAACCATCTCCCAGGCCATCACATGCTCTGGGAGTATAGTATTGTTGGTTGATTGGATGCAGCTTGTACACTGCATGGTCTCAACAATAAAATTCGCAAGTAGGCACATGCTTGAGGCTGTATTTATCCACATGTGATGACTTGTACATTCGTCTTTTCCTTCCTAATTTAGTATGGACAAGCTAAAAAATGATGAGTTGGCCCAATGGACACATTCAGCGCGTACCTTCACATGTGATTCCTCAGCGTTATCAGTGTTCTTAATTTCTTGATTCTTTGGCTACCTGTTATATATAAGTGGACAGCTTGTTGGAGCTCCTTGTTGGCTAGCTCCTGTGGCGTACGTGAAAAGAAAAATCGCATGTATGTTGACTTGACTGTGTACTAGTACTTGATCACTTGCTCTGTGGTTATGCTAGGTAGCAGTGTCATAGAGCTCAGCAGTGCAGGTGATCACTTTCTTTAGAGTTGGGAGGTATCTACTAATGCTTTAATAACATGGAATTATTAGATGCCGGTTTCTTCTGAGTTGGGCGGTCCCAACAATAACAAATGCTAATGAGAACTATAAGATGATGGCCTATATATAGTATGGCTAACGCCTGGCTTCTTAGTTTCATGTTTGAGTAGTTAGCCACCTTGTTCAGTCTACTAATAGCAGGGAGTGTTGAGTGTCCTTTGTACCTCCTGCTTCACTGCTGGCCGGACACTTGCCTGAGTCTGAAGTCTGAACCTGTGCTGCTCGCTGCAATTGTGCTACCACTAGGTTTGTGTAAACAAATTGCTTGTGATTTTCTGATTGTAATGATCTACATTAGCTGCCTTAATTAGGTACTTATGTTTAATAAAACAGCTACGCTGATTCTGTGGTGAAAATTCATTTCATGCAGTGCATGCAGGACAAGATCAATGGGGCTTATAGACTTCTGGAATGCATGGGCGGTTCAGAGCCTGGTGCTGGCGAGCCTCACTCTGCAAGTCCTCATGCTCTTGTTAGCCGGGATACGTCGGCGTGAAACATCCTGGCGGCTGTTCAGCTTAATCCTCTGGCTGGCATACCAGCTGGCTGATGCCACTGCAATATATGCTCTCGGCCACCTCTCTTTCGACGGTGCCACACGTCGCGAGCATCGTCTCGTCGCGTTTTGGGCACCGTTTCTCTTGCTGCACCTTGGCGGCCCGGACAACATCACCGCCTACTCACTCGAGGACAACAGACTCTGGCTGCGACACCTGATAACTCTTGGTCTGCAGGTTGTGGGTGCTGTCTACGTCCTCTACAAACATTACATCGGCACTCATGACATGTTCGTGCTTGCTGTCATCTTGATGTTCATCGTCGGCGTTCTCAAGTATGGAGAGAGGACAGCAGCACTGAAAGGCAGCAACATGGACAGCATCCGGAGCTCCCTTAAGAAGGAACCACGTGCCAAATGTCATTTTTACCTTGATGATAGACCCCCAAAAGGAGGATTCAAGGCGAAGATCGACGAAGAAGAATTCCTTATGCGGCATGCTCACTCCCTGTTCCACATCTGCAAGCACGCGGCTGTTGATTCGTCAAGCGGCATGGGTGAAGACAACCGTGAGACCAAAGTACTTGAACACCTCACGTATGAACAGAGGTATGTGTTGATGGAGTTGGAGCCTTCCCTGATGTATGACATCCTCTACACCAAGGCAGCCTTCGTCCACAATTTATTTGGTTATTGTGTCTGCATAGTCTCGCCTGCTGCCGCTACTGCCTCACTTTTGCTGTTCCAGTTCAGTGGCAAAGCTGGTCACAGCAGAGTGGATGTTCTGATCACCTACATCTTACTGGGCAGTGCCTTACTCCTGGAGATGAGATCTCTGCTGAGTGCACTTGGGTCGAGTTGGACACTCCCCTTCCTTTGTGGCACAAGATGGAGTTGGCTTCAACATGAAGTTCTCTGTGGAGGGGGGTGGGATCAGCTTCGTCGTCGGATTGTGTCTCTTCACGGGCTCATAAAGGTCATGGGACTTAGCACATGGTTGAGGCCGGCAAGGAGGTTGTCGGGCACTGTGGGGCAGTATAACATGTTGCACTTGTGCAGTCGTCCCAGCAAAAGGAACGGTCCTCTACTGGGTAGATTTGCCAACATGCTGGGAGCCCAGGAGTGGTGGGATAGGGAGCATCACTCATGGACCATCAAGTTTCCAGAGGAGCTGAAACAGAGGTTGATGCTATACATAGAGAAATTGGTCAACGATGGGAAAGTGAGCACACAGGGCATTATCAGGAAAAAATGGGGCGAGGAGGCACTCAAGGCTTGTAATCTGGATGAAGATATGTTTGAAGATCTAAAAAGAAAACTAGGTGTTGAGTTCCAAGAGGGCGTCATTATCTGGCACATCGCCACCGACCTCTTCCTCCTCCACGAGAATCGGAAGAAAGCAACAGAAGAGCCCACGGAAGACGAAGCATTCTATGAGGAGTCTATCATGGTGATGTCCAGTTACATGATGTTCCTCCTGGTGGAACGTCCCTACATGTTACCGGGCCTTTCTCAGAGCAAATTGTACCGACTAACCTGTGAGAATCTGGTCAGCATATGGTCCAAAGAAGGCCAAGAGCACCCTGCTCCCAGCTGCGGCGACTTGTTCCGCATGTATGAAGACCCTAATTCCCGCACCAGTCTCCGGGACAGGAAGAAGCTTGCGGACATGGTTCAAGAAGAGAGTCCAAATCCCACCGATGAAGTTCCCCGTGTCTCTTATGCAATCGCCGTTGCCCGTGCACTGGTTTGGAATGACAAGCAAGTAAAGCGCAAGAACAACTCATTGCAGGTGCTCTTCTCTGTGTGGATGGATTTCCTGGTCCACGGTGCTAATAAGTGCAGCAGGGAGTCCCATGCCAAGAAACTAAGTAGTGGAGGTGAGCTCACAACCATCCTGTGGCTTCTTACCGAGCACCTCCACCAACTGGTCAAGCATAACCGACAACTAAAGGCGGAAGAGGCAAAACAAGGCATTTAGCTGGCACGAATATTATCACTCTCGTCCAAATTTCATTGATCTTAGTATAATGAAGTTGTGAGTCTGTAGCAAATAGTGTTTGTCTTGTTTATGAATCAACAAGCTTGGGTAATTATCTAAGCTTATTACCAAGGATCCATGGATATAGAACAAGAGTGTAACACTTCATTGCCTGCATGTTCATGTTATGCCCGGTAAGTAAAATGCAATCATTCGATGCAGATCTGGAACAAGCTGGGACTTGACTGACACGGAATTGTCAAGTAGGCACATGGTTGAGGCTGAATTTTATCTAGCTAATCCCCGTGATTCCCTCTAAATGTAGTGTTAACAAGCTTCCAAATGATGAGTTGGTCTCCAAGATGCTCTTGATGCCATGTCAGCGCAATGAGCACCACGTAACTAATCTCTCACTATCTTATCTGTAATTAATTGTTGATTGTAGTTAGGTTGTTACTTCGCTTTGCCAAAAATGACATGTACTTACTCGCTAGTTAGTTTGTTACTGTTTAATGACATGTATCAGGAATTCAGGATTTGTGTTGCGAGACAAAATGGCAGGAAGTTCTGATTACGGTTTCGTCTTCTGCACTGACATTCTTTCGGCGAATGCGGTGTCCATGGCATGTATCAGCCGCTTCTGTTTGCTTCAAAACGAGGAGTCTGGCATAGTGCAGGCACCAGATCGTGTGTCCATGGCTCCTTCTGTATCAGCAACAAGATGAAAACAAAACAAAGGATGCCACAAAGGAGGTGGAGTTGCTATAGATGAAGGCAAAGGTAACTGCTTCATTCTGCTGTCTTGCATGACCGGGCTGCCTGCGCCGTGCCCATCACGCTGCCAGACTCCGCCTGCCAGATCTATGCCGGCATAGCATTGCACGGGCCAACACGGTTGGTAGCAACATCAGTATCAGCCGATCAGGTATTTGTGCTCGCCATCTAGAGCTTTCTCTGCTCTTCGGCATCTCTTATGACTGCAGTGCACTCCCTGTTAATCTGCCTTTTTTTATGCTTTTCATCTGTGCCACCAAAAATGGTACGATCGAGCGGCGTGACCAGCGGCATACATAGGCGGCACATCAGACCAAACGAGCCCGACATAGTGCAAAAGGTTAGCACACACTTCGTATGAGTAATTTTTTTTAAAGCTTCGTATGAGTATCATGTGCAGAACTACAGATTAGGGCCCATGAAGAGAAACTTGATGGTGATGGAAGCCATGAAACTTCAAGTTAAAACCACTCCGTCTGGTCAACCTGGCTTGGTATGTCATGGCCATGGGCCATGGCCAACGGTTTTCAAGAGGTGCAACAGCCTGTGCGTCCTCTGCACCAGCTAATAATCCTCGAGGTTTCTGCCAGGATACATTGGGTCAAAGATAACATGCATCACCACCTGACAAGCTCGGCTTGTTCGACATAGTTGACAGGCCAGGCTCGGAAAGGCCGGGCCAGAGAAAGCCGCGAGCGTTTTTTTGGCCAACTCGATCCGTCCATCCGTAATACAATCGAGAGCTAGGCAAAAAAAATAAACTACGTTCACATGATATATATTTTAGTGGCTTTATCAGTTATACTTTCTTATATCTTTTAAAACACACTACAGACGCAGACGCTCATACATACTCACATACACTCACGCTTATGAATGCACGCACGCACACCCTACCCCTATGAGCACATCCGAGAAACTCAATTACACCAACACTGAGGCAGATTTATTTGACTGACGAGTGAGTACATAATAGTTCAAAAAATAGTGTTATATAGTACATGCTTAACATTATGTACTTGGGGAGTTAAGATGCTCGCGATTCAGCCTTGGTAACAGATGAGATTGAAAGTACCCACGGATCAGTCAGGGTAGCAAATTCAGGGCAGGACAACCAAGTGCCAATATTTCAGTGGCCTATACCTAACATAGATTGAAAAAGGTATGGTTAGCTTGATTTGTTGCCCACCATCTCAACTGGGCTGCATCTCCGGATCTGCATCAGCAAGAAACTAACTTAACTTGTTAATTAACTGCATCTCCAGATCTGGATCAGTGGAAAGTAGCTTGTTAATTGACTAATTACCTACCTTGAAATGAAGGTTTTGGTGCACGCATGCCAGCAGGCAGCTGTCAGTTTAAATGGAGCACTTACCGTCGTGGATCTTGCTACAGATACAACAAGGTTATTTACTTCATTTCGAGGTAGGTAGTTAGTCTTTGCTTTGCTTTACTTGTGCCGTTAGACTTTAGTTTTGTTGTGCTAGTTGAGTGTGTCGATAGGGGAGTTGTCTTTTACCTCAGAGTTGTGTTGGTTCTAGATACTTCTCTAGTCAAAGGTAAGAAATACAATAACTGTGGAGGTACCAGTACCTTTTCTCTTAATAGTACGAAACATTTCCAAATATCCATGTGGCCTTGGAAGGTTTCTTTCGCAGCATGAGGTAGACACAAAAACTTGAGCAATATATAGACCCTTACATACTCAATTTGAACTAAAACCAGGACAATAATTTTGGAACGGAGGGAGTACTAAAATACATCATAAATTCAAAATAAGGCAGATAATTGGCCTGGGTGCACCGAAAACAAAACAGGAATGAGTAGCATAGCAAATTAAGGGAGGATATACATATATAGTTTTCGTGTGAGAAACGGTCGGTGTGTCATGTCACTGGATACAAGGTAGCATACCGTCCAGGCCTCCTACGATGGCCCGTAGGTTTGGCGTCTACATGTTCACCGAATGCCTCCCCTGGTAGCATCATGTCTGTAGGGGCCGGGGCTGGACCCTCCTCCGGTTGTGGATACCGGCGTGGGGGACCTTGAGGCCACATAGGCCCGTCATCATCGAAAACATGAAACACCCTGAGGATGCTAGAAGGAATGGCTGGATAGTCAGGGGAGTCAGGGGTGCCTACCGGTGATGGCAGAGGGCCAAATGCCAGATCGCCCAACTCTCCACCGTCACCGGGTATAGCCTTCGTGTCCTGAGCAGACTCTTCATCACCTGGGCCATAATCGCCAATCTGAAACGGGCCAGCATGTTCTACCATAATCCAGACGATGGTCGTGAGGTCACCGCCATGGCCAAGCTGCCTAGCATGGGATTCCCTGCTGCATCGGGTGGCTGCATAGAGCAGCTTGTCCACCCAGATGTTCAAGACGAGCTCCAACAGTTTCAGCGTCTTCAGACCATCAGCCTTGAGCAGCTCCACAGCAATATTAGCCCCGTCCAAGACCAATAGATTTCTACTATCTTCTAAACCCCACTCATTTTTCTCCTTATTGTTGACCAGGGTCCTAGCAAGCTTCTCCTCTCTAGTTGTACAACTGGAACTAATGGCTGCCTCCTCATGACCCTTACATACCTTGTGCAAGTATTCAAGGGTTGCTTCGTACAGGCTGAGGAGCTCAAGGCCAGGTAGCATGTACGGGCGCACGACCATGAGGAACATGAGGTGCTCCGACATTGCCTCTATCGCCTTGGCATGTGTCGCTGCATTCTCTTCATGGATAGCCGATTGATTGCGGCAGACGAGGAAAAGTTTGGTGGCGATGTGCCACACAAGGATGTCCTCTTGGAACTCATGGCCGAATGCCAGATGAACTTTATTCAGTTTCTCATGACGCTTCCTGGTTGCTACCTGACCCCAGTACGTCGTGATGTCCATCCTAGAGTAGCTGCCATACTCCTCGCCTTCTTCATATGTTGATTGGAGTATCTTCTGCACACGATTAAACACCAAAAAGCTTTCACAGGATGTGAAAGCTTATGTTCATTCCAAACCTTTTTCAGTCCGATGGCCTTGGCCGCTGTGCCGCATCCGCCCCTCTTCCGAGTGCACTCGTGCAACAAGCTGAGCTTTCCAACGGTGCCTGACCACCTTCTGTAACTGCTTAAACTTGCCGGTGTAGGCCCGGTACGGCATAGGAATAGCCGGCCAGCAGTGTGCAGAGATACACTCGCCATGACACGACGGAGCCAGCGCCAACTCCCAATGCGAAAAAACGCACGGAGCTTGCTGGCCTGTAGGTCAGCCTGCATCCAGGTCGAACCAAGTGCAGTCAACAGCCATCCCACATCCAGGAGGAAGGTACCTAGCAGCAAGGCGTAGGTGATAATCACATCTGGAATGGCCTGGCCTTCTATGTTGTTGAATCCAAACAGCACGATTGCAACCACCATGGCGAGTGGCGTGAGAACACGCATGGTGTGACCATGCCAGGTGTGGATGACGGCCGCCTTGGTGTAGAGGATGTCCTACATGAGTGAGAGCTCCATCTCCACCACACTGCACACATTCTCCCACCCCAAAGTGAATAATTTTCTGCTTCTTTGAATTTCTTGGTCGTCCGCATTGATCGAAGAATCAGACATCGCACGCTTGCAGAAAGGGAGCATGTGATGTGCGACCATCAAGGCTTCGTCATCCACCAGCAGACGACGGCATCCCATTTCGAACAGCAAGTCCGAGCAGGATGTGGTTCTTTGTTCCTTCTTCTTCTCTCCCTCGCTTGCTCGCTTCTTGATGCTGGAGCTCCGGATGTTGCCCAATTTGCCTCGCCAAAGCGCCAATGCCCTCTCAAAAATCTTGGCAGCACCGATGGTGAAAATGATGATGGACGCCGGGACCAAAGTTCCCCCGCCGCCGCCATCGATGTACACGTGCTTGTATAGGACATAGCCAGCTCCCCCGATCCGGAAAATGGCTGTGAGCGCTTCGCGCCCAGAGAGCACATTATCCTCGAGGGAGAGGGCACTGATGTTGTCGGGGCCGCCAAGGTGGTGCAGGAGGAACGGCGCCCAGAATGCGATCAGCTGCTGCCTCGGCGACGGGTCGCAGAGGGACAGATTGCTGAGGGCGTAGGGCGCGACCCAGCTGGCCAGCTGGTATGCAAGCCCAAGGATGAACACACGACGGCCGTCGGCTTTATGCCGACGGGTCACAGCAAAGCGGATTAGGTAAAGATGCGCGATGAAGCTCGAGAGTACCGCTGCCCGGATCTCCCATAAATTGAACAACCGCGCCATCCGCTTCATCCACCCTGGTTCCATTGGTTGGTCGACTGATCTCCTGAAAGCAGCATCGATCACATATGATCATATCGAAATGCATATCCATCTCCAAGACTCCAGATAGTAGCTAGCTAATAAATGTTGCATGCGTGAGAGGGAGATGAGGACGACAGGCTGAGTCCATGGTTACGTACGTACCGGCCGCAGCGGAGGTTGGCTGGTCGATTGATGAGTTAGCCTCGCAGTGTAATGAATACATCCCCATACCATGAAGCCATAGCACAGCTACCTTACACCTTGAACTGGGGGAGATGGGCATCACATGGGATACCACATAGTTAATGACTAATTCTAAACTGCTCAACTAGTTGTGAGGTAAGTGCATGTGCAAGCACGTGCAAGTAGCGTTTGTTAGGGGGTTGGGGCTAATCTTTCGTTTATCCTCGCACTAGTTCCAGGCTTCCAGCCACAGTCCATCTGAAAACAGTCAACTGCAGTTCACTACCGGAATCTGCAAAGGTTCCTAGTGCCGAAACTTTGCCAAGTTCTTTCTCTATTGAGTGCTTTGCGATGGAAGCCGTTTGTCAAGTTTGCGGAAACCAAAGCTCAGAAAACACACAAAATTCGGCACTGAGGCCAGTTTGCCCAGTTCATGAAAAAACACAACTCGGCAACAATACGGAACTCGGCAATACCAAACCGTTGGCGAGAACACGGTCAAGAAGTCTCACCAAAGATCTGACCGAACAGTCCCACTTAGACTAGACTACGGCTGCGTGACGGTGGGGCCCTCTTTGCCGACTTCCGTCTAACGGAAAACTTGGCAAACATTTATTATTTTCTTCTTTTAGGCGCGGTAAGTCAGGAGTCACCAGCGGTCATCACGTGTCGAACTTTGCTGAGTTCCTTTCAGTCGTCCTCGGCAAACATCTCCCTGAAAATCACCAGCGTGGTCCCTTTTGCAGAGTATGGAATTTGGCAAAGTTTTATCTATATTTATTTTTCCAATTGCAGAAAGTTAGGAGTCCTCAGCTGGTGCCTCTTTGCGCTGAGTTTGGCGCTCAACAAAATATACTTTTCCCGAGTAGGGATCTCGGCAAAGCTTTGTACAACATTATTTTCTTTTTCTTTTTTTTGCAGTAAGCCATTTGTTGGTGTTGCGAAGTATGGGGAGAAGACATGGCCACTCCGGTCTGCCAACTTCACCATCCTCCAGAGCTCTCTCAAGACAACCAAAGAAAAAAAGAAAACAAGGAGCTCTCTCAAGGAACCAAGACGTGACCAACATTTTTATCAAGAACGGTAAGACGACTTGGTGGAGGAGTGCATTCTGCAGCGTGCTCACTCCCTTTTTCATATCTGCAAGCGTGGGTTAGTTGATTCAGTAATCGAGATAGATGACTAAGATAGCCCGAGTAAGGTAACGATCAAGGAACCTACGAAAGACCATGAGCAAATGTGGAGGGTGATGGAGATGGAGCTCTTCCTCATGTATGACAACCTGTACACCAAGGCAAGTGTGATCCACTCTTGAGTTGGCTACTGCATCAATATCATCTCGCCAATCGCTGTCATCGCCTCAATCCTGTTGTTCCAGCTTAGCAACAAAGATGGTCACAGCCGATTCGACATTGCCATCACGTACACCTTGTTGGATGGTGCGTTGGTCCTAGAGACGAAATTGCTCCTTTGCGCACTACGGTCAAGCTGGGCACTTGCCTTCTTGTGTGCCACGTGATTGGATTGGCACCGGCACTGAGAGATAGTAATGGCTACGATGCACACTTCTTTCTCTTCGCCGGTCTTGGGCTGACAACATAATCATGACATGAAGCTCAAGGAGGTGGTCAGGCTCCATGTGGCAACACAACATGCTGCGGTTTCGTGCCGGACAGGTGGATCCGGCGAGTCGCTAACTCAGCAATCTATTCAAGATCCCGGGACTTGGTGAGTGGTAGGACAGGAGGTACAACTCATGCACTGTCACTGTCCCCAAGAAGATCATGAATTGTGGAAAGTGGGTGGACAGGAGGGTCTCACGGGATGATGTAAACACACTGGGCATGCTCAGGCATAAGTGGGGTAAATCAGCACAGAATAATGCGAAGCGTGGGCTGTTCAAGAAGTCAAGGACGTGGCACGGAGTAGACTTTCATGAGAGTATCATCGTTTGGCACATCGCCACCGACTTGATCCTCACTGCAAGGGAGTGAAAGGGCCATGATGCAGCTGACCACCGTGTGGAGACAGTCAGGGCACTGTCCAACTACATGATGTTCCTCCTCGTGAACTACCCCTATATGCTACCAGGCACTACTAGGAAAAGGCCTACGAATGGCGCACCTAATTTGGCCATTAATGGCGCATTAGTGGTGCGCCATTAGTGCCACGCCTGGTATACTAATGGCGCACCGTTGATGCGCCATTAGTATGCACAGTAGTGCGCCATTAGTATGCCTCCCAGGGGTCATGTGTACCCAGGTGCTTTGGCATACTAATGGCGCACTCCAGCAGGATGCGCCATTAGTAATGTCTGCATAGTAATGGCGCACTGTCTGGTGATGCGCCATTAGTATCCTTTGGCATACTAATGGCGCACTGTGTTATGATGCGCCATTAGTATGAATATTAGGTTTTTATTATTATTATTTTTCTATTTTTTTGCACAGATTACAAAATGTATAATTGCACAGAATATAGACAGCACACATCAACAACAAATTCATCGAATACAATAGAAGATTAGTCTCTGAATACAATTCATCATATTAGTCTCCGAATACAATTCATCATATTAGTCTCCGAATTGAAAAGACCGAACAAAGATAGAACAATATATTACAAGTCTTGAGACCGCCAGTAGCGAGTTTGTCTTCACATTACAAGTCGATATCGATCATCTAAACTACCATCACATAGAAGAGAGCTGCGGTCATCACGATGAGCATCATCACAATGAAACTCGTCTTCATCCGGTTCCTCCAACGCTCCCTCCCCTCTCCCGCTAGATAGCGGGCGTATCTAGATTCGGCCTCGGCCCTAGTGGTGTACCCTTTGTAACTGTTACCGCTGAATCGGTGAACCTGTCTCCGACACTCCTCCCAGTCATCGTAGACTCCGGGAACCTTACCCTTGTACACGACATACGATGGCATCGCTATGCACTAGCCAAACGAAACGTTAGTACCAATTCACAGACAATACATAAGCAATATATAAGTATGCAACAGAACGATCGAAAGAGAAAAGCAAGACATTAATAGCATCGATTACATCTAAGTTGAACGACTCTCGAAACCAAAGAGACATACTACAAGTTCATTAAAGTTTAATTACAACATGAGCCAATCGATGTTTCAGAACTAGACACAGCATCACTGCTTTCGACTCGACTCAAGGGACCGGAGCGTGGATGAAGCCGTCGTCTATCGTGGGAGTCATGAAATCACGGGCGTTGTCAGCCTGCATTTGTAGCATTGTGTCGATGTCATTGTTCGACGGTTGATTTCTGAGGTAGAACTGCCCCGAGGTACGAAGGACATCTTGATGGATGATTTCCGCAAACTCCGACTGGATGCGAAAGAATTCTTGTCTGATGTCCGCGTCCTGGATTGCCGACACGCTCGCGGCCCAATCTTTGAGTTTACTCGGTAGCAGAAGTTGATGATGGTCCCTTACGATCGCCCGCATGTGATGGATGGCGTAGTAGGTACCCTTCTGACCGCCAGGCGGCTGCTTGACGCAGCAGAACATCGTATTGTGGGAGAACACGTGCTTGCCGGTCTTACGAATAGGCCTGGTGAAGGTGCCTCCAGATTTGGCGTAGCCGGGGAGAACATCATCAAGAACCTTCTTGACATTTGTGTAGTCTACTTTCGACTGACGGTCCGGGTCGAAATACGTGGCCATGGAATATTTGGGGCTTAGGAGGATGAGCGTGCAATGTGTGTCACTGCAGAAAACACGGAATGTTAAAAGAAGAACGATCGAAATCTAAGAATTCATATGTTACGGGGTGGTTGAGGCGGGGGACTTACTCGGGAAAGTAAGGCACGAGGAAGTTATCCTTATCTCGGTTTGCCAGAATGACGCCTTCGAGGTAAGAACTCGCAACTTGCCGGTCCCCAACGCTGCCCAAGATCTTGGCACGCATGTAGAAGGGGTCGACTATCACGATGTCCGGGGTCTTGTCGCGAATGATCCGCATCTCCATACTCAGCGAAAATAGCCGAACGAAGGTGTAGTGCAGCGGAAGAAGGTTCAACATAGCATGGATGTCATCAAACCGCAAGACGATCGTACCCCCGATGGAGTTATCCACAAAGCCCTTGCCCTCTGGCACCTTGGCCGCGAAAACCGGGTATGCCACATCCTTCTCTCTGAGACGCCGCTTCTCCAAAGAAAGAACACTGTCATGCAGACTCCGCATAGCACCGGTTGCAGCATCGAGCATATTTCTCGGTAGCATCGGCCTACCCGCCACATGCACCCTCCTCATTACATCCTCAGGTGAAGGTGGCCCGTCCTGAGCACGGATCGTACTCGGTGCCGGCTGGCTCGCACCCTTGCTAGTTTTTCTTTTGCGTGCCTTCTTCTTCTCCTGAATTGGGACCGAGTTCTGCTCAGAGACCGCCTTCTTGAGTGTGTTGGGGCTGATAATATTTCGCACCTCGCCTATCTGAGGCTCGGTGAAGTCGGCAGCTGGAGGCGTCTCCTGAGAGCTGAACGGCAGACGACGCCTGTTGCAACTTGGCTTCTCCGTGGTACCAGCTAGATCGCGCACGTCTTTTGTTGGGTTGGGTTCTTGAGAAGGAGGCCCCATGAAGTCGCCACCGTACCCATGATCGACAAAGTACTGATCGACGTTGGCAAATGTATCGTCGTCGTCATCGTTCTGATCCTGTGCCAAATGTAAACAAGTTGGGTGGCATCTAGGTACCGTGGAACAAGGGGTTGCCCGGTTGAACGATTTTGCCCTTGGCGACATCGACCAACTCGTTGTTCACGAAGTGCAGGAGACTGCACGGAACGTCGGCGGCGCCCTGCGAAAACATGTAGGGCATCAGGGATGCCCAGTCAAAGGCAAGGAGATGAAGTCCTCGGCCGAGAGAGGCTTAATTAGTTACCGTGATGATGGCGTCGAGCTCGGCTAATGTCGAGGCACCGCCAACGGCGGGCGTGCAGTTGACGGAGGGGCCGCTTGCTGCAGAGGTGCCGGCCGGCGTATGATGGGCCTCTAACCCCTCGTTGGTTACCCCAAGTGGAAGGTGTGAGATGCAGTGTTGTGGAAGTTTTTCCCTTAGCAAAGATGCCAAGGATCGAATCCCCAGAGACTCCTAGGTTCAACAAGTAGGTGTCAACTGCTAACGGCGCCAGATATTAGCAATCAACGTGGACCTGCACACAGATACAAATAACTTTGCTCCCAACGAGTACAGAGAGGTTGTCAATCCCTCCGGTCTTGTAGTTCACAAAGGCTTAAACGCAAATGATAGTAGTGATAGATAATGTTTGCAATAGTAAATAATAGCGAAAAGTAAATAGCGGATGTGATCAATGATGGTAATATGGACCGGAGTCTCATGATGTTCACTAGTGATGTCTCTCTCCCAAAAGACGATAAAACAGCTATGTGAGGTAAACGAATTACAGCTGGGCAATTAACAGGACCACGAACGCAAACCAATGCTGACTACATTGCAAGAAAGGTTGAGGTTCAAAGCATGGGCGGTACGCCAAAGTAAGTAGACCGAAATCCATCAATATCTACTACTAATCATCCACCTTGAGATATCTATCCAGAACATCTGGCTGGTATTAAGTTGCGAGTCCCACCCATAGTGTAAACTCAAAGCAACAGACAACTGCATTAAAAAACTTTGCGTAAAGTAAACAATCCTTGCACCCGCGGGCACAAGCACCGTTGTTTTCCCCCTTGTGGCAACAGCACATCCCCTAGACTCATGTTTCTGTCACTCAAGCTAGTCATCGAGGGGCATGAACCCACAATCGAGCATAACGTTTCCTCTTGGAGTCACTACGTATTACTTGGCCAAAGCAATAAATAACAACGGAGAACATGCAAGAATTACTTATGAACATAAATATAAAAGAGGTAGATCAAATATATTACTCAATCACAATCTGAACATAATCTCATAATCCATCGGATCCCAGCAAACTCATCATAGCAACAGCATAAGGATTACATATGTGCCTCGATCATGTAGGGCAGCTCACGAGGACTAATTAGTGAAGCACAAGAACGGGAGGAGAACATCACATAGCTACTGGTCATGGACTCATGGTCCAAGGGAGACTACTCACAACTCATCCGGGAGGCGTCCATGGTGGTGGAGAGGCTCCCGGTGGTGATCCTCCCCTCCGGCAGGGTGCCGGGAAGAGTTCTCCTGGTGCTCCCGATCTTGGAAGCGGCGGCGGCGGCGGAACAGAGATGAGATCGTGAAAAAGAGTTCCCGTCCCGAGGGTTTCGAAGGACGCTCTAAATATATGCCAAAGGGGGGCACTAGACGGGGCTCGGGGGGCCCAGGCGCCCCCCCGGCGCGGCCCGGGGGGGGGGGCGCACCGCCAGGGCCCCTGGGGCCCTGGTGCCCCCCCCCTCGGCTGTACTTCGGGCGCAAGGTAGGTTCTGGAACGCTGATTTTTTATATAATTTTTCTGGATTTTTCCTGACAGTTCTCGTAATGTGAAAACCTGAAATACAAAAACAGACGAAAACAGAAACTGGCACTGGGGTGCACTGGATTAGTAGGTTAGTCCAAATATGATCAAAAGTGTATAGAAGTGTATAAATATCATAGCAATATCACCCAAAAGTGGCATGGAGCAAGCAGAAATTATAGATACGTTTAGGACGTATCAACATCCCCAAGCTTAATTCCTGCTCGTCCTCGAGTAGGTAAATGATAACAATAATAATTTCTGTGGTGACATGCTATTAACCATATAGGACTTTTTACAGTCATATGACAAAAGCTTACTGAGACAATGATTCTATAGTAATTAAGTTGCCTCATGAGAAAATCACAAAGGACTGAAAGTTTTACAATATGAAACTGAAACATCAAAAAGATTTGCAATGAACATGGTGTGCAAATATGATAAAGTGATATCTAGCTTGCCCCCTTTAGTGAAGCAAAACATAAATGCAGTGGCACCTTCAGGGTTTAAGTGATGACTAGATACAATGATTTCAAAATAAACCATATCACAATCATGCAAAAGACAATGCTACTTTGGGACCATGCACATTACACTCAGAATGACAATCATGCTCTCAGTAGTTGGTGCTTGAAGAAAGAAGGTGGAGACTCAAAAAGTAAAAGAATGGTTATGTGCTAGAGCTTTTTATTTTGAAAACATAGAAGCAATTTTGTCAACGGTAGTAGTACTTCATATGTGTCATGCATAAGACATCCTATAAGTTGCAAGCCTCATGCATCGAATACCAATAGTGCTCGCACCTTGTCCTAATTAGCTCGGATTTCCATGGGTTATCATTGCATTACATATGTTTCAACCAAGTGTCACAAAGGGGTACCTCTATGCCACCTGTACAAAGGTCCAAGGAGATAAATCGCATTTTATTTCTCGTTTTTGATAGATCTCAACTTGAGGACATCCATACCGGGACAACATAGAAAATAGATAATGGACTCCTCTATAATGCTTAAGCATATTCTCGTAAGAGATTGAGGATTAATGTCCAAGCTAAAACTTCCACCATGATACATGGCTTTGGTTGGTGGCCCAATGTTCTTGTCTAACAATATGCATACTTAACCATTCAACCCATGGCAAATCACCCTTACTTCAGACAAGACGAACATGCATAGCAACTCACATGATATTCAACAAAAGTGTGACAGTTGATGGCGTCCCCAGAAACATGGTTACCGCTCAGCAAGCAACTTATAAGAAATAAGATACATAGGCAACATATTCTTTACCACAATAGTTTTTAAGCTACTTTCCCATGAGCTATGTATTGCAAAGTTAGTCTGCTTAGTACAGGTGGAGGTTAGCAAAAGACTGGGAGCGACCAACTAAGAGAGCAATGATGGTCATAATCATGCAGAGCGACAAAGCAACATTGAATCAGGCATGGTAGTTATATCGCTACTCAGAAATAAAAGATCATCAAGGCTTGACAGACTTTCTTTACAGTCTTAAATATGCGTGAGCATATGCCAAGTCAATCAAAATAAATTTTTGAAGGAAGATATTACTAAACCATACCACATCATAGGCAAACAAATCAAGTTGGTATTCAAATAACACATTGGGAATCCCCCAGCTATTTGAGATTAACCATAAGAAAACCTGAACTACTAAGCGCCATTATGCACGTAGCATCTTTATCATAGACATATTAACCAATGCAACGGAAGAAAACTCTCTTAATAAGGTGAGCATGGTAATTAAAGAGAGTTCAAGCAACCAACAAAACAAAAGCTCTTTGAAAAGATAAGCATGAATACTAAGAGCTGAACATGATAGTAGCTATTAAAAGATAAAGAACACACACAACAAAGATAGACATGAAAATTCTATGTTATGTTCTAGGTAGAAGTGGAGCGTGTTTCTCTCCCACATAAAAAAATCTGAGTTCCGACTCGTTATGAAAAACTAAAAAGGAAACTAAGAGCAAGACGCTCCAAGCATAGCACATAGCACATGAAGTGATAAAAATATAGCGGAACGAAAGACGAACTGATAATGTTGATGGAGAAGGGGATGCACGGGGGCATCCCCAAGCTTAGACGCTTGAGTCTCCTTGAATATTTCTTGGGGGTGCACGGGGGCATCCCCAAGCTTGAGCGCTTGACACTCCTGAATCTTTTTATCATCTTCCCTCGCACACTTGAAAACTCCCTTCATACATAACTCATCATAATCTGATTAGCGAGGTTAGTACCCGTAATAAAATAATTGTTCCTTGCTGGAAATAAAGATATTCTTGAAGTTCTACTGTTTCTCAAGATTGCCAAAAGGTTTTTGCAAAGAAAAAGCAAGCTCTTGATTTGCAAAATGAAGGAAAGGCAAAACAGGACAGAATCTGTGAAAAACAGAACAGCAGGTAGTAAATGATTTTTTCGGGGTACTTCTGCAACTCAAATCAAAAAACTCAGAACAGACGCACGAAAGACAATTACATAGAGAACGCTGTCGAAAAAATTCAGACCAAGAAGATGATCTGGTGATTTTATACGAATATTTCTATCCAAGGACGGAATCTGTTTCCTGGACAGCACCTCACAACTTTTGAACTTTCTAGCAATCAGAGGCTATACTTGGCACAAATATGAAAAGCAAAGATACAATGATGATGCTACTGTAGTAAACAACATCAAGACACAACAAAAGCAAAATATAAAAATTTATTCATGTGGGCTGCCTCCCAAAAGCGCTTTCTTTTATGCCTTTAAGCTAGGCATAATGCATATAGATCAAGTTTTATCAAGAGTAAAAGAATAGCTAGCCCGTACAACGGACTCAAAAGGTAACTTGATCTTCTTACGAGGGAAGTGTTCCATCCCTTTCTTGAGAGGAAACTGAAATTTTATATTACCCTCTTTTATGTCAATGATAGCACCAACGGTGCGTAAAAAGGGACATCCCAAAATAATTGGACATGAAGGATCACATTCAATATCCATAATAGTGAAATCAACGGGAACATAATTGTCATTGACAATGATAAGAACATCGTCGATCCTCCCCAAAGGTTTCTTTATGGAAGAATCAACGAGACGAACACCAAAAGAACAAGAATCATAAGGTTTCAATTTAAGCATATCATATATTCTTTTGGGCATAACAGAGGTACTAGCACCAACATCACATAATGCATAACAAGAGAAGTCATTCAATTTAATTTTTATCATAGGATCCCAACCATCTTCTAGCTTTCTAGGTATGGAGGCTTCTACTCTAAGTTTCTCCTCCCTAGCTTTGATGAGAGCATTAGTGATATGCTATGTGAAGGCAAGATTAAGCGTGCTAGTGCGGGGGTCTCTAGACATCTTGTGAAGGAAATCAATAACTTCGGTAAGAGTGCAATTATCAAAATCAAGGTCATTAGCATCAAGTAAAGTGGTAGTGGTGTCCTTAAGGTTCACTTGTTTGGTAGTTTCTATAGTCATAGCATCACCATTAATAGCTCCAATGGGACCAGGAGTACATTGGGTGCTAAGAGTTTGAACATCCTCAACAACTTGGATAGTAGCAACAGTGTGGTGGGTAGGAAGGCTCTTAATTCTATCTTCTTCCTCCCTTTCTCTAGCCCATCTCTCTTTAAGTTTAGCCATCATCCTAATGTTTTCATTAATTTGCACTTGAATAGCATTTATAGGAGTGACTTCCCTCTCCTCAAGAGGAGGAGTTTTAATTTTTAGCAATTTTACCTCATTGGCTAAATGGTCTACCTTAAAAGAAAGATCATCTAGTTTATGTAGTTTTTCTTCTACACTTTTATTAAAGGCTTTTTGGGTAGTGATGAAATCTTTAAGCAAAGTCTCTAGTTCAGTAGTGGAGTTCTTGGTGATAGGATAAGCATTGTTGTTCCCATAAGAATTAGAGGGGAACGGTCTAGTATTGTTACCAAAGTTACTCCTATAAGCATTGTTATTAAAATTGTTTCTAGAGATAAAGTTCACATCTACTTGTTCTTGAGCAATCAAAGAATTTAAAGGAACATCACGAGGATCAACAGAGGATTGCTTCGAAAGTAGAGACATGATCAAGTCAACTTTTTCATTAAGGGAGGAAATCTCCTCGACGGAGTTTACCTTCCTACCTGTTGGAGCGCGTTCGGTGTGCCATTGGGAATAGTTGGTCATCATCTCATCGAGAAGCTTCGTGGCAGCACCAAGTGTAGTTGACATAAAAGTTCCTCCCGCGGCCGAATCTAACAAGTTCCGCGAGGTAAAGTTCAAGCCTGCATAAAAAGTTTGGATAACCATCCAAGTAGTCAAACCATGAGTAGGGCAGTTCTTGATAAGAGATTTCATACGTTGCCATGCTTGGGCAACGTGTTCATTATCCAATTGTTTAAAATTCATTATGTTACTTCTAAGTTGGATAATTTTAGCAGGTGGATAGTATTTTCCGATAAAAGCATCTTTGCACTTGTTCCATGAATCTATGCTATTTCTAGGCAAAGACTGAAACCAAATTTTAGCTCCTCCTCTCAAGGAGAAAGGAAAAAGCTTAAGCTTAACAATATTACCGTCTATTTCTTGGTACTTTTGCATATCACAAAGTTCAACAAAGTTGTTCAAGTGTAAAGCAGCATCATCTCCAGCACCGGAGAATTGATCTTTCATGACTAAGTTCAGTAAAGCAGGTTTAATTTCATATGAAGGTGCTGAAGTGGCAGGTGTAGTGATAGGTGTGCTGATAAAGTCATCGTTGTTGTGACTAGTGAAGTCACACAACTTGGTGTTCTCGGTGGAACCCATAGTAGCAAGCAAGCAAGATAACTATTTTTGTGATTTTCGATAAAAGATACTAAAGCAAAAACTGAAAGGTAAACTAACAAGACTAAAAAGCAAAGGTAAAAGATAGCATGCAACTCCCCTATCCTGAAGAGTGGAGTCCCCGGCAACGGCACCAGAAAAACTCCTTGATGGGCCTCTAACCCCTCGTTGGTTACCCCAAGTGGAAGGTGTGAGATGCAGTGTTGTGGAAGTTTTTCCCTTAGCAAAGATGCCAAGGGTCGAATCCCCAGAGACTCCTAGGTTCAACAAGTAGGTGTCAACTGCTAACGGCGCCAGATATTAGCAATCAACGTGGACCTGCACACAGATACAAATAACTTTGCTCCCAACGAGTACAGAGAGGTTGTCAATCCCTCCGGCCTTGTAGTTCACAAAGGATTAAACGCAAATGATAGTAGTGATAGATAATGTTTGCAATAGTAAATAATAGCGAAAAGTAAATAGCGGATGTGATCAATGATGGTAATATGGACCGGAGTCTCATGATGTTCACTAGTGATGTCTCTCTCCCAAAAGACGATAAAACAACTATGTGAGGTAAACGAATTACAGCTGGGCAATTGACAGGACCACGAACGCAAACCAATGCTGACTACATTGCAAGAAAGGTTGAGGTTCAAAGCATGGGCGGTACGCCAAAGTAAGTAGACCGAAATCCATCAATATCTACTACTAATCATCCACCTTGAGATATCTATCCAGAACATCTCGCTGGTATTAAGTTGCGAGCCCCACCCATACTGTAAACTCAAAGCAACAGACAACTGCATTAAAGGAACTTTGCGTAAAGTAAACAATCCTTGCACCCGCAGGCACAAGCACCGTTGTTTTCCCCCTTGTGGCAACAGCACATCCCCTAGACTCATGTTTCTGTCACTCAAGCTAGTCATCGAGGGGCATGAACCCACAATCGAGCATAGCGTTCCCTCTTGGAGTCACTACGTATTACTTGGCCAAAGCAATAAATAACAACGGAGAACATGCAAGAATTACTTATGAACATAAATATAAAAGAGGTAGATCAAATATATTACTCAATCACAATCTGAACATAATCTCATAATCCATCGGATCCCAGCAAACTCATCATAGCAACAGCATAAGGATTACATATGTGCCTCGATCATGTAGGGCAGCTCACGAGGACTAATTAGTGAAGCACAAGAACGGGAGGAGAACATCACATAGCTACTGGTCATGGACTCATGGTCCAAGGGAGACTACTCACAACTCATCCGGGAGGCGTCCATGGTGGTGGAGAGGCTCCCGGTGGTGATCCTCCCCTCCGACAGGGTGCCGGGAAGAGTTCTCCTGGTGCTCCCGATCTTGGAAGCGGCGGCGGCGGCGGAACAGAGATATGATCGCGAAAAAGAGTTCCCGTCCCGAGGGTTTCGAAGGATGCTCTAAATATATGCCAAAGGGGGGCACCAGACGGGGCTCGGGGGGCCCAGGCGCCCCCCCTGCGCGGCCCAGGGGGGGGGGCGCCGCCAGGGCGCTTGGGACCCTGGTGGCCCCCCCCCCCCGGCTGTACTTCGGGCGCAAGGTAGGTTCTGGAACGCTGATTTTTTATATAATTTTTCTGGATTTTTCCTGACAGTTCTCGTAATGTGAAAACCTGAAATACAAAAACAGACGAAAACAGAAACTGGCACTGGGGTGCACTGGATTAGTAGGTTAGTCCAAATATGATCAAAAGTGTATGGAAGTGTATAAATATCATAGCAATATCACCCAAAAGTGGCATGGAGCAAGCAGAAATTATAGATACGTTTTGGACGTATCATCGTACACCCGGGTGCATTAAGCTCCCGTGCCGGCGTCGGAGACTCCAATGCCGCCTCCGCCGGAGACACCAATGGCCCCACCATCGCGTTCTGCAAGTTGCTGGCCGTGAAGCTAGGAATCGGGGGCGGCCCCTGTTGGCCGCCCGCAATCCACGCCTGCAACCCCTCGATCAAGCTAGGCACAATGGCGGTGATCGTCGCTCCGAGCTGTTGTTGCACTTGCTCTTGGACAATCTCCGGAATCCGCGCCACCTGTGCCTTGAGTTCTTGAACCTCGCGCGCCTGGCTTTCCGAGCTGGTCTTTTTCTCCTTTCGCCCACCAGCGTTATAGTATGACGACCATTTTGTCGACAAGCCTTTGCCGGCCACACGACCAGCTGACGTCGGCTTATCGAGCTTATCCTTGTTCTTCATTACATTCAACGCCCTATTTAGAGTCGTGTCCCAAGGGTTTCTCTTAGTCGACCCCGCGCTACTGCTTTCAGTCGCCTGCGGAAGGAATGTGAATCATTTAGAAATTTGGCTTCATTAATTAGAATGCAACCATATGGAGCTAATTACACGGGGGTGTATTCCTTACCAGAACAAGCTCAAGTGCCCTGGTCCTCGGATCCGTGGTAAGCTCCTTTGTTTTCGGGTCCTTCTTGTACCGGACCCTGACAAAATTCCTGGTCTTCTTGTCACCGTATTTATCGAAGAGGGGCGGTAGGCCTTGCTCGGCACGGTCCACCTCCTCCTTGTCCCATATAGGCTCCGCCACTCTGTAACCGCCGGGACCGAGTGTGTGTTCCCCTAAGTTCAGCTCCCGCATTTCTTTCCCCCACTGACTTGATTCGGAGTGTGCGGTGCTCGAGCAATTGATCTTGAAGTCGTTGTAGTCATCTTCGGTGATCGAAGGATTTTTCTCCTTGATCTTCTCATAACTCTCACCTTTCTCGATCATTCTCTTCACATTGGTTTTCCAAGTAGACAGGGCCTTGCTCATCCTCGTGAGGGCAGCATTGTTCACTTTATTCCCTTTGAGGCTTGTGTTTTCAAATTGAGCGGTGAACTTGTATCGTTTGTGCAGCTTCGTGAACAGGAGGTTGCGCAAATTCCCTCGGTCAGGATGCCTCAGGTTCTCGGTGTTGATCGAGACGGTGCTCCAGAGAATGCACCCGAGCTGAAGCGAGTACCCCTTGACTATTCGTTCGGGCGCCGTTGGATTCCCGTCGGTGTCCACTTCAGTAACTTCCTCCTTGAGGGTGCGGAGCACGGTCGGGCGTCGGTCCTTCCGTTGCCTCTTCGGTTGGCTGCCATCTGTGCGTGCGCCGCCATCATCAGTGGTGGCATCCTCGGCGGCACCATCAGTGGTGGCATCAGTGGGATCATCCTCGGCGGTACCATCAGTGGTGTCAGGATCGGTGGGGAAGGCGGCGTCCTCATACAAGTGAGGTTGTTCCTCCATCTCCTGGGACAGCTCCCAGAATGCCTTGCCGCCCGAACCACCGGCCTCATCGTTGTTGGCCATGTTTCTCTCTAAATAGGAACAAAGTTTGGTCAAAAAGTTGGTTATTGTCAAGGAACAAGATCATGGTCTCATCATTTAGGGTTTGTCGACACCGAGGCATCCTAAAAGCTAAGCTTTTATAATTGAGGGTTTTTCGACGCCGAGGCACCCTAAAAGCCTAAGCTTTCATCATTTAGGTTTTTATCGACACCGAGGCACCCTAAAAGCCAAGGTTTTATAATTTATGGTTTGTCGACACCGAGGCATCCTAAACGCTAAGCTGGGAAGGAGAATTCTAAGTTGGGCCTAATCACTTGGCTCTATTGCCGCCTATGGTTTAATGCAGGTAGAATAAAGGGGCAGTTGATCCTACTTAATTAACTACTAAGATACCCCGGCCCATGCATTAGTCACAAGTACCCTATATGTCCTATTTTTAGCAAAGTCATGCTAAAATTCACGGAAAATTTCAGCATGACCTTTGCTGAAAATAGGACATATGGAGTACCCGAATTTGCCGGAACGGAAGTTAATCGACATTCCAGCAAACTCAAGGGCCTCTCGGGGTACCTGCAAAATCATTATCCCCGCCTAATGAAGTCGCCAATGGGTCATTTCAGAAGATCACAAGTAGCATCATCACAAGTACAACATCATGACAAGTACAGTAGAAACAACAGTGAATACAGGCATAACAGCAGCATCAACAGTTAAGAAAAAGTTGCAGAAGCTTGTAAAACAATAGTTTGAAGTTCAAATATTTACAACAAGGAACCAAATACATGACCACCATTATTATCATTGTGCTAGTGTGACATACAAGTAGTACTAGTGTACATGAAAAAAAACCTAAAACCTAAAACCTAGTGTGACATACAGTCACGGCTTGATAGCAAACTGACAACAACTCAAAAATTGATGTTGCTGCCAGTATTAATTAGAAAGCAGCAGCAATATGGCATATTTAAGTAACAGTGGCTATCCTTGACTTCATAAGGGCAGAGCCTCCAATAAGATGATTTCTTTCCACACAGAAAAATAGAAGTTAACCTAAACGAGTGAGATACGTGAGAGTGGTTGAGCAAGAGAGGATTTATCAAATATGAAGAGTTGATCATCTTCCTTTGAGAAATACTCCTATGTCAGAACTCGTTTAAAAGGGTGACACGCGAGCCTCTTTTAGCATAGTCTAAGTCAACCCATGGGTCCCATGTTCCAGTAACTCTCCCATCTTTCTTTACCCGTCTTGATTTTGGGTAAAATCAATTGCTTTTCACCCTTTTTTTCAATTTCAGGGAACACAATTAGTTTCAAAATTCCTAATCAGGTTAGTATTTGAGCTTTTTAAGTTTCAACATTGCTACAGCATACAAACTTGAAGCGCTTGCGACTTTCAGCAGAACCTCACAATCTGATTACTATCCTCTCTATAAACTCATTTTAAACGAGTTCAAAAAGTGCAAGATCTTTATCCTAAAACACCACCAAAAAATTAGGGCATGGCATCTAATAAGCAATGTTTGGAAATACAGTAAGTTTAATCTATGCCTAGCCATCCCTTACAAGGATATGTGGACATATTTCAGTTGTTTCAAACTTGAAACAGTAACATGTGATGACCAACTTCTTAAAAGTGCAAAGAACTAGTAACCAGTTGCAATTTTGCCATCATATTGTAGCAGACAGTATTGTGCCTGGCAGTATTACCACTATGTATAGCTTGGTCTTTGTGCATACATATAAATAACAATATAATTATAGTTCAGTAAAACAATTCTCTTTATGCCTGGCAGTATTATTGTCCAAAGATGTGACGCATGTTTGTCAGGATCTCTTTATGCCTTCATTCAAATGACAAAAGCATTGTGTCTGCTGACTTTTGTTTGACCTGTCATTTGGCGCTATGAACATTGGTCTAGGACAGTGGGACTAGATAGTATTTTTCTTTCTACCCCTGATATTTTAGTTGTTTGAAGGCAGTCAAAGTCTCTGGTAGTGGAGGACTAGTGTTGGAAGGTTTTCTTGTCTGTTCAACGAACAATCATCCGCGTGAAGGCTGAAACATCGTGTGTGGTGGCCACAAGAGCACATATTCAATGATTCTGGGGGCAAATGAAAAAGTAGTCACTTAGTTCGCCGAATTCCTAACTGACCAACCCAATTCTTGCGTTTGCAGTATTACACTGCTTGCCTGCTTGGTAAAACCAGAGTTCACTAGCGGAATTAGGGCGAAAGGAAACTGCTAGCCTGCTAGTAGCTAGTGAATTTGGGTTCAAGTCGTGGAGACCAAGACCACACCTAACCTAATAATAGGCGATTGGATGGAAGAATGCAAGGACTGGTAGGTAGGAGGAGGATGCCATGGGGAGTTTGGAGCTTTATACCTTGGCGTGGTTCCAAGTGTTGGCGACGGTGAGGGCCCCGTGGTCGGCGAGGATCTGGAGGAGGCGGCCGGAGATGGCCACACACCTGGGGGAGGCCGGGGCGTCGGGGGTGCGGGCGTCGGGGGCGCGGGCGGCGGCGGCGTAGCTCCGGGCGTCCGGGGCATCGGGGGCGCGGGCGTCGAGGGCGTCGGCGGGTGCGGCCGGAGAGAGAGGCGTCGGCGGCTGAGGGAGAGAGAGGCGTCGGGGGGAGGGGGGAGATCTGGCGAGGGAGAGAGAGGAGGGTGCGGCCCGCCCCATAAGTATGGGGGGATTACTAATGGCGCACCGCAGCTCTGTGCGCCATAAGTATGTAGACTCTAATGGCGCACCACCCCCAGGTGCGCCATTAGTATTGTGTTCTAGTCACTAGCCCGACAGAAAGGTATATATTCCACCTAACCCACTACCCAACAGAACCCTCGCACTAGCTCGACTGGTCAGCACTCTGCACACCCACCAGGAGGTCCTGGGTTCGATTCCCAGGCTCCCCAAAATTTTTTTTGCTTTTAAAATGTTGTTTGACACTTATTTGTGTTTAAATATGTTCAAACTTGTTTAAATCATAACAGTAATATTTTTTTATAAAAAAGTAATAATTTTTTAAAAAATATCATCAAATTTGTTATTTGAAAATATTTATGAATATGAAAAAATATCATCAAATTTATTATTTTGAATATATCATGGGTCGGCGGCGGCGGTTGAGTAGGGGAATCGAGGGTGCGGGGGGTCGGCGGCGGCGGCCGGTGGACCGGGGGGTGCTGATACGTCCAAAACGTATCTATATTTTCTGCTTGCTCCATGCCACTTTTGGGTGATATTACTATGATATTCATACACTTCCATACACTTTTGATCATATTTGGACTAACTTACTAATCCAGTGCACCCAGTGCCAGTTTCTGTTTTCAACTGTTTTTGTATTTCAGGTTTTCACGTTTCGAGAACTGCCCAGAAAAATTATATAAAAAATCAACGAACCGGAAACAACACTGCGTCCGAAGGGCAGCCTGGGGGGGGGCCACAGGGGCTCCAGGCGCCCTATGGGCGCGCCCCCCTGGGCCGCGCCGGGGGGCGCCTGGGCCCCCTGAAGCCCGTCCGGTGCCCCCCTTTGGCATATATTTAGAGGGACCTCCGAAACCCTCAGAACAGGACTTCTTTTCACGATCCCATCTCTGTTCCGCCGCCGCCGCCGCTTCCAAGATCGGGAGCACCAGGAGAACTCTTCCCGGCACCCTGCCGGAGGGGAGGATCACCACCGGGAGCTTCTCCACCACCATGGACGCCTCCCGGATGACTCGTGAGTAGTCTCCCTTGGACCATGAGTTCATGACCAGTAGCTATGTGATGTTCTCCTCCCGTTCTTGTGCTTCACTAATTAGTCCTCGTGAGCTGCCCTACATGATCGAGGCACCTATGTAATCCTTATGCTGTTGCTATGTTGAGTTTGCTGGGATCCGATGGATTATGAGATTATGTTCAGATTGATCTTGAGTAATATATTTGATTCACCTCTTTTATATTTTATTTCATAAGTAATTCTTGCATGTTCTCCGTTGTTATTTATTGCTTTGGCCGAGTAATAGGTAGTGACTCCAAGAGGGAACGTTATGCTCGATTGTGGGTTCATGCCCCTCGATGACTAGCTTGAGTGACAGAAACATGAGTCTAGGGGATGTGCTGTTGCCACAAGGGGGAAAACAACGGTGCTTGTGCCCGCGGGTGCAAGGATTATTTACTTTACGCAAAGTTCTTTTAATGCAGTTGTCTGTTGCATTGAGTTTACACTATGGGTGGGACTCACAACTTAATACCAGCGAGATGTTCTGGATAGATATCTCAAGGTGGATGATTAGTAGTAGATATTGATGGATTTCGGTCTACTTACTTTGGCGTACCGCCCATGCTTTGAACCTCAACCTTTCTTGCAATGTAGTCAGCATTGGTTTGCGTTCGTGGTCCTGTCAATTGCCCAGCTGTAATTTGTTTACCTCACATAGCTGTTTTATCGTCTTTTGGGAGAGAGACATCACTAGTGAACATCATGAGACTCCGGTCCGTATTACCATCATTGATCACATCCACTATTTACTTTCCGTTATTATTTACTATTGCAAAAACTATCTATCACTACTATCATTGCTTTTAACCCTTTGTGAACTGCAAGGCCGGAGAGATTGACAACCTCTCTGTACTCGTTGGGAGCAAAGTTATTTGTATCGTGTGCAGGTCCACGTTGATTGCTACTAATCTGGCACCGTAGCAATTGAGACCTACTTGTTGAACCTAGGAGTCTCTGGGGAATCGATCCTTGGCATCTTTGCTAGGGGAAAACACTTCTAGTTACTGCATCTTACACCTTCCACTTGGGGTAACCATCGAGGGGTTCGAGGCCCATCAAGGAGTATTTTCTGGCGCCGTTGCCGGGGACTCCACTCTTCAGGATAGGGGAGTTGCATGCTATCTTTTACCTTTGCTTTTTAGTCTTGTTAGTTTACATTTCATATTTGCTTTAGTACCTTTTTATCGAAAATCACAAAAATAGTTATCTTGCTTGCTTGCTACTATGGGTTCCACCGAGAACACCAAGTTGTGTGACTTCACTAGTCACAACAACAATGACTTTATCAGCACACCTATCACTACACCTGCCACTTCAGCACCTTCATATGAAATTAAACCTGCTTTACTTAACTTAGTCATGAGAGAACAATTCTCCGGTGCTGGAGATGATGCTGCTTTACACTTGAACAACTTTGTAGAACTTTGTGATATGCAAAAGTACCAAGAAATAGATGGTAATATTGTTAAGCTTAAGCTTTTTCCTTTCTCTTTGAGAGGAGGAGCTAAAATTTGGTTTCAGTCTTTGCCTAGAAATAGCATAGATTCATGGGACAAGTGCAAAGATGCTTTTGTCGGAAAATACTATCCACCTGCTAAAATTATCCAACTTAGAAGTAACATCATGAATTTTAAACAATTGGATAATGAACACGTTGCCCAAGCTTGGGAACGTATGAAGTCTCTTATCAAGAACTGCCCTACTCATGGTTTGACTACTTGGATGGTTATCCAAACTTTTTATGCAGGCTTGAACTTTACCTCGCGGAACTTGTTAGATTCGGCCGCGGGTGGAACATTTATGTCAACTACACTTGGTGCTGCCACAAAGCTTCTCGATGAGATGATGACCAACTATTCCCAATGGCACACCGAACGCGCTCCAACAGGTAGGAAGGTAAACTCTGTCGAGGAGATTTCCTCCCTCAATGAAAAAGTTGACTTGATCATGTCTCTACTTTCGAAGCAATCTACTGTTGATCCTCGTGATGTTCCTTTAAATTCCTTGATTGCTCAAGAACAAGTAGATGTGAACTTTATCTCTAGAAACAATTTTAAGAACAATGCTTATAGGAGTAACTTTGGTAACAATTCTAGACCGTTCCCCTCTAACTCTTATGGGAACAACAATGCTTATCCTAGTACCAAGAACTCCAATACTGAACTAGAGACCATGCTTAGAGATTTCATCACTACCCAAAAAGCCTTTAATAAGAATGTAGAAGAGAAACTACATAAACTAGATGATCTTTCTTTTAAGGTAGACCACTTAGCCAATGAGGTAAAATTGCTAAAAATTGAAACTTCTCCTCTTAAGGAGAGGGAAGTCATCCCTATTAATGCTACTCAAGTGCAAATTAATGAAAATATTAGGATGATGGCTAAGCTTAAAGAGAGATGGGCTAGAGAAAGGGAGGAAGAGGAAAGAATTAAGAGCCTTCCTACCCACCACACTGTTGTTACTATCCAAGTTATTGAGGATGTTCACACTCTTAGCACCCAATGTACTCCTGGTCCCAATGGACCTATTAATGGTGATGCTATGACTATAGAAACTACCAAACAAGTGAACCTTAAGGACACCACTACCACTTTACTTGATGCTCGTTACCTTGATTTTGATAATTGCACTCTTACCGAAGTTATTGATTTCCTTCACAAGATGTCTAGAGATCCCCGCACTAGCACGCTAAACCTTGCCTTCACAGAGCATATCACTAATGCTCTTATCAAAGCTAGGGAGGAGAAACTTAGAGTAGAAGCCTCCATACCTAGAAAGCTAGAAGATGGTTGGGATCCTATGATAAAAATTTATTTGAATGACTTCTCTTGTTATGCATTATGTGATGTTGGTGCTAGTACCTCTGTTATGCCCAAAAGAATATATGATATGCTTAAATTGAAACCTTATGATTCTTGTTCTTTTGGTGTTCGTCTCGTTGATTCTTCCATAAAGAAACCTTTGGGGAGGATCGACGATGTTCTTATTGTTGTCAATGATAATTATGTGCCCGTTGATTTTACTATTATGGATATTGAATGTGATCCTTCTTGTCCAATTATTTTGGGACGTCCCTTTTTGCGCACCGTTGGTGCTGTCATTGACATGAAAGAGGGCAATATAAAATTTCAGTTTCCTCTCAAGAGAGGGATGGAACACTTCCCTCGTAAGAAGGTCAAGTTACCTTTTGAGTCCGTTGTACGGGCTAGCTATTCCTTTACTCTTGATAAAACTTGATCTATATGCATTATGCCTAGCTTAAAGGCATAAAAGAAAGCGCTTTTGGGAGGCAGCCCACATGAATAAATTTTTTGCTTTTGTTGAGTCTTGATGTTGTTTACTGCTGTAGCATCATCATTGTATCTTTACTTTTCATATTTGTGCCAAGTATAGCCTCTGATTGCTAGAAAGTTCAAAAGTTGTGAGGTGCTGTCCAGGAAACAGATTCTGTCCTTGGATAGAAAAATTCGTATAAAATCACCAGATCATCTTTTTGGTCTGAATTTTTTCGACAGCGTTCTCTATATAATTGTATTTCGTGCGTCAGTTCTGAGTTTTTTGATTTGAGTTGCAGAAGTATCCCGAACAGGTCAATTACTGCCTGCTGTTCTGTTTTTCACAGATTCTGTCCTGTTTTGCCTTACCTTCACTTTGCAAATTAAGAACTTGTTTTTTCTTTGCAAAAAAATTTGGAAATCTTGAGAAACAGTAGAACTTCAAGAATATCCTTATTTCCAGCAAGGTATAATTATTTTATTAAGGGTACTAACCTCGCTAATCAGATTATGATGAGTTGTGTATGAAGGGAGTTTTCAAGTGTGCGAGGGAAGATGATAAAAAGATTCAGGAGTGTCAAGCGCTCAAGCTTGGGGATGCCCCCGTGGACCCCCAAGAAATATTCAAGGAGACTCAAGCGTCTAAGCTTGGGGATGCCCCCGTGCATCCCCTTCTCCATCAACATTATCAGTTCGTCTTTCGTTTCATGTGTTATGTGCTATGCTTGGAGCGTCTTGCTTTTAGTTTTCTTTTTAGTTTTTCATAACGAGTCAGAACTCAGCATTCCTTTATGTGGGAGAGAAACACGCTCCACCTCTACCTAGAACATTACATAGAATTTTCATGTCTATCTATGCTGTGTGTGTTCTTTATCTTTAAATAGCTACTATCGTGCTCTGCTCTTAGTATTCATGCTTATCTCTTCAAGAGCTTTTATTTAGTTGGTTGCTTGAACTCTCTTTAATTACCATGCTCACCTTATTAAGAGAGTTTGCTTCCGTTGCATGGGTTAATGTGTCTATGATAAAGATGCTACTTTCATGATGGTTCTTAGTAGTTCAGGTTTTCTTTTGGTTAATCTCAAATAGCTGGGGGGGTTCCCAATGTGTTATTGGAGTACCAACTTGGTTTGTTTGCCTATGATGTGGTATGGTTTAGTAATATCTTCCTTCGAGAATTTATTTTGATTGACTTGGCGTATGCTCACGCATATTCAAGACTATAAAGAAAGTCTGTCAAGCCTTGATGATCTTTTGTTTCTGAGTAGCGATATAACTACCATGCCTGATTCAATATTGCTTTGTCGCTCTGCATGATTATGACCGTCATTGCTCTTTTAGTTGGTCGCTCCCAGTCTTTTGCTGACCTACACATGTACTTAATGAACTAACTTGCAATATATAGCTCATGGGAAAGTAGCCTAAAAACTATTGTGGTAAAGAATATGTTGCCTATGTATCTTATTTCTTATGAGTTGCTTGCTGAGCGGTAACCATGTTTCTGGGGACGCCATCAACTGTCACACTTTCGTTGAATATCATGTGAGTTGCTATGCATGTTCGTCTTGTCTGAAGTAAGGGTGATTTACCGTGGGTTGAATTAATATGCATATTGTTAGAGAAGAACATTGGGCCGCCAACCAAAGCCATGCATCATGGTGGAAGTTTTAGCTTGGACCTTAATCCTCAATCTCTCATGAGAATATGCTTATGCATTAAAGAGGAGTCCATCATCTATTTTCTATGTTGTCCCGGTATGGATGTCCTCAAGTTGAGATCTATCAAAAACGAGAAATCAAATGCGATCTATCTCCTTGGACCTTTGTACAGGTGGCATAGAGGTACCCCTTTGTGACACTTGGTTGAAACATATGCAATGCAATGATAACCCATGGGAATCCGAGCTAATTAGGACAAGGAGCGAGCACTATTAGTATTCGATGCATGAGGCTTGCAACTTATAGGATGTTTTATACATGACACATATGAAGTACTACTACCGTTGACACAATTGCTTCCATGTTTCCAAAATAAAAAGCTTTAGCACTTCAAGCACCAACTACTGAGAGCATGATTGTCATTCTGAGTGTAATGCGCATTGTCCCAAAGTAGCATTGTCTTTTGCATGATTGTGATATCGTTTATTCTGAAATGATTGTATCTAGTCATCACTTAAACCTTGAAGGTGCCCTTGCATTTATGTTTTGCATCACTAAAGGGGGCAAGCTAGATATCACTTGATCATATTTGCACATCATGTTCATTGCAAATCTTTTTGATGTTTCAGTTTCATGTTGTAAAACTTTCAGTCATTTGTGATTTTCTCTTGAGACAACTTAATTACTTTAGAATCATTGTCTCAGTAAGCTTTTGTCATATGACTATGAAAAAGTCCTATATGGTTAATAGCATGTCACCACAGAAATTATTCTTGTTATCATTTACCTACTCGAGGACGAGCAGGAATTAAGCTTGGGGATGTTGATACGTCCAAAACGTATCTATAATTTCTGCTTGCTCCATGCCACTTTTGGGTGATATTGCTATGATATTCATGCACTTCCATACACTTTTGATCATATTTGGACTAACTTACTAATCCAGTGCACCCCAGTGCCAGTTTCTGTTTTCGGCTGTTTTTGTATTTCAGGTTTTCACGTTTCGAGAACTGCCCAGAAAAATCCATAAAAATTATATAAAAAATCAGCGAACCGGAAACAACACTGCGTCCGAAGGGCAGCCTAGGGGGGCCACAGGGGCTCCAGGCGCCCTGTGGGCGCCCCCCCCCCCCCTGGGCCGCGCCGGGGGGGCGCCTGGGCCCCCTGAAGCCCGTCCGGTTCCCCCCTTTGGCATATATTTAGAGGGACCTCCGAAACCCTCAGAACAGGACTTCTTTTCACGATCCCATCTCTGTTCCGCCGCCGCCGCTTCCAAGATCGGGAGCACTAGGAGAACTCTTCCCGGCACCCTGCCGGAGGGGAGGATCACCACCGGGAGCTTCTCCACCACCATGGACGCCTCCCGGATGACTCGTGAGTAGTCTCCCTTGGACCATGAGTCCATGACCAGTAGCTATGTGATGTTCTCTTCCCGTTCTTGTGCTTCACTAATTAGTCCTCGTGAGCTGCCCTACATGATCGAGGCACCTATGTAATCCTTATGCTGTTGCTATGTTGAGTTTGCTGGGATCCGATGGATTATGAGATTATGTTCAGATTGATCTTGAGTAATATATTTGATTCACCTCTTTTATATTTTAGTTCATAAGTAATTCTTGCATGTTCTCCGTTGTTATTTATTGCTTTGGCCGAGTAATAGGTAGTGACTCCAAGAGGGAACGTTATGCTCGATTGTGGGTTCATGCCCCTCGATGACTAGCTTGAGTGACAGAAACATGAGTCTAGGGGATGTGATGTTGCCACAAGGGGGAAAACAACAGTGCTTGTGCCCGCGGGTGCAAGGATTGTTTACTTTACGCAAAGTTCTTTTAATGCAGTTGTCTGTTGCATTGAGTTTACACTATGGGTGGGACTCGCAACTTAATACCAGCGAGATGTTCTGGATAGATATCTCAAGGTGGATGATTAGTAGTAGATATTGATGGATTTCGGTCTACTTACTTTGGCGTACCGCCCATGCTTTGAACCTCAACCTTTCTTGCAATGTAGTCAGCATTGGTTTGCGTTCGTGGTCCTGTCAATTGCCCAGCTGTAATTTGTTTACCTCACATAGCTGTTTTATCGTCTTTTGGGAGAGAGACATCACTAGTGAACATCATGAGACTCCGGTCCGTATTACCATCATTGATCACATCCACTATTTACTTTCCGTTATTATTTACTATTGCAAAAACTATCTATCACTACTATCATTGCTTTTAACCCTTTGTGAACTACAAGGCCGGAGAGATTGACAACCTCTCTGTACTCGTTGGGAGCAAAGTTATTTGTATCTGTGTGCAGGTCCACGTTGATTGCTACTAATCTGGCGCCGTAGCAATTGACACCTACTTGTTGAACCTAGGAGTCTCTGGGGAATCGATCCTTGGCATCTTTGCTAGGGGAAAACACTTCTACTTACTGCATCTTACACCTTCCACTTGGGGTAACCAACGAGGGGTTCGAGGCCCATCAGGTGCTCGGCGGCGGCGGTTGAGTAGGGGAATCGAGGGTGCGGGGGGTCGGCGGCGGCGGCCGGTGGACCGGGGGGTGCTCGGCGGCGAGGGGGACCGGATCTGGCGAGGTGGGATAGCGATCGAGATGGAGGGGGGGGGTCGAGATCGAGTGTCCATGAAATTTAAAAATATTCATGATAGTTTAAAAAGTGTCCATGAAATACAATCGAGAAATGAACGGTACGATTTAAATACAATCGATCTTAGCTAGCTATCTGTTCACAATCTTCTTGCCCTTCTTTTTCGCAAATGGAGTTCTTCTGTGGAACGGACGTCCTTTAGGTAGGGTGGTCCTGCTTCTTCTTGTGGTGTAAGCTGCTACTTCATCATCGTCGTCATGTTCGATCCTCGGGTCGCCGTACTTGTCGAAGTCTTGCTCATTGGCTACTCCATCCATTCCGATGATCTTCCTTTTGCCTCTCCTCACAACCACACGACTGGGCTTTGATGGATCGGTAATGAAGAAGCATTGGTCAACTTGGGAAGCCAGTACCCATGGCTCATTTTTCGCGGTGACGTTTGCGCCCGCGGTCTTGGATTTGGCTTCGGGTATAACCATGGTGGTGAAATACCGGTTTTCTTTTAGGACGCTCTTGGCCCATCTGACACGGAACATCGGGACCTTCTCTCCAGCGTAGCTCAGCTCCCAGATCTCCTCGATCCTTCCGTAGTATCTATCCTTGTCATTACCGGTGTAGGATTCCATCGTTACCCCGGAGTTCTGATAACCATCGCTCTTCATGTCCTTGGCCTCGGTGTAGAATGTGTAGCCGTTGATATCGTACGCCTCATAGGTCATCAGGTTGTGCTCGGCGCCCTGTGACAAGGCGAATATGAGTTGTTCTTCCGCGGAAGAATCATCATGTAAAGGCTACGACAGAAGCTTCTGCTTGAACCAACGCGTGAAACATGAGTTGTGCTCTTTGATTATATCTCCGTCCGTCCTCTGTTGGCCTCGGTCATTGTACGTCTTCTCAATAAAGGTTTTGTGTTGAACCACCCAAGGATCGACCACGTCTATGTGTTGTAGCGCGACTAGGTTTGCTCTTTCAAAGTCGGCGAGTCGACCCTCAAAGTCGACATGCATTTCGCGGCGACCCTCACGGTGACCCCATCCAGCGAGCCTGCCGAGGTGCCTGTTGACGGGCAGACCAACGGGGTTCTCGATGCCTAGATAATTCGTGCAGTAGGAGATGCATTCTTCAGTCAGAAAGCCCCTGGCTATGCTTCCCTCTGGACGTGACATGTTGCGAACGTATCCTTTGATGACACCATTCATCCTTTCGAACGGCATCATGCTGTGCAGGAACGTCGACCCGAGTTGGATGATATCGTCCACGATATGCACCAGCAGATGCACCATAACGTCGAAGAATGCGGGCGGGAAGTACATCTCAAGCTCGCATAGTATCACCACGATCTCTTCCTGTAGCCTTCTGAGTTGCCTCACGCCAACAGACTTCCGAGAGATGACGTCGAAAAAGTTGCATAGGCCAAATAGGGTTTCACGGACGTGCGCGTCCATGATACCACGGATTGCAACTGGAAGTATCTGCGTCATCAGCACGTGACAGTCGTGAGACTTCATCCCGCTGAACTTCAGCTTCGCCCGGTCTAGGTATCTGCTTATCTTCCCCGCGTAACCGTAAGGAAGTTGTACTCCTACGAGGCAGGTGAAAAACTGCTCGATCTCCTCCTGACTTAGAGTGAAGCACGCGGGAGGGTAGTCATTTCCGGTCTTCTTGGCCTTTTTGCCTTTGCGACGACTTTCCGTGTCCTGCTTCGCCTCATCATCATCATCATCATCATGATCATCATATATAGCGTGAAGCTCCTGCCTGATGCCCATTGATTTCAAGTCTGCCCTTGCTTTCGGCCCATCTTTGGTCCTCTCTGGCATGTTGAGCAGGGTACCAAGCAGACTCTCGCACACATTCTTCGTGATATGCATTACATCAAGGCTGTGAGGCACACGGTGGATCTTCCAGTACGGCAAGTCCCAGAAAACAGACCTCGTTTTCCATACCTTCAGCAGCGGCTCTGGCGCCTTTTGCTTCTTTCCCGGCTCTGGTGCCTTTTGCTTCTTTCCTGGCAGTGGGCAATCTTTCCAAATTTTCAACAGCTCGTCTATTTCCTCGCCGCTCCTCGTACGCGGGCGTCCTCGGGGTTCGGTTTCACCATCGAACAGATTTTTGCGTTTTCTCCATAGGTCCTCGTCGCGAAGCCACCTTCGATGTCCCATGAACACGGTTTTCGAAGACTCGGGATCTCTATCTAGCTGGCGATACGTTGTGTCATCCATGCACCTGACGCATTCAGAAAATCCGTGGACCACCTGCCCCGCGACATATCCGTAACCGAGATAGTCGTGCACCGTCGTGAGCAGCGCGGCTCTCATAGGGAAATATTCTTTCTTTGCGGCGTCCCACGTATTGGCTGGCGTTTTCCACAGCGTGTCTAGCTCCTCTTTCAGCAGCCCCAGATACAGATTGATGTCGTTCCCTGGTTGTTTCGGTCCTTCAATTAGCATACTCATGTGAATGTACTTCCTCTTCATGCACAACCAGGGGGGAAGGTTGTACATCCACACAAACACAGGCCAGGTGCTATGTGTGCTTCTCTGGCTGCCAAACGGATTGACTCCATCGGTGCTCGCACCCAGCATGATGTTCCTTGGATCGTTCCCAAATTCTAGGTCTTCGAAGTTCAACGCTTGCCACTGGCTCGCATCCTTAGGGTGACTCAGCATCTTGTCTTTTTTATCTATCTCCGGATCATTTGCGTCATCTTCTCGCTTCTTCTCCTCCCTATCCGCGTGCCAACGCAGGAGCTTTGCTACCTTAGGGTCCGCAAAATACCGCTGCAGACGAGGAGTGATCGGAAAGTACCACACCACTTTTCGAGGAGCTTTCTTCCTCTTCTTGTATCGAGTGACGCCGCACACCGGAAATATGGTAGACTCCACGTGCTCGTCCCGATAAATGATGCAATTGTTCATGCACACATGGTATTTCACGTGCGGTAAATCCAGAGGACACACGATTTTCTTCGCCTCCTCCAAACTGGTGGGGCACTTGTTCCCCTTGGGAAGACGTTCGTGCCAGAATGACATGTTCTCGTCGAAGCATGCGTCGGTCATTTTGTGTTTTACCTTCATCTCCAGAGCCATGAGCGTTACTTTCAGGCGGGTATCCTCGGGCCTGCATCCTTCATACAATGGAGTAACCGCGTCTAACTCAAGTTGATCCATCTTGGCTTTATCTCGGGCGGCAGCTCTTGCGTTATCGGTCTGCTTGAGAAGCAGCTCTTGAATATGAGGGTCCTGCACCCAGCCCATCGATAGTCCAGCGTCGTCTGCTCCGCCGGCATCATCATCTTCATGATCATGCCCGTCGTCTGCTCCGGCATCTTCCTCATCATCATGTCCTGCATCTTCTACATGATGACTGTGTACAGCATCACCGTCGTGATCATCTCCTAGGGATTCTTCGTCTTCTCGCCCGCCCGAGCCGCGGTGGTTGTCTTGCTGCCCTTCATCATTTCTTGCCCGGCCCCCATGGACGACTTCGTAGTCATCTTCATCACCTTGCCACCGATAGCAATCCATGAAACCACGCAAGAGCAGGTGGTCCCGCACCTGCCCGGAATCCGGGTCCGTAATAAGGCTCTTCAGCTTGCATCTTCGACACGGACATCGTATCTCCGTCTCGTTCTTTTGAAGCATCTCGGCCTTCGTGGACCTCAAAAACCTATTCACGATGCCTTCGGTCATCGTGCGCACCATGGTCGCCTGCGGGGTAGAGCAAAACGATATTTTAGAACCAAGAAAAATTTTGCCATGACTTTCCCTAAAAATAGGACAAAAAAATGCTTAATGCCAAAATTCTCACCGAAACGGAAATGAATCAACATTCCGGGAAAATATTGGCAACTATCGCATTTCAAATACCGGTACACCTCCAAACACAAACACATATGCAACACAACAAACATATGCAACACCACGAACATACATAGATCTAGCTAGGCCATAAAAAGTGCATGTGCACATTGTTGTATGGAGAACAACATAAATATAGCTTCCCCCCTTACTTACCTATCAAAACAAGGTAATTTAACCACTTAATTTGAATGAATATATGGTGGAAATGAGGTGAAAAAGAGGAGGGACCCGAGAGGAGGAGGAGGTGGAGAGAATGAAGTGGGGGAGAAAGTGAGTGTGGGTAGGAGAGGCTGCTAGGTGGCTTCTCACCCCTCGTTGGTTACCCCAAGAGGAAGGTTTGAGATGCAGTGTAGCAGAAGTTTTCACTTGGCAATACCAAGGATCGTTTTCCCTGAGACTCCCAGTTTCAACAAGAAGGTGTCAACTGCTAACGGCGCCAGATATTAGCAATCAACGTGGACCTGCACACAGATACAAATAACTTTGCTCCCAACGAGTACAGAGAGGTTGTCAATCCCTCCGGCCTTGTAGTTTACAAAGGATCAAAGGCAAGTGATAGTAGTGATAGATATAATTGCAATAGTAAGTAAAAGCGGAAAGTAAATAGCGGATGTGATCGATGATGGTAATATGGACCGGAGTCTCATGATGTTCACTAGTGATGTCTCTCTCCTAAAAGACGATAAAACAGCTATGTGAGGTAAACGAATTACAGCTGGGCAATTGACAGGACCATGTGCGCAAACCAATGCTGACTACATTGCAAGAAAGGTTGAGGTTCAAAGCATGGGCGGTACGCCGAGGTAAGTAGACCGAAATCCATCTGCATCTACTACTAATCATCCACCTTGAGATATCTATCCAGAACATCTCGCTGGTATTAAGTTGCGAGTCCCACCCATAGTGTAAACTCAAAGCAACAGACAACTGCATTAAAAGAACTTTGCGTAAAGTAAACAGTCCTTGCACCCGCGGGCACAAGCACCGTTGTTTTCCCCCTTATGGCAACAGCACATCCCCTAGACTCATGTTTCTGTCACTCAAACTAGTCATCGAGGGGCATGAACCCACAATCGAGCATAACGTTCCCTCTTGGAGTCACTACCTATTACTTGGCCAAAGCAATAAATAACAACGGAGAACATGCAAGAATTACTTACGAACATAAATATAAAAGAGGTAGATCAAATATATTACTCAAGCACAATCTGAACATAATCTCATAATCCATCGGATCCCAACAAACTCATCATAGCAACAGCATAAGGATTACATATGTGCCTCGATCATGTAGGGCAGCTCACGAGGACTAATTAGTGAAGCACAAGAACGGGAGGAGAACATCACATAGCTACTGGTCATGGACCCATGGTCCAAGGGAGACTACTCACAACTCATCCGGGAGGCGTCCATGGTGGTGGAGAAGCTCCCGGTGGTGATCCTCCCCTCCGGCAGGGTGCCGGGAAGAGTTCTCCTGGTGCTCCCGATCTTGGAAGCGGCGGCGCCGGCGGAACAAAGATGAGATCGCGAAAAAGAGTTCTCGTCTCGAGGGTTTCGGAAGATGCTTTAAATATATGCCAAAGGGGGGCATCAGCGGAGCCTCGGGGGGCCCAGAGGGGGCGCGCCGCCAGGGCGCCTGGAGCCCCCCCCCCCCCGGCTGTACTTCGGGCGCACGGAAGTTTCTGGAACGCTGATTTTTTATATAATTTTTCTGGATTTTTCCTGGCAGTTCTCGTAACGTGAAAACCTGAAATACAAAAACAGCCGAAAACGGAAACTGGCACTGGGGTGCACTGAGTTAATAGGTTAGTCCAAATATGATCAAAAGTGTATGGAAGTGTATGAATAACATAGCAATATCACCCAAAAGAGTCATGGAGCAAGCAGAAATTATAGATACGTTTTGGACGTATCAGAAGCTGTCCAAAATATCTTGTTGCTGCCCACTTAGTAATGGCGCACCCACTATAAATGTGCCATTAGTAATCAAGGTTACTAATGGCGCATTTATAGTAGGTGCGCCATTACTAGTTTTGCAAAAAAAAATAACATACTAATGGCGCACTGTCGCACAGTGCGCCATTACTAGATGGCGCACTGTGTGCGCCATTAGTAGTTTTGTAAAAAAAAATATATATCATAAAAAAAACATTAATGGCGCACTTTACTGCTGATGCGCCATTACTAGTTACAACTAGTAATGGCGCACTTTGTCTCGATGCGTCATTAGTATGTTTGGACAGGCGCACTAGTTCAAAAAAAAAACTTTTTGATACTAATGGCGCACGCTGGGCCTGGTGCGCCATTAGTAGTTTGAACTCTAATGGCGTATCTGTTTTGGTGCGCCATTACTATATACTAATGGCGCACTGCTTGTCTGGTGCGCCATTAGTATCAATTCCATCTATAGCCCTTTTCCTAGTAGTGAGGCCTTCCTCAAAACTGGCTCTACCAGCAAAGCTGCAACAATCTGGACAAGATATGCATTGAAAACAAACTCATCGTTTCTCCCGGCGACAGCTTCTGCACTGTGCTTAAGAAGTTGTTCCAGCCACATCACCACTGGGACTTGAAATCTGACGAGCTAGAGAAGAAACTCGCTCACGCACATGAGTGAAATGCTCCAGAAGTAAGTTCAATATTATCATACCATATCGGCAACTTTCGTTTATTCCATGATATCAAGTAATCATTTTCTTTGTCGGGGAGGGGTTGGAAAAAGTTCACCAGAATTGTTCCGGGTCTACAGAAAGAGTTGCGATTTACACAATCCAAAGTAAGTAGTACTAGCTAGTTCTGCGCATCTCCCATTGATTCTAATTTCATCAATACCATTATCATGCTTGACTCAGTTTGATTGAACTCTATTCTCGTAAAGTGCTTGTGGCAGGCAGGCGGGAATAATTTATGTAGATACTACGTTTGCGAGTTCATGCGCCACTCGACCTCTGAGCAGGGCTACTCCGACAAACAATTTGAAGTACGTAAACAATATTCACAATTTTATTTTATTACCATCAATTGTGTTGAGTTTCATTCATATATATGTATTGACCCCCTTCTTTAAATTAGATGTGGGAGATGCGGCAAGAACTCCTACCACATGATCGCTTACGACCAATTCAAGAGCAATTGATGAGATTCTTTCTTGACCACGTCATACATGAGAATGGAGAATACCATATGGAAATTCAAATGGATTTTCGGTAGATGATGGCAGGGATCGTAAGAGATGTTATATTGTATATATGTAGTAGCTTTGGATAGATAAACGAAAAGTTATTGTTCGACCAAGCACGGAGAAAGAGAGGTCACTTCTCTCTATATATGTTCATGACAATCTTGTGTAATTAATAGTTCCTTCATTTGCTTAATAATTAGCGTCGAGTTCTCTCTATATGTAGTAGCTAGCGTCGACCAAGCACGAAGAAAGAGAGGTCACTTCTGTCTATATATGTTCATGACGATCTTGTGTAATTAATGGTTCCTTCATTTGCTTAATAACTAGCGTCGAGTTCTCTCTATATGTAGTACCTAGCGTTGACCAAGCACGGAGAAAAAGAGGTCCCTTCTCTCTATATGTAGTAGCTAGGTAACACCATATGAAACCCCTAAACCCTCCAAAACCCCTAAACCACCCCTTTTCAAAGAAAAAACCCAGCGCATGGGAGCTCCTGACGCGTGGCTGCCTGTCCCAGTCGGTGTAACAACTGGGACTAAAGGTCCTCCTGCCTGGGCGCCCCACAGCAGCCACGTGGATCTCGTTTAGTCCCGGTTCGTAAGCCAAACAGGACTAAAAGTGAGGGGCTTTAGTCCCGATCGTTTTGTCCCGGTTGCAGAACCGGGACTAAAGGCCCTCTGGAACCGGGACAAGTGCCCTGTTTTCCACTAGTGATCAAACATCATATGAGACAGATACTGATGCTGTGATGCAACAATCCAAAAAGCACATTTTGATGGCGCCTATGAGTTGCATGATGTAGCTCGAGCCCTGGCTGCATGTGAGCGGCTCTATGGGAACTTCCCCAGAACATTATCCTTAATCTAATCAAACATCATATGACAGCAAGCCTGGCACAACTAAAGAACACTCACACGATATGTATATTATTGGTGGTTCTTTCAGCTACTTGGCTTGGCCTGACAGCAAAAGATTACACGGACACCAAGGCAGAGTTGGTTAACTAACGAATGAGGACAGAACAGTTCAAATAACAATGCTACAAAGTACATGGTTAACCTAATGTACTTTGGGAGTTTGGATGGTCTCGATCTTGCCCGGGGAGCAGATGAGATTGAACATGTAAGATACTCAAGGCAGTACAACGAAGGGCGAATATTTCAAAATGGCCTAGCTAACATAGGTAAGAATATGGTTGGCATAATTTGTCGCCTGCCATCTCAACTGAGCTGCATCTCCGGATCTGGATCGGTCTAAATTAACTTGTTAACTGACTAATTACCTACCGTAGGTGAAATGAAGGTTTTAAATCATGCATGTGAGCAGCTAGGTAGCTTGCAATATACTCCCTCTGTTCCTAAATATAAGTCTCTTTAGACATTTCAAATTTAGGAACGGAGAGAGTAATACTTATCATCCTGGATCATACGACAGAAGATGCAGCGATGTTGAGTCCTTCCATTAGAGCAATTAATCACATCAGCACTTTTACACATCGACAGCCAAATTAAGAACACTAACTGCTTGATTTATTTTTTGAACACTAACTGCTTGATTTCTAGAATTTCATCTATTGTAGTACGGTGGTAGCAATACTTTTGTACGAAACATCTTCAATTTTGTATGGAGCACTACTACATGTACTACCTGTGTATAGGATTTCCATACAACATATGGAGCAATCCGTTGAATTGGTTGTCTATGCACATTTGTGGCGCAATACGGGGGTCCCGGTACTTGAACTCAATACCATGTGCGGCTATCAAATTGCAAACTACGAATTTAAGGAAAGAAAGAAAATTACATCCTACTTGAACCAGTCTAGCTGGTGGTCACACCGCAACACAATGGTCCTTGACTGTGCGATTCACGATGCCAGCCAGCCGGTGGCCACTCTAGTGCTGTTTGATGCGCCGCTGCTGCTAGGCTGCTCCTTGTGGCCCATAACTTCTAAACCTAGCGCTCCATGGCTGGCGATCGAGAAGACGTGTGAATGTCTCACACTGAATCTCGTAGAAAGGGGATCAGGGACATAGGTGGTTGCATAGTGTACAGATAGGCCCCCTCTACCTACGCATCTCTACTCCTAATGGAGCAGTTGGTAGTCTTTGTTTCAAGTTTTTTTTCGTCCCACCTCGTCTGGTTTTTTTTCAACCGGTTTTTTTCGCTACAATTAACCCACCCCAACCCCACCCCACTCATCGCACGCAGTCAGGTTCCGTTTCCCCCCTTACGTCCCCGATTCATGCATGACAATCAATTGTTTCCAAATGCAATCAATTAACTTAAGGTAACCAGACACAATCAATTCTTTCCAAACGCAATAAAAACTTTCCTAATTTTCCCAAAGTTTCCTAACTAGACACGTTATAAATGGGCAGGAACCGATAACACGTTACCAATTAATAAAGTTTAGTTTTATGACCATCAATTCCAAATCCTAATTTTCCTAATGCATTGTCAATCAATTCTTTCCAAACGCAATAATGCATGACAATCAATTATTTCCAAACGCAATCAATTAACTTAAGGTAACCAGACACAATCAATTCATTCATAACGCAATAAAAACTTTCCTAATTTTCTCAAAGTTTCCTAACTAGACACGTTATAAACGAGCAGGAACCGATAACACGTTACCAATTAATAAAGTTTAGTTTTATGACCATCAATTCCAAATCCTAATTTTCCTAATGCATTGATGTTTGCCTTTTCTAAGAACCAATCAATAATCAATATAAAAGAAAAAAAACTCCGCACCAAACGAGCCAGCCGCTTCTCTTCCCGATTAACAATCTTGCGCTAGGGTTCCTTGTGTTGTGTCGCCGCCGTGGAGCTCCTCGACCAGCCCGTCTCCTGCCGCCTTGCCCCTCTCTCTTCCCTCCAACCTAGAAGCTGGCGACGAGGCGCACAACGCCCTCACGGCCCTGCTCGATCGCTTCCAGAACCCACCACGCGTGTTGAGGCGAGGCACCTCCTGGGCTCCGTTCGTCGCCGCTTCGCCGATGACCCCCACGCGTCTGTCGCCGCTGCACCGACGACCCCGCTGCCGGGCAGGAGGAGTGCTTCGGCACCTCATTGGCTCCGTCCGTCGCCGCTTCGCCGACGACCCCGCTGCCGGACAAGAGGAGTGCTCCGGTGAATCATGGGCTCCGTCCATCACCGCTTCGACGACGGCCCCCGCGCGTCGGTCGCCGCTTCGCCGACGCCGACGACCCCGCCGCTGGGCAGGAGTGCTTCGGCGCATCATTGGCTCCGTCCGTCGCTGCTTCACCAACAACCCCCACACGCCGGGCAGGAGTAGTGCTTCTGTGCCTTCAACCTCAGCCTCCGCACTGTCGTACTCTAATGGAGCAGTTGGTAGTATTTGTTCCAGTTTTTTTTTAAAGTTCCAGCAATTCATGACCATAAAGTTTTAATGCAGTTTGTTTAGCACTAAATGCCAGACTAAAAATCACGAGCGGATCTGATGCATCTGTCTGTAGATTTTATGGGTTCACCCTTTTTTGGTGGGCAGCCGCATCCCGCCCTCCTCCAACCTGAGCTACTGTAGATTACAAGTATATTCTGATGAGAAATTACATCTTTGTTTGATTGAAAAAATTGTTTGTACATTTTCGGGGGAAGTTTTGTATTTCAATTATAAAGCCAGTGTAGGGTTAGGGTGTGCATTTTTTACAATGTGGTTTGGCCACACCTGTGTCTAGAAAGTGATTTTCCCTTGTAGTACCTTCATGAGATTTTTACTTCTTAACCTAACTCGAATTATGACATTGCAGATGATGGGTGCAAACCTCCAACAATACTTCCATCTGCAGCAACAAACTATGGTAGAGTTAACTCACGTCAGCATAAGGCATGAAGCTTTGGAATTTGCACAAAAAGTACTTGCACTAAGAGGTAATTTGCAGATAAAATATCTCCTTTATTTGGTTTAAGAACATGTTCTGATGTTACTTTTGATTTGTATATAAAATTCTAATAATTCGGCAGCAAGTCTTTCTTGAGGAAATTGAAAAAACTGCAGCACTTTTTTTTTCCTTTTGAAGATGCACCATGGACCATAGTGAAAAATATCGAGAATGGATGTATCTAGCATTGAAATGCGTATAGATACACCTGTTTGAGCGAAAAGTAATATGGATCAGAGGGAGTATCACTTTTTGATGTTGCAGGGCACCATGGTACATGTACGTGTCAAAAACGTCAAGTTCAAAACTTCGTGGCATGCTTCCACCCAATGATTAGTCAACATGATATCAAATTTCAAGGTTGGGGAGAATCATAATGGACTACTGTACGTAGATGGACTTTGCTTGTGGCAGCACTACAACTATATGTACATAAATTTGGTCCTGATATATTCATGCTAATTTCCTATAATTATTTCTAGGTGCATTTGGATGCAAGGAACCATTGGTGCGCATATGCTACTGCCACAAAATAAATTTCCCATCTACTTCTTATTTCAGTCACATGAATGCATGGGATCAATGCAAAGTAAGATTGCATTCCTATTCCATTTACTATTTCCCAAATCATTTATCATAGTTTAGACGGCATACTCATCTTGCTTCCAGTTTCCCCAAATGGTATCTCAATCCATGTATCAGATCATTAGATGGCATCATGTACGATGTATATACTTTGCCTTTACTCTGCATTTTTATTTGTCCTTTGTTTATGTTTCGATGCCCAAATTTCAGCAATTAGCAAGTGCTTCAACATTGTAGGAAGAAGTTCTTGTGGTCTGGAGTTGGAAGGATCAATAAAAACAGTATAATCAGTCACTTGCTTTCTTTCCGACAACAAATCTGAAAGGAGGCCTGTTCGACATATGTTTCGATGCTCATATTGCAGGGTTTGGTGACTGCATCAACATTGTAGGAAGAAGTTCTTGTTTTCTGGAGTTTGAAACATCAGTAGTACGCTTTTGAGATGCTCTTCGACCCTTTTTTGACAAACACAACAATGTAGCTACTCCATTGAATAACTTACCTTGTGTTGGTATTCATCGTTATAAATAACACCGAGTCTTGTTCATCATGAATCTGTATCAATATGTGGTGTGTTCTCTTTGAGAGAAGTGAACTCTGAGAACCCTCCTCAGTCCGATCAATGAAAATTCTGAGGCTGAAAGTACAAACTTGATAAGACAAATTGATAGACTTGGAGAAAAAATTGGGTGTATTTGGACCCGGATGGTAACATAGGCAGATTTGGAATAGGGTGACGACGGAGCAGCAATGGCCAAAAGAGTTTAAGTGGAAGGGCTTGTGGAAGAAGATATGGAATGACAACGATGTGATTTTGTTGTGTGATTGTTGTATGTATATTTGAGGTCCATAGGAAAAGAAGTCCCAGTGAGGTAAAGTGATGGAGACACATCTTAGGTGGAGATGAAAGGAGAACTCGGAGACAAATAGAGCATTATTCGTAGTTAGTTTCTGAATGAACATATGGTGGGAAGAATGTTTTCATGTCCATATGCCCCCTTTTCTTATTATTTGTACTAAGGTGAGGTGCATTATATCTCATTATTTGTTGGTGGTGTTCCATGTTGCGCATGTAGTAGAGCGAGACAACAAAACACTGACATAGAAGCCACATGCTGAGAAGGGGTAATAGATTGAGAGGATAATTCATGTTGGAATAGGGAGGAAGATACTTGAGTTTGTGTTGTGGTTGAACAATGCGTGCGATGTGCTTGTTCGTGGGAGTAAAATGAGTATTGTTTATAAATTCATTTATTGGCCCGTGGCAACGCACGGGCAGTCTACTAGTTATCCCTAATTTCGGTCTTGTATGACATTAGATTTTTTTCGTGGTTTGTATGGCTTTATTTTAGCGTAGCGTAAACTTCATGCGAGTGTGTATGTTTGGGTATGTACATTCTAATTATTCAGAGCCTAAGACCCTGTTCGGCTTTGCACCAACTCTGCGGAATTACAGAATCTGTGGAGCGCCTATTTTCCAACTCCGCTATTTTAGCCCGCAACTCCGCCAGCTCCGCGAGCTGAGTGTGGAGCGGAGGGACTCCGAACACTCCCTAAGTGTCTGCTGATTATGCTTTGTGTCTCATTAATACGCCCTCCGATGAGTACCAAATTTCGAGTTCATAGAGAAACATCATTTATTAAAGAAGTAACTTTAGAAGAGGTGCATGCACGTTCTCCAGGCAGACTACCCTAACCCAAAGGAGGGGTGGCTGGTCCGATGGGTCGATAGGAATCTGTAGTCCGATTCCAATCCCAGAAAAATAAAATGCTCTTTGTCAGGATGTGCTTTTTCTAAAATGAAATTAAATTATGGTGGCCTACTGGAGTGACAGCACGACCCACACCCTTGCACTTGCATTGCACCCACTCAAGGCAAGTGGCACTCTGAAAAGAATTTTTTCAGGCAAAAGACATATCCTTAAGCATGAATAGATGTACCTTGAAAATGCATGGATAGAATTACGTATAATATGGTTAGCTTCACTTATTGTCGCAGCAACCTCGTATGGAAAGTTTCTCGGCCAGCAAAGCACACACTACATATATTGCTAGCTAGCTAGTATACATAATTACTCTGTAATTAGATCAGGTCGATTCTATAATTAACTAGTATGTTGAATTGGGTCGCAGGAAGGAAGAGGGAGGCAGGATCGTCGATCAAGCATGCCGTTGTTACCGGGCCAAAATGATCAACTGGTAATGCTGAAGCTGGGGAACGAGTGTCTGGTCCGGGCGCTTGTCCTTTCCAGCCTGGCGGCGCACGTTGTCCTGGTCATCGTTGCCGGGACCCGTCGGCGTCGAGCCAGCGGTGTGTGCAGAGCACTCCTGTGGCCTTGTTACCTGGTGGCTGGCTGGGCGGCGACACACTCCATCAGCAACCTCATGCTGGGCGTCATGACGTCCAGGGAGCAGCGCCTGCACGCCTTCTGGACTCCCTTCCTGCTGATGCACCTCGCCTTGCCGGACAACATCAGCGCCTACTCCCTCGAGGACAACACGCTATCCAGCCGGAAAATGGCGAGCGCCCCCGCGCAGGTCATATTTATCATGTACAAGAACTTCATCTTCGTCCACGATGCTGGGACCTTGGGGCCGGTGTCCTTCCTCATGTTCACCCTGGGTATTGCCAAGTACATGGAGAGTGTATGGGCGCTGTGGCAAGGCAATCTGGACACCATCCGGGGGTCAATAAAGGAGATGAAGCCCAAGGGCCTGAGCCCTCAAGAGTGTGAAGTCCATGATTTGGACAACGAGCAAGCCTTGCTGTTTGCCCATGGCCTGCTGCACATCAGCAAGGGTGGTTTTGCGGACTATTCATTCAGCTTGAAGCCGCTGAGGCCTGGGTACAGGCAATCTGCAGCAGCATCCCGTGCAAACATGTCAAGGCGATACAGTGGCTGTCGAACTATATGATGTTCCTCGTCGCCGTACGCCCCGGCATGCTACCGGGCCTCAACCTCCGCAGCATGGTCGACGCCACGCGGAAGGCGTTGGACTCCCAAGGCAAGTGCGCTTCTAGTCCAATAACTGAGAGGGAGCTTGCAGAAATCCTGCGAACCAACGAAGCGGAAGCGACTTGCAGTGGAAACCATCCCGACGACTCGAGTACCATTCTCTCGGATGGAACGTTCTACGCGGAGGCAATGCTCTACCGGATGGGGGCATATTGCTCGTGGGTTCAGCCCCATAGCAACTTGTCGGAGGAAGTCATGGAGAGATGGAAGGGACCACTTCGTAGTTTGGCGCCCGGCTTGTACCACAATTTCAACAGGGCTCTGGAGATGCAAGAGATGTTGGAGATAATCTTGTATGCATGGGTGCGCTTGCTCATAACCGCGTCCACCCGATGTGGCCCCATCTCCCATGCCAAGCAGCTCAGCCGCGGCGGCGACCTCACCACTGTCGTCTGGATGCTCGTCGAACACGCCGGCATATTTGGCATCCCGGCAGACAAGACAAGAACCAATGGTGATCGGCCATGCTGGTCTCTCAAAAAGTTTCACGAACCCTACCCTAATCTACAGTGTCCTGGGTGCTGTACGTTCGATAGTTCCCTATAATTTGTGTCTCGACCTCGGCTGACTGATATTTAGTTTGGTGTCTCAGTCGGCTTGACGTCAGCACGTTCACCCTGGTACACTTGTAAGCTTGTTTTCTCGTTTTCTTCACGTTTCCGATTTTCATTTTGTGCGTTGTGGGTTGTGTGGGCGTGGCAACATGAGCTGATATTCGTCTGGCAGTGCGCTTGTATGTTTTATTTTCTTTTTTTGCATATTTGTGATCAAATAGAACTTCAACTATGTATGTGTTATTAAGCTTGGTCGTGATTTACTGGAGTGAATTGCAAAAAACATCGACATTGAAGGCTAGGGTTGCAGAAACCACACTTCTACAGTTTTGTGCCAAAAATCACTAATTCTGAGACTAATTTTTTGCAAAAAACACTAGTCGATGGTTTAGACCGTTTTAAGCACGATTATGACAGATGGGTCCCGCGGACAGGGTGACATGGCAAAAAAAAAATAAGCCAATTACATCCAGATGCAATTTTATTTTGGAAAAAGACCCCTGAAAAAATGCAATCGGGTCCCTGCCCCGAAAACAAAAGCAATCGGGCCCTTCGTCCTCCACCGGTCCGGTGGGATTGCTACAGTGCGCGGCCGGCTTGCTTCCCCCGCTGCCTGCTCGCGTTCGCCGCCGCCTGCTCGCGCCCGTGCGCTGCCTGTTCGCGTCCGCCGCCGCCGCTGCTCGCGTCTGTTCGCCGCCTGCTCGCGTCCGCTGCCGGCCTGCCGCCTGCTCGCGCTCGTGTGCCGCCGCCGCCGTCGCTTGCTTCGGTGCGCGTCCGTCCGCAGCGGGCAGCAGCCGCGCGCGCAGGAGCTCCTCCACCCCGTGCGCGCCTCGCCCTGACCAGCCCGAGCAGCGCCGCCGATGAACGGGGACGAGGTCGAGCCGCCGTCGTGGCTGCACACAAACCAGCGAGTACGCCTGGGGAGCAAGCCAGCGAGCGGGGCTGGAGCTTGAGCGCCCCGGCTGCTCCACCTTATCTTCTTGGTTTTTTTTTAAAGATGACTCCCGTTTTTTTTACACTTTGGTCGTTGATATTATGTCTATTTGCAATTCGTTATGTCGTGCCACATCATCCTGTTCAGTGGGTCCCGCCTGTCATAAATAAGCTTAAAACGAGCGAATCGGGCGACTAGTGTTTTTTGTAAAAAATTAGCCTCAGAATTAATGGTATTTGACACAAAACTAGAGAATTGTGGTTTCTGCAACCCTAGCCTTCAATGTCGATGTTTTTTGCAATTCACTCTGATTTACTGTCATGCTGAACATATTAATGGGTATTTGACCTTTTTTCTTTTAAATTTCGGTAACGAGATGGCTATGCTGTGCCTGTTCTTCATGCTGAGATAATGAGAAAAAAAAGATGAAAAAGGGAGAATGAAGTACATTTGTCTACGGCCTCCACAAACTGTGAGTAGTAGAAAAGTATGAAAAGAAAAGAAATCGGGCCTACATCAACTCCGTGAGTGTCGCGATGATGACAATTGCGACTTGTAAACAATTGCGGGCTACCAGGGCCGTTGCCTCGGGCGTGGAGGGAAAAGGCTTTGGTGACTATAGCTACAGTCGCAAATGTAGCTAGTGTTTGACACGAAAAAAAAGGTGCTGCACAAGCAGCAAGTATCACGCACTCGTCTACAAAAATACCTTCTATGAGCGCTCCCTCGCTCGCGCCCGCACCTGCCGGGGCCTAGGCTCCTGGTTCATGCCCCTGCCGCCTCCTCCTGCTGGCCATCACATGCTCTGGGAGTATAGTATTGTTGGTTGATTGAATGCAGCTTGTACACTGCATGGTCTCTCTCAACAATAAAAAACCTCATTAGGAAAAATTCGCAAGTAGGCACATGCTTGAGGCTGTATTTATCCACCTAATTCGTTTTTTCCCTACCTAATTTAGTATGGACAAGATAACAAAGGATGAGTTAGCCTGATGGACACATCCAGCACGTACCTTAACATGTGATTCCTCACCGTTATCAATCTTCTTAATTTCTTGATTCTTTGGCTACCTGTTGAAAGTGGACAGCTTGTTGGAGCTCCTTATTATTGGCTAGCTCCTGCGGCGTGGAAAATAAAAATCGCAAGTATGTTGACTTGACTGTGTACTTGTACTTGATCACTTGCTCTGTAGTTCCTTATGCTAAGGTAGCAGTGTCGTAGTGCTCTGCAGTGCAGGTGATCACTTTCTTCACAGTTGGGAGGTATCAACAATAACAAATGCTAATGAGAACTATGAGATGATGGCCTATATATAGTATGGCTAACGCCTGTCTTCTTAGTTTCATGTTTGAGTAGTTAGCCACCTTGTTCAGTCTACTAGTAGCAGGGAGTGTTGAGTGTCCTTTGTACTTTGTACCTCCTGCTTCACTGCTGGCCGGACACTTGCCTCAGTCTGAAGTCTGAACCTGTGCTGCTCGCTGCAATTGTGCTACCACTAGGTTTGTGTAAACAAATTGCTTGTGATTTTCTGATTGTAATGATCTACATTAGCTGCCTTAATTAGGTACTTATGTTTAATAAAACAGCTACGCTGATTCTGTGGTGAAAATTCATTTCATGCAGTGCATGCAGGACAAGATCAATGGGGCTTATAGACTTCTGGAATGCATGGGCGGTTCAGAGCCTGGTGCTGGCGAGCCTCACTCTGCAAGTCCTCATGCTCTTGTTAGCCGGGATACGTCGGCGTGAAACATCCTGGCGGCTGTTCAGCTTAATCCTCTGGCTGGCATACCAGCTGGCTGATGCCACTGCAATATATGCTCTCGGCCACCTCTCTTTCGACGGTGCCACACGGCGCGAGCATCGTCTCGTCGCGTTTTGGGCACCGTTTCTCTTGCTGCACCTTGGCGGCCCGGACAACATCACCGCCTACTCACTCGAGGACAACAGACTCTGGCTGCGACACCTGATAACTCTTGGTCTGCAGGTTGTGGGTGCTGTCTACGTCCTCTACAAACATTACATCGGCACTCATGACATGTTCGTGCTTGCTGTCATCTTGATGTTCATCGTCGGCGTTCTCAAGTACGGAGAGAGGACAGCAGCACTGAAAGGCAGCAACATGGACAGCATCCGGAGCTCCCTTAAGAAGGAACCACGTGCCAAATGTCATTTTTACCTTGATGATAGACCCCCAAAAGGAGGATTCAAGGCGAAGATCGACGAAGAAGAATTCCTTATGCGGCATGCTCACTCCCTGTTCCACATCTGCAAGCACGCGGCTGTTGATTCGTCAAGCGGCATGGGTGAAGACAACCGTGAGACCAAAGTACTTGAACACCTCACGTATGAACAGAGGTATGTGTTGATGGAGTTGGAGCTTTCCCTGATGTATGACATCCTCTACACCAAGGCAGCCGTCGTCCACAATTTATTTGGTTATTGTGTCTGCATAGTCTCGCCTGCTGCCGCTGCTGCCTCGCTTTTGCTGTTCCAGTTCAGTGGCAAAGCTGGTCACAGCAGAGTGGATGTTCTGATCACCTACATCTTACTGGGCAGTGCCTTACTCCTGGAGATGAGATCTCTGCTGAGTGCACTTGGGTCGAGTTGGACACTCCCCTTCCTTTGTGGCACAAGATGGAGTTGGCTTCAACATGAAGTTCTCTGTGCAGGGGGGTGGGATCAGCTTCGTCGTCGGATTGTGTCTCTTCACGGGCTCATAAAGGTCATGGGACTTAGCACATGGTTGAGGCCGGCAAGAAGGTTGTCGGGCACTGTGGGGCAGTATAACATGTTGCACTTGTGCAGTCATCCCAGCAAAAGGAACGGTCCTCTACTGGGTAGATTTGCCAACATGCTGGGAGCCCAGGAGTGGTGGGATAGGGAGCATCACTCGTGGACCATCAAGTTTCCAGAGGAGCTGAAACAGAGGTTGATGCTATACTTAGAGAAATTGGTCAACGATGGGAAAGTGAGCACACAGGGCATTATCAGGAAAAAATGGGGCGAGGAGGCACTCAAGGCTTGTAATCTGGATGAAGATATGTTTGAAGATCTAAAAAGAAAACTAGGTGTTGAGTTCCAAGAGGGCGTCATTATCTGGCACATCGCCACCGACCTCTTCCTCCTCCACGAGAATCGGAAGAAAGCAACAGAAGAGCCCATGGAAGACGAAGCATTCTATGAGGAGTCTATCAGGGTGATGTCCAATTACATGATGTTCCTCCTGGTGGACCGCCCCTACATGTTACCGGGGCTTTCTCAGAGCAAATTGTACCGACTAACCTGCGAGAATCTGGTCAGCATATGGTCCAAAGAAGGCCAAGAGCACCCTGCTCCCAGCTGCGGCGACTTGTTCCGCATGTATGAAGACCCTAATTCCCGCACCAGTCTCCGGGACAGGAAGAAGCTTGCGGACATGGTTCAAGAAGAGTCTCCAAATCCCACCGATGAAGTTCCCCGTGTCTCTTATGCAATCGCCGTTGCCCGTGCACTGGTTTGGAATGACAAGCAAGTAAAGCGCAAGAACAACTCACTACGGGTGCTCTTCTCTGTGTGGATGGATTTCCTGGTCCACGGTGCTAATAAGTGCAGCAGGGAGTCCCATGCCAAGAAACTTAGCAGTGGAGGTGAGCTCACAGCCATCCTGTGGCTTCTTACCGAGCACCTCCACCAACTGGTCAAGCATAACCGACAACTAAAGGCGGAAGAGGCAAAACAAGGCATTTAGCTGGCACGAATATTATCACTCTCGTCCAAACTAGGATTCATATTTCATTATCTTAGTATAATGAAGTTGTGAGTCTGTAGTAAATAGTGTCTTGTCTTGTGTATGAATCAACTTTGGTTTTAGTTGTAAGAAGAATGACATAGCTGTTCTTCCATGTATTTGCTTGTGTAATTCTCTAAGCTTATTACCAAGGATCCATGGATAGAGAACAAGAGTGTAACACTTCATTGCCTGCATGTTCATGTTATGCCCGGTAAGTAAAATGCAATCATTCGATGCAGATCTGGAACAAGCTGGGAGCCTGGGACTCGACTGACATGGAATTGTCAAGTAGGCACATGGTTGAGACTGTATTTTATCTAGCTAATCCCCGTGATTCCCTCTAAATGTAGTGTTAACAAGCTTCCAAATGATGAGTTGGTCTCCAAGATGCTCTTGATGCCATGTCAGCGCAATGAGCCCCACGTAACTAATCTCTCACTATCTTATCTGTAATTAATTGTTGATTGTAGTTCGGTTGTTACTTTGCTTTGCTAAAAATGACATGTACTTACTCGCTAATTAGTTTGTTACCGTTTTAATGTAGCGTGTGTGCTAATTACGAAATACTACAGTATCAGGCTGATTACGGTTTCGTCTTCTGCACTGACATTCTTTCGGTGAATGCGGTGGACTTGGATCAACCGCTTCTGTTTGCTTCAAAACGATGAGTCTGGCATAGTGCAGGCACCAGATCGTGTGTACATGGCTCCTTCTGTAGCAGCAACATGATGAAAACAAAGGATTCCACAGAGGAGGTGGAGTTGCTGTAGATGAAGGCAAAGGTAACTGCTTCATTCTGCTATCTTGCATGACCGGGCTGCCTGCGCCGTGCCCATCACGCTGCCAGACTCCGCCTGCCAGATCTATATATGCCGGCATGTAGCATTGCACGGGCCAACACGGTTGGTAGCAACATCAGTATCAGCCGATCAGGCATTTGTGCTCGGCATGTAGAGCTTTCTCTGCTCCTCGGCATCACTTATGACTGGAGTGCACTCCCTGCTAATCTGTCATCTTATCAAAACTGGCATGCCTTTTTTTTCGCTTTTCAGCTGTGCCACCAAAAAGCCTACGAGCGGCGTGACTAGAGTCAAGAATGCCGCAGCTACCGGCACAGAGATGCCGATGGATGTTGCCTGATGTTGTGTGATCCCAGCGACATACATAGGCGGCACATCTGACCGAGCGAGCCCGACATAGTGCAAAAGGTTAGCACACACTTCGTATGAGTAAAAAAAAATTTAAAGCTTCATATGAGTATCATGTGCGGAACTACAGATTCAGGCCCAAGAAGAGAAACATGATGGTGATGGAAGCCATGAAACTTCCAAGTTAAAACCGCTCCGTCTGGTTAACATGGGTTGCTATGTCATGGGCATGGGCCATGGCCAACGGTTTTCAAGAGGTGCAACAGCCTGCGCGTCCTCTGCACCAGCTAATAGTCCTCGAGGTTTCTGCCATGATACATTGGGTCAAAGATGACATGCATCACCACTTAGACAAGCTCGGCTTGTTCGACATAGTTGGCGGGCCAGACTCGGTCAGGCTGGGCCAGAGAAAGCCGCAAGCGTTATTTTTTTGGCCCACTCGGACCGTCCACCCGTAATACAATCGAAAGCCAGGCAAAAAATAAACTACGTTCAAATGATATATATTTTAGTGGCTCTATCAGTTATACTTTCTTATATTTTTTTAAACACACTACAGACGCAGATGCTCATACATACTCACATACACTCACGCCTATGAATGCACGCACGCACACCCTACCCCTATGAGCACATCCGAGAGACTCAATTACTTTAACACTGAGGCAGATTTACTTGACTGACGAGTGAGTACATAATAGTTCAAAAAATAGTGTTATATATATAGTACATGCTTAACATAATGTACTTGAGGAGTTAAGATGCTCTCGATTCAGCCTTGGTAACAGATGAGATTGAAAGTACCCACGGATCAGTCAGGGTAGCCAATTCAGGGCAGGACAAACAAGTGCCAATATTTCAGTGGTTAGCTTGATTTGTTGCCCACCATCTCAACTGAGCTGCATCTCCCGATCTGCATCTCCAGATCTGGGTCAGTGGAAAGTAGCTTGTTAATTGACTAATTACCTACCTCAAAATGAAGGTTTTGGTGCATGCATGCCAGCAGGCAGCTGTCAGTTTAAATGGAGCACTTATCGTCGTGGATCTTACGACAGACACAACAAGGTTAGTTACTTCATTTCGAGGTAGGTAGTTAGTTAATTAACAAGCATTGTCGTTCCAGATGGGCTGCTGATCCAGTCTTTGCTTTGCTTTACTTGTGCCGTTAATTAGACTTTAGTTTTAGTTGTCTTTTACCTCAGAGTTGTGTTTGTTCTAGATACTTCTCTAGTCAAAGGTAAGAAATACAATAACTGTGGAGGTACCAGTACCTTTTCTCTTAATAGTACGAAACATTTCCAAATATCCATGTGGCCTTGGAAGGTTTCTTTCGCAGCATGAGGTAGACACAAAAACTTGAGCAATATATAGACCCTTACATACTCAATTTGAACTAAAACCAGGACAATAATTTTGGAACGGAGGGAGTACTAAAATACATCATAAATTTAAAATAAGGCAGATAATTGGCCTCGGTGCACCAAAAAAACAAAACAGGAATGAGTAGCATAGCAAATTAAGGGAGGATATACATATATAGTTTTCGTGTGAGAAACGGTCGGTGTGTCATGTCACTGGATACAAGGTAGCATACCGTCCAGGCCTCCTACGATGGCCCGTAGGTTTGGCGTCTACATGTTCACCGAATGCCTCCCCTGGTAGCATCATGTCTGTAGGGGCCGGGGCTGGACCCTCCTCCGGTTGTGGATACCGGCGTGGGGGACCTTGAGGCCACATAGGCCCGTCATCATCAAAAACATGAAACACCCTGAGGATGCTAGAAGGAATGGCTGGATAGTCAGGGGAGTCAGGGGTGCCTACCGGTGATGGCAGAGGGCCAAATGCCAGATCGCCCAACTCTCCACCGTCACCGGGTATAGCCTTCGTGTCCTGAGCAGACTCTTCATCACCTGGGCCATAATCGCCAATCTGAAACGGGCCAGCATGTTCTACCATAATCCAGACGATGGTCGTGAGGTCACCGCCATGGCCAAGCTGCCTAGCATGGGATTCCCTGCTGCATCGGGTGGCTGCATAGAGCAGCTTGTCCACCCAGATGTTCAAGACGAGCTCCAACAGTTTCAGCGTCTTCAGACCATCAGCCTTGAGCAGCTCCACAGCAATATTAGCCCCGTCCAAGACCAATAGATTTCTACTATCTTCTAAACCCCACTCATTTTTCTCCTTATTGTTAACCAGGGTCCTAGCAAGCTTCTCCTCTCTAGTTGTACAACTGGAACTAATGGCTGCCTCCTCATGACCCTTACATACCTTGTGCAAGTATTCAAGGGTTGCTTCGTACAGGCTGAGGAGCTCAAGGCCAGGTAGCATGTACGGGCGCACGACCATGAGGAACATGAGGTGCTCCGACATTGCCTCTATCGCCTTGGCATGTGTCGCTGCATTCTCTTCATGGATAGCCGATTGATTACGGCAGACGAGGAAAAGTTTGGTGGCGATGTGCCACACAAGGATGTCCTCTTGGAACTCATGGCCGAATGCCAGATGAACTTTATTCAGTTTCTCATGACGCTTCCTGGTTGCTACCTGACCCCAGTACGTCGTGATGTCCATCCTAGAGTAGCTGCCATACTCCTCGCCTTCTTCATATGTTGATTGGAGTATCTTCTGCACACGATTAAAAACCAAAGCTTTCACAGGATGTGAAAGCTTATGTTCATTCCAAACCTTTTTCAGTCCGATGGCCTTGGCCGCTGTGCCGCATGCGCCCCTCTTCCGAGTGCACTCGTGCAGCAAGCTGAGCTTTCCAACGGTGCCTGACCACCTTCTGTAACTGCTTAAACTTGCCGGTGGAGGCCCGGTACGGCATAGGAATAGCCGGCCAGCAGTGGGCAGAGATACACTCGCCATGACACGACGGAGCCAGCGCCAACTCCCAATGCGAAAAAACGCACGGAGCTTGCTGGCCTGTAGGTCAGCGTGCATCCAGGTCGAACCAAGTGCAGTCAACAACCATCCCACATCCAGGAGGAAGGTACCTAGCAGCAAGGCGTAGGTGATAATCACATCTGGCATGGCCTGGCCTTCTATGTTGTTGAATCCAAACAGCACGATTGCAACCACCATGGCGAGTGGCGTGAGAACACGCATGGTGTGACCATGCCAGGTGTGGATGACGGCCGCCTTGGTGTAGAGGATGTCATACATGAGTGAGAGCTCCATCTCCACCACACTGCACACATTCTTCCACCCCAAAGTGAATAATTTTCTGCTTCTTTGAATTTCTTGGTCGTCCGCGTTGATTGAAGAATCAGACATCGCACGCTTGCAGAAAGGGAGCATGTGATGTGCGACCATCAAGGCTTCGTCATCCACCAGCAGACGACGGCATCCCATTTCGAACAGCAAGTCCGAGCAGGATGTGGTTCTTTGTTCCTTCTTCTTCTTCTCTCCCTCGCTTGCTCGCTTCTTGATGCTGGAGCTCCGGATGTTGCCCAATTTGCCTCGCCAAAGCGCCAATGCCCTCTCAAAAATCTTGGCAGCACCGATGGTGAAAATGATGATGGATGCCGGGACCAAAGTTCCCCCGCCGCCGCCATCGATGTACACGTGCTTGTACAGGACATAGCCAGCTCCCCCGATCCGAAAAATGGCTGTGAGCGCTTCGCGCCCAGAGAGCACATTATCCTCGAGGGAGAGGGCGCTGATGTTGTCGGGGCCGCCAAGGTGGTGCAGGAGGAACGACGCCCAGAATGCGATCAGCTGCTGCCTCGGCGACGGGTCGCAGAGGGACAGATTGCTGAGGGCGTAGGGCGCGACCCAGCTGGCCAGTTGGTATGCAAGCCCAAGGATGAACACACGACGGCCGTCGGCTTTATGCCGACGGGTCACAGCAAAGCGGATTAGGTAAAGATGCGCGATGAAGCTCGAGAGTACCGCTGCCCGGATCTCCCATAAATTGAACAACCGCGCCATCCGCTTCATCCACCCTGGTTCCATTGGTTGGTCGACTGATCTCCTGAAAGCAGCATCAATCACATATGATCATATCGAAATGCATATCCATCTCCAAGACTCCAGATAGTAGCTAGCTAATAAATGTTGCATGCATGAGAGGGAGATGAGGACGACAGGCTGAGTCCATGGTTACGTACGTACCGGCGGCAGCGCAGGTTGGCTGGTCGATTGATGAGTAATGAATACGTCCGCGTACCATGAATAGCACAGCTACTACCTTACACCTTGAACTGGGGGAGATGGGCATCACATGGGATACCACATAGTTAATGACTAATTCTAAACTGCTCAACTAGCTGTGAGGGTAAGTGCATGTGCAAGCATGTGCAAAGTAGCGTTTGTTAGGGGGCAGCGGCTAATCTTTCGTTTATCATCGTAGTAGTTCCAGGCTTCCAGCAACGGTCCATCTGAAAACAGTCAACTGCAGTTCACTACTGGAATCTGCAAAGTTACCACTTTGCCGAGTTCTTTCCATTGGGTGCTTGGCAATGGAAGTCGTTTATCGAGTTTGCGGAAGCCAATTCTCGACAAACCCATAAAATTAACTCGGCGATGAGGACGGTTTGCCTAGCTCTGAAAAAAAAACACAACACAGCAACAATATGGAACTTGGCCTTTTTCATCTTTTCCATGTAGCCTGAGCTACAAAGGAACTTTATGGTCATAGATACAATCAACAATAGAAGTGCATATGTACAAGTGCAGTGAAGTGAAATGAGACAGCGGCAATACCTAACAGCAGCACTAGTACAGCTGTACTGAAGTCCAAGCAGGATGTAACAGCAGATACAGATGGCACATGGCAGTGATTAGGACAGTGTCTGGCTTGTACTTCAATACCAGAATTCCAAATTGGAATAGCATGTATCCATTTTTATTTATTGCAAAATAAAAAGGAACAACTACTTCTGGCTCCAACTATACATAATGAAAAGTAATGTCACATATATAGCCGCAACAGCACTAGGTTATGAATTATAGCATGAGCATACCTTGGTTTGCATCGGAGTCTATTTCTCATGGGAGAGAACTCAATCGGAAAATTTTCTCCCCAGTTCCCTGCAAAGAGCCCAACCAATAATACCATATGTGTGGAAATATAATTATTCACTATCTTTCTTTGCTATCATACAATTATTCACTCTGGAGCAGCATAGTTTGGATAGAGGAAGTCATCATGATTGTCACGAGCATTTGCTATTATTGAGACCATGCAAGGACCAACCAACAATATTATATATTGTGTGTAATCTTTAAGGTCCTATCCAATCAACTAACCCATGAACTCTAGATCATGCAATGCTTGCTTTAAGAGGAGATGGATGACACATGCAGTACAAACTGGGGTAGTAGGCTTGCCAGGTGCGGAGCTTTTGTCAGGATCCAAACCTGAAACATGAAGGGTCAACATTTAACTCTGAAGAATGGAAGACACGGATCATTTTGCAACAGCGCCGAGTACAACTTACCGATTTGCACCGCTGGGCAATCTCTTTGTGATCGGGATCATGCATCCGATGGCTACCAACTTCCTAAACATCACTATTAACTTTTCGACAACAGCCTTGCTGCATTTTAACTTTACTAGTCTAGAAGGAGAGTAAAAAGGCGAGAAAATGGTGTCAAACAATGACTTCACTGTTTTTTAAATTTCAATCCCAAGATGTCCTCCTTTTCCTGCAATGACTTTGCAAACCCAGAGTGATGACTGAGCCTAGTTCTGGCCTGGGCCTGCTTGATAGTCATAATGAACCACAAAATGTTCAGAATTTTCTAATGTTGGATTCTCCAGTGCTCTAACAATTCGGCGTTGAAAAACCTATTCTCAGTACTCCACCCAAGGCACTTACTTGCATCCATCATCCTCCTGGTTGAAGTTGCTATAAGAATTGACTAAGACACAAACTAACACTTGATGTGCCTTGTCAAAGAGATGTTGCCATTTATAAGCTACTGAAGAACTTGGAGCCACTGCGGACACCATCGATGCTAACTCCTTAATTCCAAACCCCTCAATCAGAAAAAGAAAAAGAAAATCGCATGTTCTCCTATGCTGGTTAAGTGCTTTTCATCTCCCCAGATGTAAGTGAGGATTTGTTTCATTTGATCTGAAAACGGAAACTAACTAAATACTAGTGGTAGTTTCAACGAGAAGCATACCGTAGATACTACTCCGGCGTGCCCGGAGAAGTTTCAACGGACTAGTATTTGAGATTCAGATAGTACTGGATTGTGGGAAACTCACTGAAGCACCGCGGCGTGGCCGGCCCTCCTCCGGCCGCGTGGTGTTCCTACGCGGCTCATCAGAGAGGCGCCGAGGCACTCGGAGCCGGCCCAGTCGCTCCTCTCCCATCACATCCCTGCGCTGCACGCCCACGGCGACCGCCGTCGGCGACCAATCACAGCCGCGAGCAGCGACGGGGATGCTACGCGCCCACAGTACGGGCAGCTGGCTCGGCGACGCGGTGGCCAGTCCGAGCCACGGCAGGGACGCGCCGAGGGTTGGTCGCCAGTCAGTCGGTCTCCGCCATCGCCATGGAAGGTTCGGCAAGGAGGAGATTGGGGATCGATTCCTACAGAGAGGCGCTCACCAATTTCCCAAAGTATATTTATTTCATATAATATTCTGTATATGTTGATACTCATCGTGTGTTTGGATGCAAAGTAATGTTGCAGTTTCTTGGAAATACCGTGGTTTCTCAAAAAAAAAACTTCAGTATTAAAAGAAATACTTTAAGGTATTATCACTTTTTTCGAAGCAACCATACACTATTTCATTAGACAACCTATTTACAGATATTACACATATGGTCATCATACAAAACACAAATACTTGTCAATAAACTTTAAGGTATCATCACTCATGGTGTGTTTCGATGCAAAGTATTGTTGTGGTTTTCTGGAAATACCGTGTAAAATGGTATTAAATACTTTAAGGTGTTTGGATGAAATAAAATCTTAAGTTTTGTATACTACTGTATCTCGGGAACAGTGGTTTTCTTGCAGTATTTGAAAAAGAGGTTTGGATCTCTTTTTCCTAATCAGAACCGAGATAAATCATAAGACAGAGCGCAGTTATCGTCGCTTTGTATGTAGAGGTAAGGAAATCAAATGTGATGACCTAATATTTTTCCTCTTTATGTTATATGGCAAGCAAATCATAATTTAGCTCCTAATTTATTGGTGTTTCAGTTATAGTAGCTGGAAGTACAGGAGGCAGGGCAAAACATATAAAAGTGATCCTAACATCTAGGTGCGGATGTGCTAACCCTGTTCACGGTGGCTGCCTGCACTGGGCGAACGTTAGTAGACGCTAATCAGTCCGTCCATGCAACTCCTTCATTGCAGCTGAGTTAGGTTCAGATGCTATCCAGGGTAACAATTAGCCAAAACTATGTAACATCACCGGCCAAACACCTTGGTAGTTTGGCCCCTTTAAGATCTGCGCGAATGCCTACGCCTCGCGCCTGGCTCCGATCGCCCAGCGCATCATTAGTCCTAGCCAAACGGGTTTTCTAAAGCATAGAAACATTCTGGAAGGCCCAATTGCGTTGCTGGAAATCATTCACGGACTCAAACGTACCAAAGCGCAGGGAGTGCTTCTCAAACTAGACTTTGAGAAGGCCTACGACCGTGTAAACTGGGAGTTTGTGCGGGAGGTCCTCCTCAAAAGGGTTTTGAGGCAGGTTTCGTTCATCGTATAATGCATCTTGTGTGTAGTGGGCACACGGCTGTCACCATTAATGGTGAGATGGGCAAAAAAATTCACAACAAGCGGGGACTAAGGCAGGGAGACCCGAGCTGCCCGCTGATTTTCAACTTTGTTGCCGATGCCTTGGCGGCAATGATCAATCGTGCGCGGGCAGCGGGCCACATTAAAGGTTTGGTCCCGCACCTCATTCCTGGAGGTGTGACCCACCTTCAATACGCGGACAATACAATGCTGCTGTTCGAGCCAAATGATCTCAGCATTGCTTCAGTTAAACTTCTCCTTCTCGCTTTCGAGATTCTCTCGGGTCTTAAGATCAATTTTCTGAAAAGCGAAGTGATCACCATAGGGATGGATGATAACGTGAGCTCTAGGATTGCTAACCTGCTCAACTGTAAACGTGGGCGCCTCCCGATCAAATACCTGGAACTGCCCATCTCGGTCAAAGGTTTAACCATAGCGGAATGGGAATCGCTTTATGGAAAAGTAGCCAACAGGGTTAGCCCGTGGAGGGGAAGATTCATGTCCTCGGCGGCAAGGCTCATTTTGACTAACACGAGTCTTTCCTCCCTTCCAATCTTCACTATGGGGATGTATCTTTTGGCAGATGGTGTACATGCCAAACTTGACACACCCCGGTCCCGATTCTTTTGGGAAGGAGTTGGAACCAAATGCAAATACCATCTAGTTAAATAGGCGGCTGTCTGTCGTCCTAAAAAGGCTGGAGGGTTAGGAGTCACAAATTTGAAACTCATGAATGTGGCTTTGTTAGCCAAATGTGAAGGAAATATGCCCTAGAGGCAATAATAAAGATGTTATTTGTATTTCCTTATATCATGATAAATGTCTTTTATTCATGCTAGAATTGTATTAACCGGAAACTTAGTACATGTGTGGATACATAGACAAAACAGTATGTCCCTAGTATGCCTCTACTAGACTAGCTCATTGATCAAAGATGGTTATGTTTCCTAACCATAGACATGAGTTGTCATTTGATCAACGGGTTCACATCATTAGGAGAATGATGTGATGGACAAGACCCATCCGTTAGCATAGCACTATGATCGTTTAGTTTTTTCTGCTATTGCTTTCTTCATGACTTATACATGTTCCTATGACTATGAGATTATGCAACTCCCGAATACCGTAGGAACACCTTGTGTGCTATCAAACGTCACAACGTAACTGGGTGATCATAAAGATGCTCTACAGGTGTCTCCGAAAGTATTTGTGGTGTTGGCATAGATCAAGATTAGGATTTGTCACTCCGAGTGTCGGAGAGGTATCTCTGGGCCCTCTCGGTAACACACATCACAATAAGCCTTGCAAGCAAAAGACTAATGAGTTATTCACGAGATGATGTGTTATGGAACGAGGAAAGAGACTTGCCGGTAACGAGATTGAACTAGGTATAGAGATACCGACGATCGAATCTCGGGCAAGTAACATACCGTTGACAAAAGGAAAAACGTATGTTGTTATGCGGTTCTGATCGATAAAAGATCTTCGTAGAATATGTAGGAGCCAATATGAACATCCAGGTTCCGCTATTGGTTATTGACCGGAGATGAGTCTCGGTCATGTCTACATAGTTCTCGAACCCGTAGGGTCCGCACGCTTAACGTTTGATGACGATCGGTATTATGAGTTTATGAGTATTGATGTACCGAAAGTAGTTCGGAGTCCCGGATGAGATCACGGACATGACGAGGAGTCTCGGAATGTCCGAGACATAAAGATTGATATATTGGACGACTATATTCGGACACCGGAAGTATACCGGAAAAGTTTCGGATTTAACGGGATTGCCGGAGGGGGTTACCGGAACCCCCTACGAAGGGGGATGGTCCATAGTGGGCCTTATGGAAAAGAGAGAGGCAGCCCATAGGGCTGGCCGGCGCCCCACCTAGGGTTCCTAGTTGGACTACGAGTTGGGGGGCGCCACCTCTTCTTCTTTTCCTATTCCCTCTCTTCCTTCTTTGGTGGTTCCTACTAGGAATAGGATTGCAATCCTATTCCTAGTAGGATTGCACCCCTAGCCGCACCAAACAAGGGCCGGCCGGCCTCCGCCGTTGCTCCTTTATATACGGGGGCAGGGGGGCACCCAAAGACACACAAGTTGAATTGTTCTAGCCGTGTGCGGTGCCCCCCTCCACAGAAACACACCTCGGTCATACCGTCGCGGTGCTTAGGCGAAGCCCTGCGCCGGTGAATACATCATATCCGTCACCACGCCGTCGTGCTGACGAAACTCTCCCGTGAAGCTCAACTGGATCAAGAGCTCGTGGGACGTCATCAATCTGAACGTGTGCTGAACGTGGAGGTGCCGTACGTTCGGTGCTTGATCGGTTGAATCGCGAAGAAGTTCGACTACATCAACCGCGTCACTTGACGCTTCCGCTTCCGGTCTACGAGGGTACGTAGACACACTCTTCCCTCTCGTTGCTATGCATCTGGTAGATAGATCTTGCGTGATCGTAGGAAAATTTTAAAATACTACGTTCCCCAACAATATGGTGGCGGCGGCTAGCACATAATGAGTCGGGACTCTGGGCTAACATCCTCCGGGCCAAATATTTTCCGGACGGCAACGTCTTCAAGGCCCAAACCAATGGATCTGCCTTCTGGAAGGGGATCCAAGCAGTTCGACCTGCCTTCACGCTAGGGGCCCAGTTTTGCGTCAACAATGACGAATCTACGCGATTCTGGCTCGATCATTGGTGGGATAGTGAACCACTTTGGCAGTCACACCCAGACCTTTATCATCTTGCCACGGAAACCAATATTTTGGTCTCCGATGCCCTTAGAGTTCAGCCGCCCGCGATCGTTTTCATCAGGACCTTGGGGCCGGTCGAGGCCGCACGCTGGGATGCCCTAGTTGTGGCCTGGGGAGACCGAAGACTTACCAACGAGACCGACAACATAGCTTGGAAGCTCACTGCATCTAAACAATTCTCTGTTAAGTCCCTTTACACCAAGATGACCGAGGGCCACATGTTGGATATGGCCAGGGGGCTATGGAAGGCCGGTTTGCCGCCGAAAATTAAGATTTTCATGTGGCAAATTGTCCGAAACCGCTTGCCGACTTCGGATAACGTGGCAAAACGCAACTGGCTGGCAGATGGCACTTGTACAATATGCGGGTTAGGAGGAAATGCAAATCATGTCTTCTTTGGATGTGCGATGGCCAGATTTGCTTGGAGCGCCGTTCGTGAGACGTTCTCGCAAAACTGGAACCCACAATCAAGCACCGAGCTTCTCTCTATTCTTAAGGCTCGAAAAGGGGCCAATGCACGAATTCTATGGAGATGCGTTGGGGCACTGCTTTGGTCCCTTTGGACGGTTAGGAACAAGATCACAATCGAACACAAGTTCCCGAATCATCCGGCTGATATCTTTTTCAAATGCCACTTGTTCTTACAGGTTTGGATGCCGTTGGGGAAAATGCGTGACGAGCCTCGCATGAACGCAACTATGGCGCAGATCAGGACAGTGATGATGAAAGCGCGACAAGCCTGAAGCACGCAACACTTGTTAACAACCTCCTCCAAGCGATCTACCCGTCTGATGGTTTCTGGCCCCAATGCCTTCTTATTGCTTTCTGCATAATTTACATGGGGCGCTTTGTGTTGCCAGCTACTGTGTGCTCGAGAACTTTATTTTGGGTCTGTAATACTGTTTTAAACTTTGTGACGGATGCTGCCAGTGAGGCTTTATTAATTTAAAGCCGGACGCTCCTAGCGTCTACGTTCCAAAAAAAATACCTTGGTAGTTTTCATAAAACTGAGAAAAAACCCGGTATTAAGGAAATGTAGTATTCCTACCGTCAAAAAGAAAAAGGAAATATAGTATTCCTTGCCCACCCATTGGAATACCATGGTTTTCAATTACACCGGGTTTCTAAAAATTGTATGTCAAACTGAGCCTCACATTTCTAAAAAAATCGGACTGGTGACCGAAGCATTGAGGTTGTCGGTTCAGATATTCACCAGCTGAACCGTTGGTTCATAAATCCATAGGCCCATCTGGATTTTTACCATAAAATTGTTCAGTCCATTGTATAAACTTTGGTCAAATTAATAGGAGAGCTGGCTTCTACTATAGACAACAAAGGAGCACAACTGAGGTTGTTATTGGGCCAAAGTTAGGATTGGAGTACAAATTATGTGGCCTAGGATTGAATCTCACTTCTTACAAATTTTGTCAAAACATTTCTTTTTGTAGTTCAGACGTGTGATTTGTTCAATTTTATATTGAAAGTAACAAGATTGATATATGACATTCGACATAGAAATGATCAAGAAATTAAAATTCGCTAGAAAATATTTATAAACTATTGGAAAATGAGTTCATAATTTATAAAGCACCGGAGCCGCCGTAAGTGGCCAGAATCGGCAGGCGACGTGCGGTGACAAACGGGGTAGAGAGAGGTTGAAAGATAGGAAGGGCAGAGCGAGTGAGACAGAGAGGCGGGGAGATGGGTCATGACCGTTTGGGCCCAAAAGGCCAGTGAGCCAGTAATTACAAAAAAAAGGTTAAAATACTCGAAATAATACTAGGACTTTAATAAAAAATAGAACAATATTTTTACTTTAATAAAAAATATTAAAGTACTAAATACATTTTAGAGCAGTGTTAGCATTTTCAATTCAAATATTCTTAATTTCAGAAAAGTAACTACAATCTTTTTTGAATAATATAATATGAAAATGTTTACCATCATTTACAAAAAAATAAAAAGGTAAGAAAATAAAAGGACTAAAAAACTATTATAAAAATGTTACCATTTCCTGTTACAATATTCCAAATTTAATAAAAGTAACTACAATATAATATAAAAATGTTGACCATTTATAAAATAATAAAAAGGTAAGAACATTAGAAGTCTTAAATACACCATTTACAAAATAAAATTATTACTTTAATAAATTTAAGTCCTAGATTTTTGGCTAAAATATCTAAGGATTACTTAACCTTAATAATATATTAAGAATTAAAAATAAAAGTAATTCCAAAAAATAGACCCCACGTTATATAGTGTTGACGTGGCAACGTATGACATGTCACAAGTAAACATAATAGTGCTAGCGTTCAATGTTATGCCATGTCAACACTATATGACACCTTGTACCAACTATAGGTCCCACCTACAACTGACATTCAATAATTCTCCAATGCCAACAATAACCTAATAAAGTTGTCGTACCAAATATGTCAACGCCACCGCTAGTTGGAAAATATAGTGAAGGTGTTAATAAGTAGAAATATTTATGTAATTATAGTGGATTTGTGAACCCATACACTTTTCAAAGTGTTGAAGGAACAAGATGATGAAATCCACAGCGCAAACTATTACTTCATTATCATTCCTTTGTACACCTCTATGAATTTATATATGTCTTTGTCTAAAAGGGCCCAAAATAGTACATCACCATAAGTAGAGAAATACATCCATCCTTTCAACTACAATCATTGATGTTTCTAAAAAAACATCATTGGCGTATCACGATCCTACCTGGTTGCTTATTATAACCGAGGTAGGATCGTGACTCGCTCCAAACAGCATGGTGGTATGGGCTTCAGAGGAAAATGCATTGGTTAAATTGGCCGGACATGACTCGCTCCAAACAGCATGGTGGTATGGGCTTTTGTGATCTCCCTACCTTCAAGCTGGCGATGCTTGGGAAACAAGGATGGCGTTTAATGATGAAGCCACAATCATTATTTGCTAGGGTATTAAAAGGAAAATATTACCCGCATTGCAATTTTATGCAAGCTAAGAAAGGAAAACACTTATCGTATACCTGGCGAGGATTATTAGTGGGCGAACAGTCATAAGCACGGGTCTCATCAAAAGGGTGGGAACATGCACAGAGATCAATATTTGGGAAGATAAATGGATCCCGTCTAATCCGTCACTACGCCCCTTGTGGGAACCTGATAATACTCACCTTACTTTAGTGTGTGACCTTGTTCGTGAAGATGGAACATGGGATGATCATCTCATAAGAAACTCTTTCCTCCCTTCGGATGCTGATGCAATCCTCTCCATTCCTCATGGTGGTTTGGACTGTGACACTTTAGCCTGGGCATTCGAGAAATATGGTATGTATTCATTGCGCTCAGCTTATCACTTTTTATCAAATAATGCAGTTGCACGCCAGCACATTGAGCCAACATCATCACGAGGTTCTGATCATCCCATGTGGAGGCTATGTTGGCAACTCAAGGTTCTCCCAAAGATAAAGTATTTCTGGTGGAGAGTACTTCATGAGTACATTCCTACCATGGGTATCTTAAAGAGAAGACATATTGAACATATTGGGGCATGTTTTTTCCGTGGAAATAATGACGAGTCTATCTTCCATGCGATTATATCGTGCCCATCTATTACAGCAATATGGAAAGCTGTAAATGAGGCAACTGGCGTTAAACTCCCTCGTCTTCACCCGAAAACATGGGCGTCAAATATCATCAGTGGGAAAGTATGTTCTGCGAAGTATGTTGAGACTATTACAACAGCGGCATATGCCATATGGACCAGTCGAAACAAGGAAAGAAGGGGAGATCAGCACCTCTCACCAAACAAAGTTGCCCGATGGGTAGTAGAGGTGCTACAGGAGGTATCCAGTGCAACTCATCACACTGATCACCATGAGGAGAAGCTAGTTAAGTGGAACCCACCTCCTGAAAACATTATGAAGATAAATGTAGATGGAAGTTTTAATCCTACAACTGGTACTGGTGCTACCGGATGTGTGGCACGAGATAGTATGGGTCCATTCCTTGCCGCAAGAAGTCGTTGGTACAATTCTGTGGCTAATGCCCTGTCGGTGGAAGCGCTCGCATACCGCGATGGTGTTGATCTTGCAAATACTTTGAACTTCTAGCGGGTGATGGTCAAAACTGACTGTCATAATTTGGTGCAGCTTTGGGAGGCTCGTCAACATCACCTGTCTGAAATTATGAAAATCCTCCATCAGATTCAAGAGATCGCTTCACAATTGCTACATTGTAATTTGATCTTTGTAAGACGTGAGGCTAACTTTGCTGCCACTTATGTGTGCAACATGCTAGTAGTGAGAAACGTGTGTAGCTTGTGGGCTGGAACTACTCCTTTCTTTGCAAGATGCATCCAAAACGATTGTAATATGTGGGAAGATGAATAATAGAATTATGAATGTTTTGCAAAAAATAAAAAACCCAGTAAATCCTACTATGTCTACGAGTAGGAACCATGTTATCATAAACCGGATTACCCTTGTGTTTACGCATATTGTTTTCACATTGTGAACAAATACATAAGTGGCATACATAGGAATGGAGTGTTCTCGGTCAAGTCGATGTATCTAGATATCATTAATACTAGCGTTGTTTCTAGTTCGAAGCATGTTTGGAAGGTCAACGTGCCTTTGCGAATCAAAGTGTTTATGTGGTTTGTGCATAAACAAGTGATTCTGACTAAGGACAATCTGGCAAAACGTAACTGGACTGGGTCTTTGCGATGTTCGTTTTGTGATCGGAATGAATCTATTAAACACCTCTTTCTCGTTTGTCCGATGGCAAAGATTTTATGGAGGACAATACAAATTGCTTTCAATATTTCACCTCCGACTTCCATAGGCTCTTTATTTGGGCAGTGGCTATATGGGATAGATTCCGCACTAGCGAGACATATTCGGGTGGGAGTATGTGCTTTGCTGTGGGCAGTGTGGAATTGCAGAAATGATATGGTTTTTAACAGAACAACAAATACTCATTTTTTGCAGGTTATTTTCCGAGCCACTGCATTGATCCGTATGTGGTCGCTACTCACTCCGACGGAGGCCAGGGAGCGTTTGGTTACTGGATCTATCCGGTGGGAGATGGTAGCTCGGGTTATCTTCAACCGGTTTGGATGGCGGTCATGTAATAGAATAGGCAATTAGTTCCCCTATCATGCTTATGCCTGCCGGTTGTGGCTGTTGGCTGATTTTTTTGTTTCCTTTGCTCCGTGGGAGCTTTCTACTGCAGACTTCAGGACCTTGTTTATTTTTATTGCCTTAATAAAGATGGCCGTATGCATCACTCTGATGCAGAGGCCGGGGTTTTCCCCTTTTCGAAAAAAAATACATATGGCCAATAAAGATGCCATTTGTTACGAACCTTGCCTGGAACACGACAACGACTAAAAATTGCAGGGGAAATATGGAAACTACCTAGCCCATGGATATGCCAAGCCCATAAGTAACCAGCTAGAGTTTGCTTACTCCTTGAAGTTGATACAATCACACATCATTGGCCGTCGAGGTGTAGCCACATAATAAGCCAAATAAGTACATTGAATATAATTTCAAGAAAAATTGCTTGGCTCCCAAGCACCATCGAAAAGCTCTCTTAGTTTACTTTTGCTTATACATAAGACCATGCTTGCCTACAGGGAGTATACGACAATGTTGTGGCAGCTATGTATGTGGTATCTTATTCGTAGTTTCGTACCACTTGCGAAAATAAATGCTACCTAGGATATTCAACGTGGAAAAGGAACTAGCCAGGATGGTGCAGTGCAGATGGCCGCCGCCAGCTTAAATTAGGTACCTCAGGTTAACTTTTCCACAAAGTAGTTCGGTCTATGGTCTGCTTCTAAACTAATGTAAGGACTTGTTTGGAGCTACTTTTCATGTCTTATTACAGCCTTGTCTGTTTTTGGTACGGTACTTTACTTGCTAATCCCTTGACCGATACCAGCATATAGAGTAGCATCATATATAGCGGAGAGCGGCGTTTTGGCACATGGGAGCACACGCTCCTGATTTTTAGAATGCATTTTAAATATATATTTTGAAATGTAAAAAAATCAAACAAAAATTTGGCGTGTATATCTCGATATTGTACATGCTCACAAAATCGTTTCGTGAAAAACCGTCAAGTTATGTGTCGCATTTAAAAAAGACAAAATCTGATGTTAAAAATTGATTTTCACAAGGGAATTGTTTATATCCGGCGCGCCGGCCGAAAACTGCGCCGGACGCATACGCGTCGTGTGATTGCGCACAATCGAGCCGTCCACGTTTGCTCCGGCACTGGTGGCCCCAACGCACATGCACCTCCTCTATCTTATCTCCTCACGTTAGTTTTCCTCCACATGTTTCTCTCCACACAAAGCATCGCCCCAGCACAGCCTCACCATCGTTCGCTGCAACGAGCGCTCAAGTTTGCTACCATTGTCTTCGATTTTTGCTGGAACCGACCAATTTTTTGCTGCAATGTCTTCTTTGCTGGAACCATTGTATCACTTTTTGCTACAAGCGTTTTGATTTTTGTTACCACTGTGTTGTCGATTGTTACATACGTGTTTTCACGAGGTTACCGAGACCCGCATCTATGTGTTTTTTGCTACAATCGGTGCCAAAATTTATTACAACCGTTGCTTTTTTTGCTACAACCGGTGTATTTGTATTTTTGCTACATCCATGGTGGCGGAGCTGCGACTGCGGGGATCATTTTGTTTTCGTTTTGCTGCAACCGTTGGTGTTTTTTGCTACATCCATGGTGGCGGAGCTGCGACGGCGGCGAACTTTTTTTTGTTTTTTGCTGCAATCGTCGGTGTATTTTGCTATTTCCGGAGATGTATTTTGCTACATCCATTCAAATGGCGTTTACTGGTGACGGAATTTGCTACATCCATGGCGGCGGAGCTTTTTTTGCTGGAATCCATATCCTTTTTTGCAACAACCGACCGTCTTTTTTGCTGCTTCCAGCACCCCCGAGGAAGAGTACATTTTTTGCGAGGGCGTCGCCGAAGGTGCTCTGACCGGTGACGGGCGCCACGAAGGCTGCGGCCGCTGCCCCCGGACCTGCGACCATCACCATGAGGAGCTGCAACCATGGGGGGGGGGGGTTGCTGCTGCATGCGCGGAGCCTGCGAGCAACGCATAAGAGGACGTGCGGCGAGGGAGGTGACCGGCGGCGAGCAGCGGCGCCCGCCAGCGAGCGGTGGCAACGAGCGGCGACGGCGAACGGGGGCGCGCGGCAACGGCGAGCGGCGGCGGCGAGGACTAGCCGGCGGATCTGGGCGGAGGTGCTCTGAACCGTGACGATTTTTCTTTTTCTTTTGCTGGAAATAAGGCGGATCTGGGCGTCAAAGCTGCCAGATCGGATGGCTAGGGCTAGTCCGGCCCAGCCGTTCGGCCGACAGTCCGGTGCCTATCACTGCCCTTTTCACAAGACAACCTTTTGTCTTTTTTACACAAGCCACAAAAAATATCGTTTTCTTCAAAACTTAATGTGCACTAATATAATGTCGAGATGTATCCGCCGAATTTTTGTTTGAATTTTTTTCACAATTTGAAATATTTTTCCCGGTGGCAGGAGTGCACGCTCCCAAGAGCACCAACGGATTTCCATAGCATGCTTTCTATATATGCTTGTATTCAGGATTACCGCAATAGTAGTACTTAGAAAGGGCTGGATTTGCCATTGACAGCTTAGGAGTTCTAACTTATATGGCACACATATTCAGCGGTGCGTGAAAACATTAAATGGGTCAATCGATTCCCGATCTAAATCTTAGCCGCTGGATAATTATTGAACAGCATATGATCCATCTTCCTCCAACCAACCGTCATTGCTCCTCTTCCTCCTCCAGACGTGGACGCCTTTCTGCCACTAGTGTGCACCTTGCCGCCCCACTCTCCCGTCGTTGCTGCCTACTACACTTACTCATCACTCTAATCCTCATTGGCACCATATTTTTTCCGACGTTCCCGTACCCCCACTCGAACTGTCAATCATCAGACTCCCCTCCGTCTGGGACGCTGCTACCGCTTCTTCCTTTGTTCCACGCCGTTCCTGCCCGTGCCATCATTGTTGTCACCGCAACTTGCCGCGCCTCCTGCGACGCCGGTAGCTTCGGGCTTGACCCAAGGAATAACAAACGTGTAGATTTATATCAATCCGAACTTAGTTAATTATGATAGTTGTAATGGAGAGTATCATATACAATTATCATGCATATAATACTAGTGTACGATACAACATTCATAATGCATAGTATCATATGTTGATATCATAGAGGATTTTATTTATTGACATGCATAACATATAGTAGTACATCATTTAATGCTCTCTTCCTTCATTTAATTCTATGTCACCTCATTAAAATTGTTTAGTGCTACCTCTGTCCGGGATTAAAGGTCCCGTGAGCCATGCAAGGAATATTTGAATTTACAAGGCTGCAGTAGTTACTTCGCCTCGATTTCGCTTCTATGCGTTGCCATAATTACAACTGGCAGTATGCAGCCAGTAAAAGGTCCTTGGTCAATGCGCCCAACCAGTCATGCAACCTATTACAGCCAAGGGCGTCCATGCAGCCAGTAAATTTGCATCAATTGCGTGCGCACACAGTTCATTATAGCTGCGCCTTGGTCTTGTTGTTTATGCTCCCGGGACTCGTAAACCCGGATGGTTATGGGCAGCCTTATGTATCGTACTCTCTAGTCATGGGACTCTCTAGGCACCAAGAGCACCAACGGATTTGCACGACCCCGTTGCCATCTTGAAGCGCAATAGATCTCTTGCCACTACTTCTCTTGCTACCATTTCTCCTCCTTCCCTACTCTCAGGGAATCCTCACTGCATATGATTTGTCTCCTCCCTCGCCATTCTATTTTGTACACATTTTCATTTATTCAAGTCTATTTGGATCTATGGAGAGCGGATGGTGAGGAGGATGAAGGGTAAGACAAAGCTTAGGCCATGGCACAGAAGTTAGGCCTGTCATGTCCATGTCATACTCTTTCAAGTTGCTAACTTTCTCGCGTGATGACCTAGTCAGTCGTTTGGATGTCCTTTTTCTTTTCAACCTTTATTGAAAGTAATTGTTATATCTACATGTTCTGAAGCAACTAAATTCTTCATTTTAATGCATAACTAATCAAACTTGCAATTAAACAGGAACTACTACAGATGCGCCTACACGGAACGGAACTGCTCAGCAACCAAGACAATCCAACAACAAGATCATATCGGAACACAGAATTGTGAAGATGAAACTGCAAAGTACATTGTTGTGTACTATGGTCATCATAGTTGCATGGATGGCATCACTAGAAATAGCGCATACAATGACGAAAGTATGGACCTAATTCAAAGTGGCAAAATGGCTGGAGCAGCTACAGACTTTGAAAAGTTTGACCATGGGGACTTGGACGTGTCGTCTCTAATGGAGGTGTTTGACAACCCAGAGCTGAATTGGAACATCATTTGCTAGCTACACCGACATTCAGTAGAAAGAGAAATATATAGCTCTATAAAATGGACATTCTTGCTGAATGTGGATGAGTTGATAATCATGTCTAGTCTACAAATGTACTGCTTATAGGCAGACATCCTTTTTGTGTTTACATGTATGTGCTGCTAGACATGCAGAAGTGGGTAATTTATGTTGACATTAATTGTAACACAATCTATCAGTAAAGTTTATGGGCAATTTGGAGAATGTAGGAGTGACACATGATTCACTAGTAAGTTTCATGTAGATCATCCTGGAGTGTAATAGAGAGCACAATTTAGACTTTTTGGCTATCTCTAAAACCGGCCGACGTGATTTCTCAGTTAATCTGCTTAATCGTCTTTCAGGCGAAATAGACTTTACCTGAGTTTCATGACCACCTAGAGGTCGTTCTGGGGGCATTTTACTTGGCGTAAATACTGCGACTATGGATATTTTGGCTAGTTCGGATGGTGAGTTTCACGTTAAACTCCATATTCGCAACAAGCCTGACAACTTCACATGGACCCTTGTTGCCGTGTATGGGGCAGCCAGGATGAGTTCAAGGCCGATTTTCTCTGTGAGTTGGTTAATCTGGCAAAAGATAATCCCTATCTCATTCTTATAGGTGGAGATTTCAATTTGCTTCGATTTCCAAATGAGAAAAGCCATGGTAGGTTTGATAATCATTGGCCTTTCCTTTTCAACACTGTCATTGACAGTCTTGATCTACGAGAGGTGTCCATGATTGGAAGACAATTCACTTGGGTGAACAAACTTCCGGAACCAACATATGAGAAACTAGATCGCGTTTTAATGGATACTGACTGGGAATCCAAATTTCCTATGGTGTCTGTTCGTGCTCTACCTCGTATTGAGGCTATATCAGACCACACACCCATTCTCCTAACTACTGATTTGCCACGACCACAACATAGACGCAAGTTTAAGTTTCAACTTGGGTGGTTGCTTTGGGATGGCTTCCATGATATGGTAAAGGAGGTGTGGGAGAAACCGGTGGCCGGGCCTACCCCAATACATGGATGGAATAACAAAATGCGTGCATTACGTAAATTGCTTGGCGGTTGGGCTAGGCATACAGATGGCATCGTCAAAAAGGAGAAGCTTCATCTTTCATCTATCATTGATGAATTAGAAGCTTTAGCAGAGGTTAGACGTCTATCTGAGCATTGTTAGTTAAACCCTGACCCATCCTGTAGTTAAGACCGGCTTCCCCGGTCCGGTTTTCTTTCCTGCATGCATAAGACGCCGAGTGTGCGGCATGTGCGCATCGAGCGTGACTAGGTGTAGAAGATGGCCGCAGTCAGCACGCCCCACTCCGCGAACGTGGGATGGCACGTTCAACGCGAACGGGGCAGCGGCGTGCTCATCGGCCGGGCCTGTTAGGGAGAACAGAATAAGAGGAACGAAAAATAGAAAAGCAGCATTAGTTGTGCGCTGCGCAAATCGACTGTCTCATGTGAGTTCATCGTGAGAGAGAGCGAGCGAGTGCGGTCGCAACCTGACAATTGGATCAGAGCCACCGGCGACGAGGGACCATGGCGGGCAGCAGAGAGCCCAGCGCTGACGTGGCGACAGCTGAGGCTGCCGAGGGACCCAGTGGGGAGGGGACGCCACAGGCGCGCACGAAGAAGCGGGGCCGGAGCCGCGGGCGCAGCCGCGTCAGGAGGAACGCGGGCGAGGTGGTCATCCACGAGCGCGTGATCCGGGAAGCCGCCGGGCACTGCGGCACGGGCACTGCGGCACGATCATCTACCCCACCTTGACCTTCACCAACTACATCGAGTGGGCGTTGGTCATGCAAATCAACCTGCGCGCGCAGGGCCTATGGGAGGCCATGCTAGGCGAAGGCATGGTCACGGACCGTGAGGACATGGCGGCGCTCGCCGCGCTGATCCGGGCAGTGCCCCCGGAGATGCACAGCATTCTCGCCGTCAAGAACTCCGCGTACGAAGCCTGGGAGGCCGTGCGCACGATGCGGATGGGCGTGACCCGCGTCCGGGAGGCCACGACGCAGCGCCTCCGATCTGATTTCGAACAGATCGCGTTCAGGGACGGGGAGCCCTGGACGGCTTCGCCATGCGCATCACCACCCTCGTCAGCAATCTCCGGTCGCTGGGCGACAATGTGGAGGAGATGCGCGTGGTGCAGAAGTTTCTGCGCGTCGTACCTGCCCGATACACGCATATCGCTTGCGCCATCGAGACTCTCCTTGATCTGAGGAACCTAACGATTGAGGAGCTCATCGGGCGTCTCTGCTCCACCGAGGAACGCTACGGCGGCGATGCGAAAGGCCACGGCGGGCAGCTCCTGCTCACGGAACAAGAGTGGTACGCACGCAAGAGCCAGCAGGAGCAGGGGCAAGGCTCTGGCTCGTCTGGCGGCGGTCAGCGCCAAGGCAAGCACAGGCATTTCTCCAGGGATTGCAAGAAACCACGACGGGAGCGAAAGGGCCAAGGCCAGCCGGCGCCGGCGCAGCCACCAGCGGCCCAACCCCTGCTCCAGCCGAGAGCTAACCTTACCCAAATCAACAACGACGACACGAGCCTACTGCTGGCGAGGGCCTGCACCCTGCACGAGCGTGGACCCGCACTCTTGATGGCCACGATGCAGCCGCCGGGCGCGGTTCAGGTGGAGCACGGCGACGCCCCATTGGACGGGCGACCTACGGGCGCGACCACGGGAGTGACGCTGGTCGAGGATCAGGTCTTTCTCTCCAAGGAATCCCACGCCGACGACATCTGGTTCCTCGACACGGGAGCCAGCAACCACATGACTAGCGTCAGGAGCGTGTTCTCTGAGCTCGACTCCGGCATTGTGGGCACGGTCAAGTTCGGGGACAGGTCTGTGGTGGAGATCCAAGGACGCGGCACCATCCTCTTCGCATGTCGCAATGGTGAGCATCATGCCCTGGCTGATGTGTACTATATCCATGCCTCCACAACAACATCATCAGCCTCAGCCAGCTCGACGAAAACGGCTGCCAGGTCCTCATCGAGCACGGCGTTGTGCACCTACGTGACCAGCAGCAATGGCTCCTCGTCAGAGTGGAGCGTGCACGGAACCGCCTCTACGTGGTCACCCTCGACGCCACTCAGTCGGTGTGCCTCACCGCGCACGCCGGGGAGCAGGCTTGGAGGTGGCACGAACGGTACGGGCACCTCAACTTCGGCGCAAGCTCTCGCGCCACGACATGGTGCGGGGCCTGCCAGTGATCGAGCACGCTCAGCAACTTTGCGATAGCTGCCTGGCGGGGAAGCAAAGGAGAGCTCTGTTCCTGCAGACGGCGAAGGGGCGAGCAGATGGGCTGCTGGGCCTTGTCCATGGTGACCTATGCGGCCCAATAGCGCCGGCCACGGCCGGGGGCAATCTCTACTTCCTCCTCCTCGTCGACGACCTGATCCACTATATGTGGCTCACGCTGCTCACCACGAAGGACGAAGCCGCGACGGCGATCAAGCACTTCAAGGCCGGAGTGGAGGTGGAGACAGGGCGGAAATTGCGCCTGCTCCGCACGGACCATGGAGGGGAGTTCACATCCACCACCTTCATGAGCTTCTGCGCCGAGGAGGGCATGGGGCGGCAGCTGACGGCGCCTGATGGCTTCTCGCCCCTCGTTGGTTACCCCAAGTGGAAGGTTTGAGATGTAGCGTAGCGGCAAATTTCCCTTGGCAAAGATACCAAGGATCGAATCCCGTGAGACTCCGAGGGTCGACAAGAAGGTGTCAATAGCGCCAGAAACTTTTGCTTGACAGGACCTGCACACAGATACAAATAACTTTGCTCCCAACGAGTACAGAGAGGTTGTCTATCCCTCCGGCCTTGTCGTTTACAAAGGATCAAACGCAAGAGATAATAGTGATAGGTATGACTGCAACTAGGAAATAAGAACAGGAAGTAAATAGCGGGTGTGATCAGTGATGGTAATATGGACCGGAGTCCCATGATGTTCACTAGTGATGTCTCTCTCCCAAAAGACGATAAAACAGCTAAGCGAGGTAAACAAATTACAGCTGGGCAATTGACAGGATTATGTGCGCAAACCAATGCTAACTATGCTGTAAAGAAAGGTAGAGGCTCAAAAGCATGGGCGGTACGCCAAGGCAAGTAGACCGAAATCCATCTACATCTACTACTAATCATCCACCTTGAGATATCTATCCAGAACATCTCGCTGGTATTAAGTTGCGAGTCCCACCCAAAGTGTAAACTCAAAGCAACAGATAACTGTATTAAAAGAACTTTGCGTAAAGTAAACAATCCTTGCACCCGCAAGTACAAGCACCGTTGTTTTCCCCCTTGTGGCAACAACACATCCCCTAGACTCATGTTTCTGTCACTCAAGCTAGTCATCGAGGGGCATGAACCCACAATCAAGCATAACGTTCCCTCTTGGAGTTACTACCTACTACTCGGCCAAAGCAATAAATAGCAATGGAGAACATGCAAGAATTACTCAAGAACATAAATATAAAAGAGGTGAATCAAATATATTACTCACACACAATCTGAACATAATCTCATAATCCATCGGATCCCAGCAAACTCAGCAGAGCAACAGCATAAAGATTACATATGTGCCTCGATCATGTAGGGCAGCTCACGAGGTCTAATCGATGAAGAACAAAGAGGGGAGGAGAACATCACATAGCTACTGGTCATGGACCCATGGTCCAAGGGAGACTACTCACAACTCATCCGGGAAGCGTCCATGGTGGTGGAGAAGCTCCCGGTGGTGGTTCTCCCCTCCGCAGGGTGCCGGGAAGAGTTCTCCTGGTGCTCCCGATCTTGGAAGCGCGGCGGCGGCGGAACAGAGACGAGATCGCGAAAAAGGGTTCCGTCCTCGAGGGTTTCGGGACGCGAGCAATATATATGCCAAAGGGGGTCACCAGAGGCGGAGGTGGGGCCCCAGGCGCCCCCCTGGCGCGGACAGGGGTGGGGCCGCGCCGGGTGGCCGCCTGGGCCACCCCAGGCTCCCCTCTGGCCCTGCCTTGGTTTTTCCGGAAGCTCCCGATACGCTGATTTTTCCTGTATTTTTCCCGGAATTTTTAGGGCACTTTTAATATGGGAGAAACCTGAGATAGAAAAACAGCAGAAAACAGGAATTGGCACTGTGGTGCACTGAGTTAATAGGTTAGTCCAAATATGATCAAAAGTGTATGGAAGTGCATAAATATCATAGCAATATCACACAAAAGAGGCATGGAGCAAGCAGAAATTATAGATACGTTTTGGACGTATCAACATCCCCAAGCTTAATTCCTGCTCGTCCTCGAGTAGGTAAATGATAACAAGCATAATTTCTGTGGTGACATGCTATCAACCATATAAGAACTTTTAAGTAAAGTAATCAAGGCATGTAATTCAATTCAAGTCATAACAAGCAAGAGTCTATATTAGCATTGTAACAAGTAACAAAAGAACATAAAGGTGCAAGAGCTCTCGCTGTCCGTGACTCGAATGTCTCCAAATGGTGTTTCCGTGCAAGAAAGGGGATAGGGATATATGAGAGAGTAAAACATAGTTTTTGTATTGTTGAGAACTTAATCTACTAAAGTTTCACACTTGGTCTTCTTTGGAATCTTATCTTGACTCATCCCCAGACCGTCAGCCAGGTACAAGTCAAAATGATCCACTCCCTTTCGATATTTTGAGCACTCATGCAATGGATGAGCGTAAGCAAGAAAGTCGACACTTAGGATGGCAAAGAGAGAAATGATAGAGGGGGAAGACAAAAAAGGTGTGAAAGGCTCACATCAATGAGGACAATCATCGGCGAGAGAAAGCCAAATGATAGATATGATGTGAGGAGTAGGGATTGCCATGCAACGGATGCACATATGAGCTAAGGTAAGCTCTCCAATGGAACTAGTGGGGGGTGCATCCAACTTGCTTGCTCAAGAAGACCTAGAGCTCTTTTGAGGAGGCTCATCATTGGAATATACAAGCCAAGTTCTATAGTGTGAAGGTCACCACATAGCTATATGCATGAATGATAATCTCTATGGAGTACAAGGTATAAGATGGAGTACGAGTGTGGATCTCTCAAAAGAAATAGTAGTGTGCCCCCTTCTCTCTTTTTATTTCTTTTTCTTTTTTTTTCTATTTTTTATTTTTTTGTGGCCTCAATGGCTCTTTCTATTTATCTCTCATTTGTCCTCTTTGGGATCTTTTGATTTTGTCCTCTTTGGGATCTTTTGATTTGTCCTCTTTGGGATCTTTTCCTCACTTTAGGGGCAACACTCTATGTATTACAAGAGGTATATAAGATCTTTCACACTTTACAAAAGTACTCAACATAAAGAAAATGAAACTATCATGATGTATGCAAATGTATGCCTCTGCCAGTGTAGCAGGATATGCAATGATACTAGCGCGTCATGTAGCAATGATTAGGGCAAGGCCCAACTAGCATGCGGCTCATCGATCAAGCAAAAGCATGTATGACATGAAGATCAAGTCATGAGAGGATGGATGTTGCATGGCAATGTATCTCGGAAAGGCTATGGAAATGCCTTGATAGGTAGGTATGGTGGCTGTTTTGAGGAAGGATATAATGAGGCTTATGATGACAGAGCGTATCGTGCCAAGGATTTGGATGCACCGGCGAAGTATGCGCCAACTCTCGAGGTGAGAAAGGGCAATGCACGGTACCGAAGAGGCTAGAAAAATATGGTTAGGTGGAAGTGTCAACCTTCGAATACTCACATTAGTCCGAAGAACTCATGCACTTATTATCGGTAACTCTCAATCTAATTAGGAGGTTCACAAAGAGACAAGTACCCCGAGGAGGTGTGTATGGGGGTTTGGTTACCCTTGCGCATCCTCGACCCATGGTACGTGAGTGTACTCTAATATTCGATCCCTCCAAAGATTAGTAATCCATTTAGTAGCTAAAGTTCTCAACTATTTTGTAGTTTTTCGAAAATAAACACGGATTGCCCAAAATACGACATCTATCACTAATAGGCTAAAGCTCTTGACACCAAAAGTTCAGACATTACTCATGGCAATACCTCAAAACTATTGCAAGTTACTACTAAAATTAAATAGCAACCTCAATTACCTACTTTAAGTTAAGACACACAACTCAGTGCAACAGACAAGCTCTCTTAACAAGATAAACATGAAAACTCAAGAGAGTTCAGCAACCAACTAAACAATAGCTCTTTTAAAAAGAAAAGCATGAAAACTAAGAGCTAAACATGACAGTAGCTATGGAAAGACAAAGAACACACACAACAAAGATAAGCATGAAAATCCTATGTTGTGTTCTAGGTTGAAGTGGAGCGTGTTTCTCTCCCACACAAAGAAAGCTGGGTTCTAACTCGTTATGAACAGCAAGCAAAGCTAAAGAAAACTAAAAAGGAAACTAAAAGCAAGACGCTCCAAGCATAGCACATAACGCATGAAGTGATTAAAATATAGTGGAACGAAAGACGAACTGATAATTGTTGATGGAGAAGGGGATGCACGGGGGCATCCCCAAGCTTAGACGCTTGAGTCTTCTTGAATATTTCTTGGGGGTGCACGCGGGCATCCCCAAGCTTGAGCGTTTGACCCTCCTGGATCTTCTTTTATCATCTTCCCTCGCACACTTGAAAACTCCCTTCATACATAACTCATCATAATCTGATTAGCGAGGTTAGTACCCATAATAAAATAACTTTTCCCTGCTGGAAATAAAGATAATCTTGAAGAGCTACTGTTTCTCAAGATTGCCAAAAGGTTTTTGCAAAGAAAAAGCAAGCTCAAGGTTTGCAAAACGAAGAAAAGGCAAAACAGGACAGAATCTGTGAAAAGCAGACCAGAAGGTAGTAAATAATTTTTTCGGGGCACTTCTGCAACTCAAATCAAAAAACTCAGAACAGACGCCCGAAAGACAATTGTATAGATCACGCTGTCAAAAAAAATCAGACCAAAAAGATGATCTGGTGATTTTATACGAATTTTTCTGTCCAAGGACAGAATCTGTTTTCTGGACTATACGTCACAACTTTTGAACTTTCTTGCAATCAGAGGCTAAACTTGGCACAAAGCTGAAAAGAAAAGATACAATGATGATGCTACTGTAGTAACAAACATCAAGACACAACAAAAGCAAAATAAAACTTTATTCGTTGTGGGCTGCCTCCCAAAAGCGCTTTCTTTTATGCCTTTAAGCTAGGCATGATGCAAAAAGAAAAGATCAAGTTTTATCAAGAGTAAAAGAATAGCTAGCCCGTATAACGGACTCAAAAGGTAACTTAATCTTCTTTCTAGGGAAGTGTTCCATCCCTTTCTTGAGAGGGAATTGGAATTTTATATTACCCTCTTTCATGTCAATGATAGCAGCAATGGTGCGAAGAAAAGGACGTCCCAAAATAATTGGACAAGAAGGTTCACATTCAATATCCATAATAGTAAAATCAACGGGAACATAATTGTCATTGACAATGATAAGAACATCGTCGATCCTCCCCAAAGGTTTCTTTATGGAAGAATCAACAAGACGAACACCAAAAGAACAAGGATCAAAAGGTTTCAATTTAAGCATATCATATATTCTTTTGGGCATAACGGAGGTACTAGCTCCAACATCACATAAAGCATAGCAAGAGAAGTTATTCAACTTAATTTTAATCATAGGATCCCAACCATCTTCTAGCTTTCTAGGTATGGAGGCTTCTACTCTAAGCTTTTCCTCCCTAGCTTTGATGAGAGCATTAGTGATATGCTCCGTGAAGGCAAGGTTAAGTGTGCTAGTGTGGGGATCTCTAGACATCTTGTGAAGAAAATCAATAACTTCAGAAAGGGTGCAATTATCAAAATCAAGGTCACTACTATCAAGTAAAGTGGTAGTGGTGTCCTTTAGGCTCACTTGTTTGGTAGCTTCTATGGTCATATGAGTTTCTACGGTTGAGGTCATAGCATCACCATTAATAGGTCCAATGGGACCAGGAGTGCATTGGGTGCTAAGAGTTTGGATATCCTCAACAACTTGGATAGTAGCAACAGTGTGGTGGGTAGGAAGGCTCTTAATTCTATCTTCTTCCTCCTTTTCTCTAGCCCATCTCTCTTTAAGTTTAGCCATCATCCTAATGTTTTCATTAATTTGCACTTGAATAGCATTCATAGGAGTGGTCTTCCTCTCCTCAAGAGGGGAAGTTCTAATTTTAAGCAACTCTACCTCATGGGCTAAATTGTCTACCTTCTAAGAGAGATTATCTAGTTTGTTTAGTTTTTCTTCTACACTCTTATTGAAGGCTTTTTGGGTAGTGATAAAGTCTTTAAGCATAATCTCTAGTTCAGAAGTGGAGTTCTTGGTGTTAGGATAAGCATTGTTGTTCCCATAGGAATTAGAGGGGAACGGTTTAGGGTTGCTACCAAAATTACTCCTATAAGCATTGTTATTGAAATTGTTTCTAGAGATAAAGTTCACATCTACTTGATCTTCAGCAATCAAAGAATTTAAAGGAACATCACGAGGATCAATAGGAGATTGCTTGGAAAGTAGAGACATGATCAAGTCAACTTTTTCATTTAGGGAGGAAATCTCCTCGACAGAGTTTACCTTCCTACCTGTTGGAGCGCGTTCGGTGTGCCATTGGGAATAATTGGTCATCATCTCATCGAGAAGCTTCGTGGCAGCACCAAGTGTAGTTGACATAAAGGTTCCTCCCGCGGCCGAATCTAACAAGTTCCGCGAGGTAAAGTTTAAGCCTGCATAAAAAGTTTGGATAACCATCCAAGTAGTCAAACCATGAGTAGGGCAGTTCTTGACAAGAGATTTCATGCGTTCCCAAGCTTGGGCAACATGTTCATTATCCAATTGTTTAAAATTCATTATGTTACTCCTTAGTTGGATAATTTTAGCAGGGGGATAGTACTTCCCAATAAAGGCATCCTTGCACTTGTCCCAAGAATCTATACTATTTCTAGGCAAGGATTGAAACCAGATTTTAGCTCCTCCTCTCAAGGAGAAAGGAAAAAGCTTAAGCTTAACAATATCACCATCTATTTCTCGGTACTTTTGCATATCACAGAGTTCAACAAAATTATTTAAATGCAAAGCAGCATCATCTCCAGCACCGGAGAATTGATCTTTCATAACTAGGTTCAGTAAAGCAGGTTTAATTTCATAAGAAGGTGCTGAAGTGGCAGGTGTAGTAATAGGCGTGCAGATAAAGTCATTGTTGTTATGACTAGTGAAGTCACACAACTTGGTGTTCTCGGTGGAACCCATAGCAGCAGCAAGCAAGATAACTATTTTTGTGATTTTTGGTAAGGGACACTAAAGCAAAAACTGAAAGGTAAACTAACAAGACTAAAAGCAAAGATAAAAGATAGCATGCAACTCCCCTATCTTGAAGAGTGGAGTCCCCGGCAACGGCGCCAGAAACTTGCTTGATGGCTTCTCGCCCCTCGTTGGTTACCCCAAGTGGAAGGTTTGAGATGTAGCGTAGCGGCAAATTTCCCTTGGCAAAGATACCAAGGATCGAATCCCGTGAGACTCCGAGGGTCGACAAGAAGGTGTCAATAGCGCCAGAAACTTTTGCTTGACAGGACCTGCACACAGATACAAATAACTTTGCTCCCAACGAGTACAGAAAGGTTGTCAATCCCTCCGGCCTTGTCGTTTACAAAGGATCAAACGCAAGAGATAATAGTGATAGGTATGACTGCAACTAGGAAATAAGAACAGGAAGTAAATAGCGAGTGTGATCAGTGATGGTAATATGGACCGGAGTCCCATGATGTTCAGTAGTGATGTCTCTCTCCCAAAAGACGATAAAACAGCTAAGCGAGGTAAACAAATTACAGCTGGGCAATTGACAGGATTATGTGCGCAAACCAATGCTAACTATGCTGTAAAGAAAGGTAGAGGCTCAAAAGCATGGGTGGTACGCCAAGGCAAGTAGACCGAAATCCATCTGCATCTACTACTAATCATCCACCTTGAGATATTTATCCAGAACATCTCGCTGGTATTAAGTTGCGAGTCCCACCCAAAGTGTAAACTCAAAGCAACACACAACTGCATTAAAAGAACTTTGCGTAAAGTAAACAATCCTTGCACCCGGAAGTACAAGCACCGTTGTTTTCCCCCTTGTGGCAACAGCACATCCCCTAGACTCATGTTGTTGTCACTCAAGCTAGTCATCGAGGGGCATGAAGCCACAATCAAGCATAACGTTCCCTCTTGGAGTTACTACCTACTACTCGGCCAAAGCAATAAATAGCATCAGAGAACATGCAAGAATTACTCAAGAACATAAATATAAAAGAGGTGAATCAAATATATTACTCACACACAATCTGAACATAATCTCATAATCCATCGGATCCCAGCAAACTCAGCAGAGCAACAGCATAAAGATTACATATGTGCCTCGATCATGTAGGGCAGCTCACGAGGTCTAATCGATGAAGAACAAAGAGGGGAGGAGAACATCACATAGCTACTGGTCATGGACCCATGGTCCAAGGGAGACTACTCACAACTCATCCGGGAAGCGTCCATGGTGGTGGAGAAGCTCCCGGTGGTGGTTCTCCCCTCCGGCAGGGTGCCGGGAAGAGTTCTCCTGGTGCTCCCGATCTTGGAAGCGCGGCGGCGGCGGAACAGAGACGAGATCGCGAAAAAGGGTTCCGTCCTAGAGGGTTTCGGGACGCGAGCAATATATATGCCAAAGGGGGTCACCAGAGGCGGAGGTGGGGCCCCAGGCGCCCCCCTGGCGCGGCCAGGGGTGGGGCCGCGTCGGGTGGCCGCCTGGGCCACCCCAGGCTCCCCTATGGCCCTGCCTTGGTTTTTCCGGAAGCTCCCGATACGCTGATTTTTCCTGTATTTTTCCCGGAATTTTTAGGGCACTTTTAATATGGGGGAAACCTGAAATAGAAAAACAGCAGAAAACAGGAACTGGCACTGTGGTGCACTGAGTTAATAGGTTAGTCCAAATATGATCAAAAGTGTATGGAAGTGCATAAATATCATAGCAATATCACATAAAAGAGGCATGGAGCAAGCAGAAATTATAGATACGTTTTGGACGTATCAGCGCCCTACTCAACGCAGCAGAATGGGGTGGTGGAGCGGCGCAACCAGACGATCGTCGCCGCAGCGAGGAGCCCGATGAAGGCAAGGGGGGTTCCAACACGTTTCTGGGGTGAGGCGGTCACCACCGCCATCTATCTCCTCAACAGGTCGCCGACGAAGAGCGTTGACGGCAGAACACCCTACGAGGTATGGCACGGTCACAAACCCGAAGTGAGCTGATGGCTTCTCGCCCCTCGTTGGTTACCCCAAGTGGAAGGTTTGAGATGCAGTGTAGCGGAAGTTTTCCCTTGGCAAAGATACCAAGGATCGATTTCCCCTGAGACTCCCAGTTTCAACAAGAAGGTGTCAACTTCTAATGGCGCCAGATATTAGCAATCAACGTGGACCTGCACACAGATACAAATAACTTTGCTCCCAACGAGTACAGAGAGGTTGTCAATCCCTCTGGCCTTGTCATTTACAAAGGGTCAAACGCAAGTGATAATAGTGATAGGTATAATTGCAAATAGTAAGTAAAAGCAGAAAGTAAATAGCGGATGTGATCAGTGATGGTAATATGGACCGGGGTCCCATGATCTTCACTAGTGATGTCTCTCTCCCAAAAGACGATAAAACAGCTATGTGAGGTAAACGAATTACAGCTGGGCAATTGACAAAATTATGTGCGCAAACCAATGCTAACTATGTTGCAAGAAAGGTAGAGGTTCAAAGCATGGGTGGTACGCCAAGGCAAGTAGACCGAAATCCATCTGCATCTACTACTAATCATCCACCTTGAGATACTATCCAGAACATCTCGCTGGTATTAAGTTGCGAGTCCCACCCATAGTGTAAACTCAAAGCAACAGACAACTGCATTAAAAGAACTTTGCGTAAAGTAAACAATCCTTGCACCCGCGGGCACAAGCACCGTTGTTTTCCCCCTTGTGGAAACAGCACATCCCCTAGACTCATGTTTCTATCACTCAAGCTAGTCATCGAGGGGCATGAACCCACAATCAAGCATAACGTTCCCTCTTGGAGTCACTACCTACTACTTGGCCAAAGCAATAAATAGCAACGGAGAACATGCAAGAATTACTTACGAACATAAATATAAAAGAGGTAAATCAAATATATTACTCAAACACAATCTGAACATAATTTCACAATCTATCGGATCCCAGCAAACTCATCATAGCAACAACATAAGGATTACATATGTGCCTCGATCATGTAGGGCAGCTCAAGAGGTCTAATTAGTGAAGCACAAGAAGGGGAGGGGAACATTACATAGCTACTGGTCATGGACCCATGGTCCAAGGGAGACTACTCACAACTCATCCGGGAGGCGTCCATGGTGGTGGAGAGGCTCCCGGTGGTGATCCTCCCCTCCGGCAGGGTGCCGGGAAGAGTTCTCCTGGTGCTCCCAATCTTGGAAGCGCGGCGGCGGCGGAACAGAGATGAGATCGCGAAAAAGGGTTCCCGTCTCGAGGGTTTCGGGACGCGTGTTAAATATATGCCAAAGGGGGGCATCAGCGGAGGCCTGGGGGGCCCAGGCACCCCCCCCCCCGGCGCGGCTAGGAGGGGGGCCGCGCCACCAGGGCGCCTGGAGCCCTGGTGGCCCCTCTCCGGCCCTTCTTCGGCTGCCGGGAAGCTTCTGGAACGCTGATTTTTTATATAATTTTTCCGGGATTTTTCTGGCAGTTTTCGTAATGGGAAAACCTGAAATACAAAAACAGAAACTGGCACTGGGGTGCACTGAGTTAATAGGTTAGTCCAAATATGATCAAAAGTGTATGGAAGTGTATAAATATCATAGCAATATCACCCAAAAGAGGCATGGAGCAAGCAGAAATTATAGATACGTTTTGGACGTATCATGAGCCACTTACGCGTCTTCGGCTATGTCGCTCATGTCAAGGTGGTGAAGCCACATGCGGCAAAGCTGGATGACTGGAGTGCCCCGATGATCTTCCTCGGGTACGAGCCAGGGACGGCAGCATACCGCGTCTACGACCCAACCCGCAACCGTGTGCACGTCTCTCGTGACGTGGTCTTCGATGAGTGTGCACGGTGGGACTGGGAGGCAAATGAGGCGGCACCAGCGGGCATTGAGTTCACCGTCGACAACTTCTCCTACACGGCGACACGAACGACGACACGCCCACCGGCGAGCCCAGATCCAGACGTGGCCACAACGCCACCGATGGCAAACGCTGAGTCAGCAGTTCCGGCGCCACAGGAGGGGAGTACACACAACACGGGGTCACCCAACCCGTAGCGCGCCTCCCCGACAAGTCCAACGGCCGCGACCAAGCCCGTCGACAACACTGAAGAGCGCCATGATGAGCCACAGCACCAGCAGCATGGCATGACGACCCGTGCTCGCGACGGGATACTGCAGCCGAATCGGCAGTGCGAGGATTTCATCATGCTGGCTCACGAGGATGAGCTCTATCTAGGCGAGATCGACAAACCCAAGACGTTTGCAGAAGCAGAGAAGGGGGGAGCGTGGCGCCGTGCTATGGACGAGGAGATGGCATCGATCGTCGCCAACGAGACCTGGCGGCTCACTGAGCTGCCTGCAGGACAGAAGGCCATCGGACTCAAATGGGTATATAAGCTCAAGCGGGACGCAATGCAATGTTCAGAAGCACAAGGCGCGCCAGGTGGCCAAGGGGTTCGTCCAGAAGCAGGGCGCCGACTTTGAGGAGGTGTTCGCTCCAGTGGCTCGCCTCGAGTCCGTCCGCCTACTGGTCGCTCTCGCCGCGCACGAGGGCTGGCGCGTCCACCACATGGACGTGAAGAGCGCCTTCCTCAACGGCGAGCTGAAGGAGGAGGTGTACGTGATGCAGCTACCGGGCTACATCGTCGACGGGCAAGAACACAAGGACTACGGCAAGCTCCGCGAGCATGGAATGCCAAGCTGGACCGCTGCCTCCTTGGACTTGGCTTCACCAGGAGTCCGTCGGAGCACACAGTCTATGGACGCAGAAATGGGACGGCACGCCTGCTCGTCGGCGTGTACGTGGACGACCTCATCATCACGGGGAACGACGACGGCGAGATCAGCAGGTTCAAGGAAGAGACGAAGAAGCAATTTTGCATGAGCGATTTGGGTTTGCTGAGCTTCTACCTTGGCATCGAGGTGAAGCAGACTGCAAACGGCATCTCCCTCAACCAGGCGGCATACGCCGGCAAGATCATCGAGAAGGCCGGGCTGGTGGGGTGCAATCCATCCCATACCCCCATGGAACCGTGCTTCAAGCTCAGCAGGGTGAGCTCTGCACCAACCACGGACGAGACGGCGTACCGAAGCATCGTTGGCGCACTGCACTATCTGGTGCACACACACCTAGACATAGCGTACTCTGTCGGCTATGGGAGCCGGTTCATGGGGGCCCCGACAACGGAGCATCTTGCCGCCGTCAAGCAGATCATCAGGTACGTCGCTGGGACGCAACACTACGGCTGTTTCTATGCCAGGAGAGCCACCGGGGCAAGTCTGGGGGCTTCAGTGACAGCGACATGGCGGGCGATGTCGACACCCGCAAGAGCACGACCGGTGTCCTCTTCTTCCTTGGCCGGAGTTTGATCAGCTGGCAATCACACAAGCAGTGTGTGGTGGCATTGTCCACCTGCGAAGCAGAGTACATCGCCGCCGCAAGGGCGGCCTGCCAAGGTGTGTGGCTCGCTCAACTGCTTGGAGACATGAAGGACGCTGAGGTCGAGCAAGTCAAGCTGAAGATTGACAACAAAGCAGCGATCTCCCTTAGCAAGAACCCCGTCTTCCACGACCACAGCAAGCACATTGACACAAGGTTCCATTTCTTGCGTGAGTGCGTCGAAGATGGACGCGTTGAGGTCGAGTTCATCGGCACTAACGGGCAGCTCGCTGACATCCTGGCAAAAGCGCTTGGCCGCGCCAAGTTCCAGGAGCTTCGAGAAGAAATTGGTGTCGTTTTAATTCTGTAGGGGTTCAGGGTTTCGGGAGGCATTTGTTTGTTAAACCCTGACCCATCCTGTAGTTAGGACCGGCTTCCCCGGTCCGGTTTTCTTTCCTACATGCATAAGACACCGAGCACGTGGTCTGTGCGCGTCGAGCGTGACTAGGTGTAGAAGATGGCCGCGGTGAGCACGCCCCACTCCGCGAATATGGGATGGCACGTTCAACATGAACGGGGCAGCGGTGTGCACATCGGTCGGGCCTGTTAGGGAGAATAGAATAAGAGGAAGGAAAAACAGAAAATTGGCATTAGTTGTGCGCTGCGCAAATCGACTGTCTCCTGTGAGTTCATCGTGAGAGAGAGCGAGCGAGCGCGGTCGCAGCCTGACAAGCATGAAATCGAGATCAAGAATCATTCAAATGCACAGATAGCTAACATGTTGCATGAAGAGGAACTCAAATGGTATCAACATTCTAACTCTCAATTTATCCTGAAAGGTGATTCGAATACTAGATATTTTCATGGAGTCGCCAATGGCAGACACAGGAAGAAAATTATTGATTCCCTACAACAGAACGAGGGCACAATTGAGGGGCATGAACAACTTAAATCTTATATCACTAATTATTTTAAAAATCTATTTGGAGCCCTAGGGGAAGGAAACTTCTCGATGGATGAATCCCGAACAAATGACATCCCTCAAGTCTCTGATGAGGAAAATAGCCTTCTAACAGCCCCATACTCCGAGGAGGAAGTTAGAAAGGCGATTCTCCTAATGGAGCATAACAAAGCCCCGGGTACGGATGGCTTTCCCACAGAGTTCTATCAGAACTTTTGGGAAGTTATCAAATCGGATCTCCTACTTTTGTTTAGCGACCTGCATGTTGGCCAAGTAGAATTGTTTCGTTTAAACTTTTGTGAAATTATTTTATTACCTAAGGTTAATGAGGCTGAAAGGATACAACAATATAGACCTATTTGCCTCCTTAATGTTAGTTTTAAAATATTCACGAAGGTTGTGACTATTAGGCTGAATTCGGTTCGCCCTTCACACACAGCTTTTATGCAAGGCAGACACATCCTAGATGGTGTGGTTGTCCTTCATGAAATAGTCCATGAATTACATCGAAAAAGCTGAATGGGTTGGTACACAAAATAGACTTTTAAAAAACTTATGACAAAGTCAAGTGACCCTTTCTTCAACAGACTCTGAGAATCAAAGGATTTTCTGCACAGTGTCTTGCTATGGTCCATAGTTTCGTTTCTGGAGGTAGTGTTGCCATTAAGGTCAATGATGACGTTGGACACTGTTTCCAAACGAAGAAGGGATTGCGATAAGGTGACTCGATATCGCCCATGCCATTCAATATAGTGGCGGATATGCTAGCGGTCATGATTGAGCGTGCCAAGGTTGATGGCCAAATTGATGGGGTAGTAAATCATCTACTTGATGGTGGTATCTGATGGTTGCTAAAGCTACGTCGGTTTTTTCCCCAAAGAGGAAGGGATGATGCAGTATAGCATTGGTAGGTATTTCCCTCAGTAATGAAACCAAGGTTATCGAACCAGTAGGAGAACCAATCAACACAACGTAAACAGCACCTGCACACAAATAACAAATACTCGCAACCCGACGTGTAAAAGGGGTTGTCAATCCCTTTCGAGTAACGGATGTGAGAGAGATATAAATATTGGTAGATTAAATGGTAAATAAGATAGATTGCAGCAAAGTATTTTTTGGGTTTTTGGTTTAATATATCTGAAATAAAAGTAAAGGAAAAATATATCACAAAGGCAAATAATATGAGAAAGAGACCCGAGGACCATAAATTTCACTAGTGGCTTCTCTCGAGAAAATAGCAAACGATGGGAAAACAATTATTGTTGGGAAATTGATAGAACTTCAAATAATCATGACGATATCCATGCAATGATCATTACATAGGCATCACGTCCAAGATTAGTAGACCGACTCCTGGCTGCATCTACTACTATTACTCCACACATCGACCGCTATCCAGCATGCATCTAGTGTAAAGTTCATGGAAAAACGGAGTAATGCAATAAGGACGATGACATGATGTAGAAAAGATCTATTTATGTAGAAATAGACCCCATCATTTTATCCTTAGTAGCAACGATACATACGTGTCGGTTCCCTTTCTGTCACTCGGATCAAGCACTGTAAGACCGAACCCACTACAAAGCACCTCTTCCCATGGCAAGATAAAGAGATCAAGTTGGCCAAACAAAACCCAATATCGGAGAAGAAATACGAGGCTATAAGCAATCATGCATGTAAGAGATCAAAAGAAGACTCAAATAACTTTCATGGATATAAAAAGATTGATCTGATCATAAACTCAAAGTTCATCGGATCTCAACAAACACACCGCAAAAGAGTTACATCATATGGATCTCCAAGAGACCATTGTATTGATAATCAAAAGAGAGAGATGAAGCCATCTAGCTACTGACTACAGACCCGAAGGTCTATAAGGAACTACTCACACATCATCGGAGAGACACCAATGGAAGTGGTGAACCCCTTCGTGATGGTGTCTAGATTGGATCTGGTGGTTCTGGACTCTGCGGCGACTGGATCGAAATTCCGTCTACTTCCCTGTGGTTTCTGGAATATTGGGGTATTTATAGAGCAAAGAGGCGGCGTGGGAGGCCACCGAGGTGGGCATAGGGTTGTGCCCCCCTCGGGGAACCCCCCAGGTGCTGCCTTGGCCCATCAGGCGTCTTCTGGCCCATAATAATTCTCCAAAAAGTTTCGCGGTGTTTGGGCTCCATTTGATATTGATTTCCTGCGATGTAAAAAACATGCAGAAAACAGCAACTGGCACTTGGCACTATGTCAATAGGTTAGTACCAAAAAATGATTGTAAAACATACAAAAATGATAATATAACACCATGGAACAATAAAAAATTATAGATACGTTGGAGACGTATCATCATCCCCAAGCTTAACTCCTGCTCGTCCTCGAGTAGGTAAGTGATAAAAACAGATTTTTTTGATGTGGAATGCTGCCTATCATGTCATATCATATTCTTTCCTTTATAGCATGGACATTTGGACTTTTATATGGTTCAAAGCAATAGTCTATTTTTGATATTAATAATACTCAAGCATATCAATAAGCAACCATGTCTGTTCAAAATATCAATGCTAAAATAAGTTATCCCTAGCGCATCATGCTCAACCATTGATCCATTCATGAAACACACTCGCATATTAGTTACACCCAATGCTCAAGTACGATCATATTGTTTCCTAGTTGGTGCTTGTAAGAGAAGATGGAACTCAAATTCAAAAATAAAAATTGCATAAGTAAAAGAAAGGCTCTTCGTAGAGGGAAGTAGGGACTTGTAGAGGTGCCAGAGCTCAAAGCTTAAATTGAGAGATAAAGCATTTTGGGAGGTATAATTTTCCCACCAACGAGAACGACTTGAGGTTCCCAACACTTTCCATGCTAGATATATCATAGGCGGTTCCCAAACAGAAATTAAAGTTTATTCCTTTTCCTCCAAACTTTCACAAGTCACGGCTAACCGAATCCACGAAATACCAACACTTCCTAAGGAATTTATTATTTGATAACATAAAGTAAATTTGTTTTTCATTTCGGGACTGGGCATCCCTAATACCTTTGCCTTACTCACGTGCAATGACATGTGAATAAACACTCATCATGAGAATAACACATCTAGTATGGAAAATATTGGCCACCCCTCACCACCTCACGAGCGGTACGGGCACACAAAAGGGAAATTTATTTTGAAAATTAGATATGGCACATACAAATTTGCTTAGAACGGCAAGGGAATACCACATATAGGTAGGTATGGTGGACTCATATGGCGGAACCGAGATAAAGGATTTTGGATGCACAAGTAGTGATCATACTTAGTGCAAAATGAAGGCTAGCAAAAGACTGGGAAGCGACCAATGATACGTCTCCAACGTATCTATAATTTTTGATTGTCCCATGCTATTATATTATCTATTTTGGATGTTTAGTGGGCTTTAATATGCACTTTTCTATTATTTTTGGGACTAACCTACTAACCAAAGGCCCAATGCAAATTGCTGTTTTTTGCCTATTTCAGTGTTTCGCTGAAAAGGAATATCAAACGGAGATCCAAACGGAATGAAACCTTCGCGGGGTTTGTTTTTGGATCAAACGCAATCCAGAAGACTTGGAGTACACGTCTGGGAAGCCACGAGGTGACACGACACAGGAGGGCGCGCCCCCACCCTTGTGGGCCCCTCATAGCTCCATCGACGTACCTCTTCCTCATATATACTCATATACCCTGAAAACATCCGAGAGCACCACGAAATCCTATTTCCACTGTCGCAACCTTATGTACCCGTGAGATCCCATCTTGGGGCCATTTCCGGAGCTCTGCCAGAGGGGGAATCGATCACGGAGGGCTTCTACATCAACACCATACCCTCTCGGATCATGTGTGAGTAGTTTACCAAAGACTTTCGGGTCCATAGTTATTAGCTAGATGGCTTCTTCTCTCTCTTTGGATCTCAATACAAAGTTCTCCTCGATCTTCTTGGAGATCTATTCGATGTAATACTTTTGCGGTGTGTTTGTCGAGATCCGATGAATTGTGGGTTTATGATCAAGATTATCTATGAACAATATTTGATTCTTCTATGAATTCTTTTATGCATGATTTAATATCTTTGCAAGCCTCTTTGAATTATCAGTTTGGTTTGTCCTACTACATTGATCTTTCTTGCAATGGGAGAAGTGCTTAGCTTTGGGTTCAATCTTGCGGTGTCCTTTTCCAGTGACAGCAGGGGCAGGAATGCACGTATTGTATTGTTGTCATCGAGGATAAAAAGATGGGGTTTATGTGATATTGCATGAGTTTATCCCTCTACATCATGTCATCTTGCTTAAAGCACTACTCTGTTCTTATGAACTTAATACTCTAGATGCAAGCTGGATAGCGGTCGATGTGTGGAGTAATAGCAGTAGATGCAGAATCGTTTCGGTCTACTTGTCGCGGACGTGATGCCTATATACATGATCATGCCTAGATATTCTCATAACTATGCGCTTTTCTATCAATTGCTCGACAGTACTTTCTTCACCCACCGTAATATTTGCTATCTTGAGAGAAGCCACTAGTGAAACCTATGGCCCCTGGGTCTATTTTCCATCATATTAATGTTCCGTCAACTAACTATCTTTATTGTTCTTTTATTTTGTAATCTTTACTTTTCAGTCTATACAACGAAAATACCAAAAATATTTATCTTATTATCTTTATCAGATCTCACTTTTGCAAGTAGCCGTGAAGGGATTGACAACCCCTTTATTGCATTGGTTGCAAGGTTCTTAATTGTTTGTGCAGGTACTTGGGATTTGCGTGTAGTCTCCTACTGGATTGATACCTTGGTTCTAAAAAACTGAGAGAAATACTTATGCTACTTTGCTGCATCACCCTTTCCTCCTCAAGGAAAAAACAACGCATGCTCAAGAGGTAGCAAGAAGAATTTTTGTCGCCGTTGCCGGGGAGATTTACGCACATGTCAAGATATCCCAAGTACCCATCGCAAACTCTTATCCATCGCACTACATTATTTGCCATTTGCCTCTCGTTTTCCTCTCCCCCACTTCACCTTTGTCGTTTTATTCGCCCTTCTTTTCCGTTCACTTGCCTCTTGTGTGTCCGTATCGGTTGCTTTGGCGTGATGGCCAGCCCTTCTATCATTATTAGTACTCCCGATAATGAAGTTCTTAATTTTAAACAATGGGAGGGAGAAAACCTAAAAGATGCTTGGTATAGAATTTGCAATGCTTAGAATATATCCACTGCGAAGCAATCCAGTTCCGTTCTTCTTCGCAATTTTTATGTAGGCATCACTCCTTGGAATAGATATATTCTTAATCATGCATCATTTTTAATACAAGACATTTTTCTGAAATCATGAATATTTTTTTTCAAAGATCAGCATTTTTTTTGGAAATCATGGTTTTGTTTTGACAAATTTTTGAACATTCTTTTAAATCATGTAGAGTTTTAAACCATAAACATTTTTTTATAACTCACAAACATTTTTGCAAAATCATGAACATTTTTTAGAACTTTACAAACATTCTCTAAAATGAAAACATGTTGTCAAATTCGTGAACATTTTTTAGAAAACATATGAACATTTTTTTGAATCATGAACAATTTTTAAATGTAATACAATTTTTTGTAATCATGGACATTTATTTAAAAATTCTTGAACTTTTACAAATTCACGAACAATTTTCGAAATCATGAACATTTTATGAATCATGAATATATTTTTGAATCGTTAAATTCTTTTAAATTCTAGACACCTTTTTGAAATTATGAACATTTTTTACAAAATTTGTGAACGGGTTGCAATTTCACGAACATTTTTTGAAAAAATGAAGATTTGTTTAAATTCATGAACATTTTTAAAATTTGTGGAAATTGTTTGCCAAATTCATGAACAATATTTGAATTACCGAGCATCTTGTTTGAAGTCATAGTATTTTTTTTTCCTAATTTTCCTCTTTCTTTTTCCTTTTTGCTGGAACAGTTTTTTTTTCTTTTCTATTTTCATATATTTCCATTTTACTTTTCTTGCTACCTTTTTTTATAATACATGAAACTTTGATTCAAATATTTTTTTTTATAACTTAATGAACCTTTTTGAAATTCGGTGAATTGTTTTTCAAGTATGGGCGGACACCTTGGCGTTAGCGTGAATACCCATGGCGTTTTTCATGACATTTGTTTTTCTTTCATTTTCGTGTTTTAAACTGCAATACCCTTGAATCCAACCCGCGATCTTTCATCGCGCAAACACAGCAGCAACCACCTTGGACACATTGTCTACTGTGCTTACTTTCTGCCTTTTTCTTCTTTGAGTTATTTTTGTGATATTTTTCATTTTCGTTTATTCTTCTATCCTTTAATCTGTGAACCTCTTTTTTACAAAATTCATGATTTTGTTTCAAAAATAATCATTTTTTTTGTCAAAAATATGATTTATTTTAAAAAAATTGACATTTTCCCCAATATTGATGAACTTTTTCCTAACTTTACGAAAATAATTTATTAATCAATGAAATTATTTCAAACTTGACAAACGTTTTCAAAATAAATGAACTTTTTCCATATTTTGTGAACTTTCTTCAAGATCGATGAAGTTTTTAAAAAAAATCGATGAACTCTTTTTCTAAATCGCTGAAGTTTTTAACAATTTGATGAACCTCTTTGAAAATCAATGAAATTGTTTGAATTTGATGAACGTCTTTTTTCTAGACTGTGTGAGCTTTTTGGAAAATCAGTGAACTTATTTCAGTTTTCATGAACTTTTTGAATACGTGAACTTTTCGGAAAACATGATATTTTTTTCCTTCAAATACATGATTCTTTTTCGAATTTGTAGATTTTCAAATTCTGTTCACTATTTTTTTAAAGAAAACACGTTTTTCTATAATACTGTCAAGGCACATGCAAAAAAAAGTAGCGTGGCTACAATTTTTCGTTCTTATAATGCGTCGCGCTGCAATATTTCACCAAGAGATAACATTTTTTTTGCATGATAATACGTGTCTCGTTCATATCATAAAGAACAAAGTACAAGTCAAGTAAAGACCGACATGACAAAACTGAAAAGATATCAGAACATCTCTGAGCTTGACACTAACGCTTGTCACCTGCCTCCGGCACCACCAGAGTAGCCACCGAAGAAAAGAATGATGAATCACCTTCTCACCCGAGCTCGACGCGGCTCCATCGCTGATATGCAGCTTTGCGGACCTCCAAGGTGGCTCACCAAAAGTGAAGCCCTCACCGTTGAACGAATCAGACTGGGGCAACGCCCCGGACACGCCATCGAACTCAAGATCTAGCACCCGACCACGACTAAAACGCCGAAGAAGGAAACCATATCTGCCATCCACGAACCACGAGCCCAGCGCATGCTCCGTCTTCCAGATGTCGTCGATGCAGACCACAATCTGCATCCACTCCTGGACTACCTCCCAAGCTCCGCGCCGACGCTGGAGCAAACGTCGTCGCAACGACGGAGCCCGAGGACACAGGTCCACCACGAGGATGTCCCCGCTGCTACGCCATCCTTGCTAGAACAGTCTGGTTTCCCAATCCATCCCCAACCATAGGACCGATGGCCTCGCCAAGGAAGGATCCGAAGAATCTTTATTCAGAGTTGTCATCGTTGCCGCCGAAGCAAAGACGATGAACAACCTAAAACCCTAGACTACAAGAGTAAAACGATCCACACGCGTGGATCCGGCGGCCCCCCTCACCACCGACGACCGAGGTCGCCGGCGGAGGGTAGCCGCCGGAGAGCGGCGTTGGAAGATCGGCCACCCTTGACGGCGGCTAGGGTTCCAGCCGCCAGGGACGAGAGGAAAACAGAAGGGCCAGACCAGGAGATAACTGGTGCTTGGCGAACTACATACAGGAGATAACTGGTGCGAGTTCGATTCCACGCCGGAACAAATTTGTTTTGGAGTTTTTCTCGCGCTATAGATACATTGCGCTGCTGTGCGTTCGTGGGCCGGTCCACAAGTGTGCTGTAGTGAGGGCCCGTTGCGTCCACCGGCGCCCTATAGTAGTTCCCCTGGGGCAAATCCTATATGGTGGTTCCCATTTGACGCTCGCATGCATCCAGGAGACATGGCTTCGCTGAAGCACGGGAGTAGCTGCGCACGATGGGCCGGCCCACTGCGCTAGTTCATGCAGTCCCAGGCAAACCGGTTTTGGTTCCCTTTTTCGGTTTCTTTTTTTCCTCTTTTACCTGTTTTCTGTTTTTCCTGTTTCTTTATTATTTTTTTGAGTTTATTTATTCTATTTCTTTTTCTTTTTTACTCCTCTTCTTATTTTATCCTTTTTCGTTTTTATTTTCGTCCTTTGTTTCAAAAAAATTACAATTTCGTATTTTCTTCATGATTTCATAAATAATTCATGGTTTTAATTTTTGTTCGCAATTCAAAATTAGTTCAACGTACAGTACATAAAAGTTCAATGTATATTTTAAATTTTGTTCAGTGATATCACAAAAATGTTCAGTATATATTTAAAATTGTTCAGCGTATTATACAAAAATGTTCAATGTATATTTAAAAATTGTTCATCTTTTTGGAATTTCGAAATTTTTGCTCAACTTTTCAATAATTATTCACGTTTTAAAATTTTGTTAGATTAAAAAAATCATGGTTTGAAAAAGGGTTTCACTTATGTCCAATTTTGTTCAGAATTTTCAAATATTTGTTCTCGATTGTCTTGAATTGTTTGTAAAATTTCAAACGTTGTCGTGTACTTTAAGCTCTTCCGCCGCTTGCAAACCAGTAGAACTTATCAGGTCGACTGGTTTGGTTATAAAATTCCCGAGTGGGACCTCATGTGTTCGATCTCTCGTTGGCGCGCGGGGTATTGTTGGCGTTTTTTTTAAGCGCTCGAGTTACTGATCTTTAAATGGGCCAGCCATCTGCATCTACCTTCAGCGAAAGCTCATCTGCCTGACGGTAACGAGCGCCGGCTACAGGTCTTGCTACTAACGGGCGCGTACCCCCCCGTGTAATGTTGGGCCGGCCCAGTTTTGAATATTGTTTTTCTCTTTTCCAAACTTCAAAATGTGTGTGAGAGATGGGTTTCGAACCCGCAACCGTCAAATTTAGAGTAAGGTGCAACTACCACTCGACCACTTTCACTTGGTTTGATTACATACATGTTTTTTTCTCTTATCGTCTTTTCCTTTTTCAAATTCGTGAAACTTGTTTTCTTCACGAACGTTTTTCCTCAAATTCGATGAACTTTTTGACAAATTTGATGAATTGTTTTGACAAATTCGATGAATGTTTTTTTAATTTGTTGAACATTTTTTTAAATTTTGAACCCTTTTCATATTTTATGAACATCTTTTATAATTTGACGACAGTTTTTCAAATTCGATGAACATTTTTTTCCAAATCGATGAACATTGTTTTCATATTCATGAACTTTTTTATATTCATTGAATTTTTTCAAATTATGTGAACTTTTTTCAAATTTGATGATATTTTTTTAAAATTCAATGAACTTATTTTCAAAATCGATGGACATTTTGTTTTAAAACAATAGTATATACTTTAGCTAAACCAGTTTTTATTATAAGAAAAACAGTCTGTACTGTAGCAATTTTTGGAATGAAGAAAAAAGTGCTCGAGCGGGAGCCAGCAATCGAGCGAGCGGTGGCAGCCAGCGAGCGACGCACACCCCCCGTTACATGGTTTGATTCGAACAGCCGATCTTCTGGTTTAACGTTCGCTGCCATAACCACCCAGCCACCCACCCTTACGTCTTGACTTATAGTTTTTTCCTAATATTCCTCTTTCGTTTTCTTTTTCTTTTTATTTTTTATTTTTTGCTGGAACAGTTTTGTTTGTTTTTTCTTACCATTTTTTTAATAAATTTCCATTATACTTTTCTTGCTACGCTTTTTTATAATACATGAATTTTTTATTCAAATTCGTGAACTATTTTCAAATCAGATGAACTTATTTTGAAATTCAATGATCTTTTCTGAAATTGGATGAACTTTTTCAAATTCGATGAATTTCTTTTGAAATTAGATGATCATTTTCAACATCGATTATTTTTTGTTTCAATTGGTTGGATTTGTTTTTTTTTTGTGGGAAATAGGAAGATTTCGTTACTCAAGGCGGCTTTTCAGCCATACACAAATTTACAACTTCGGCTGTGCCCGTACCAAACCAAATGGCAGTACGGGGTGTGCTCCGCCCGTAAGCCGCGAGACTATGACTAACTTTATTTTGAGTACGTCTAATATGCGTAATTGAAATCTCCCGTGGGTCCTCAGAAATCAGTAACTGAATGTCGCGCACAAGAGTCCTGTATGGAGAGCGGTCCCCATGACTCGTATTTAGCATCAAGACTGCCTGAGCGCAGTCCAACTCGACCGCAATGGGTAATCGGGTCCTGTGAAGAGCAAGATCAAGGCCTTCTCTGCACGCCATAAGCTCTGCCTTTAGTCCATCATCACATGTGGTGATCTGCCTGCATGCAGTAAAGATAATAGCACCGGTGTCGTCACGTAGCACCATTCCACCACCAGCCGCCCTTGTTTGGTTGATGTAGCTCCCATTTGTATTTAATTTGGTCCAGCCATGGGCGGGCGGCGACCAGGGAAAGTCCAGTCGCTGATCCTCGGCTTGTTGCATGACGCTGCTGCTCTTGCTAGCCAGTACGTGCACCACCATTTTACCTTTCTCAATATTCCCCGATGGATGCTGGTGAATACACAAGAGCGAGTTTATATACCCATGTAGAAAACGACGCGATGCTTCAGTCGAAGGGGCTGGCTTGCCATGCGTGAGTTCGTTCCGGATGTACCAAACGCGCCACATAGTCATCGGGACCACCATGCGAATGTTGTCCGAGAGCGGCTCCAGCAGTGTAAAGAGCCACTCCGGCCCAGTACTGCGGACATCATCAATGTCTGGCAAGGGCCAGTCCGAGGCCATTGCACGCCAGAGGCTCTTCGTGAGGGGGCACCTACACATTGCGTGGAAACCGTCCTCTCGTTCCATTCCACAAATGGGGCACACATCAGTATGTTCGAGGTGGCGTGAAAATTTATTTTCCCAAGTGGCCAGAGAATTGGAGACAAGCCTCCATGCAAAAACGCGTACCTTCGGGGGAGCAGGGCACCCCCATATGATCTTCCAGATGGCGCGACGACCATCTGGTGCCCTGCTCGTGGCGGTTGCCGATGGACGCTCGCGCTCGTCCATGGCTAAGCGATTGGCGGATCGGACGGTGAAGATACCGTTCTTCTCCGGCGCCCAGGCGATGATGTCATCAGTGGTACGGGGCGATGTGCGAATGCTGGTGATGGTGTCAACATCCAGCGGGAGGAAATGGCGTCGAAGAAGATCTAGACGCCATGCGCCCGACTCGTCCAAGAGCTCCGCCACTCTCCTGAGGCGGCAAGTACCTTGCTGTGAGATGGGCTGGCGCGTCGGCTCCGTAGGCAGCCAGGGGTCTCGCCAAATTCTGATTTTTTGCCCATCCCCGACCCGCCACACGATGCCTTTCTTCAGCAACTCGAGGCCATACTGAATGGCCTGCCAAGTCGGGGAAGCGTTACCCGAGAACACCGTGTCTTCGAGGCGGCCATCCGGATAATAACGAGCCTTTAGTACCTGCGCACACAAGCTATTAGGATTAGTGAGCAAACGCCACGCATGTCGTGCCAGAAGGGCTTGGTTGAAGAGACGGAAGTCCCTAAAACCCAGACCACCCTTTGTTTTATGTGCCAAGATTTTTGGCCAAGCCATCCAATGAGTTTTTCGCTTGCCTTCAGAGGAACCCCACCAGAAATTCCGAACCATCCTGTTCAGATCATCACACACTAACATTGGTAGTTTAAATACACCCATGATATAGGTTGGGATGGCCTGTGCAACAGCCTTTATCATAGTTTCCTTGCCGGCAAGAGAAAGGGTGTCACCTCAAGCAATGATTCTTTTCAAGAGTCTCAACTGCAAATTCTGAAATTTACCTCGTGACATACGGCCATCAGGCGTAGGCAGCCCCAAATATTTCTCTTCAAAAGTTGACAAGTTAACTTTTAGAATTATACAGACTCTCTCATGTACGTCCATGGTACAAGATTTTCCAAACAAAACGCTGCACTTAGACGGATTGATACACTGTCCAATGGCTCTTTCATAGGTATTAAGCACCTCCTGTACCTTTTTAGCCTGTTCCTCCTCCGCTTTAAAGAATAGCAAGGTATCATTTGCAAAGAGCAAGTGAGACACACCAGGGGCTCGTCGACAAATTTTCAGAGGTGTATAATCGCCTTTTTCCTCACCATTTTTCAACAAAGCAGACAGACCATCAGCCACAAAAAGGAACAGAAACGAGGATAGAGGATCACCTTGCCGCAGCCCACACGACGGTGCAAACGAATCCAAGAGGGTCCCATTAAATTTAACTGTGTATCTCACCGAGGTGACGCATGTCATAATCCAGTCCACCCAACGGCGAGCGAAACCCATCTTTTGCATCATTCGCTTCAAGAAGATCCAGTCCACCCTGTCATATGCTTTAGACAAGTCCAATTTGTAAGCACAGAAACTTTTATTAGGGTCTTTCTCTTGCTGAATAAGGTGAATGCACTCAAATGCTACCAATGCATTATCAGTGATCATACGTCCAGGCACAAAAGCGCTCTGCTCTGGTGAAATAATCTCATCCAAAATAGGTCGCAGACGGTTTACCAAACATTTGGCTACTATCTTGTAAATGACGTTGCAAAGACTGATAGGTCGGTATTCCGTGAGCCTCTCCGGGTTATCAACCTTTGGGATGAGAACAATGGAGGTATTGTTCACCCCCTCTGGCATTATTCCTGCCCGGAAAAATTCCTTCACCCCGGCAATGACTTGCTCTCGCATAACCGCCCAGTTTCTTTGAAAGAAACGTGCGGGAAATCCGTCTGGACCCGGCGCCTTGAGCGGCCCTATCTGAAAGAGCGCATCGGCAATCTCCTTATCTGTAAACTCTGCACACAGGCCAATGTTCATTTGATCAGTGACACGCGTATTAATTAAATCAATCACCGGATCAGCACACAGTGTCGTGTCAGCTGTAAAAAGATTAGAGAAATAGGACGTGGCCATGGCAGCCATGGACTCATGATCCCTATGCGTCACCCCTGCATCATCAACAAGAGATTTTATGCGATTTTCCCGGGCACGCCATACCGCTTTCCGATGGAAAAACTTTGTGTTGCGGTCACCTTCCCTCAGCCATGCAACTCGGGACCTTTGCATCCAGAGCATCTCCTCTCTATAGAGTAGTTCATTCATCCTGTCAGTGGCCTCCCTTATCTCTTTCCTCTCTATAGATTTGTTTTAATATTTTTGAACTTTTTTGAAAATTGATGAATTGTTTTTTCTTTTTTATATTTTCAAAAGTCAATGGTTGACCTCACTAGTCAATTGCGACCAGTCAACGCGATTGACCGAACAAGGGAAACGCAATCGATCGAACCAGGGAAATTAGTCATCAGCGATTTTTCTATTTTTTTAGGTCGGCCAAGGAGCTGAGGCGCATGGGCGCCAAGAAGCTAACCCGTCACATATAGCGCCCTACAACCCATGAGTAACCCTCATGGATCTCACTTGGCCAACAAACTAATGCTTTAACACTCGGGGTTGGTCGTTATGTTTGGTTAGACCAAGCTGAAGAGTTATTATTTCGCTACTCTAGTGTTTCCATAATCTTGGGAACTTCTTATTGGGTTGAAACCCAGCTTAGCGCGCTCTCTCACCGGACTGGAGGTAGACGAAGAAGTGAATGCAAAGGTCTTTTGTGGCGACGAACACCTCGCTGCCAAACATTGTTTTTCCAGCTTAAACTAGACACACCAGCTCTCGCTACAAATGAGAACAACCCATTCGGCCTTGTAGCCCAACAACGATGCAGCGCCAACGCTTCCGTCACGCGCACACACACGCTATTGCCTAGCAGCCTAACTATCACTATGAGGGCGCGCACACACGCGACTGACGTACGCACATACGTACCCTTTGCACATGCCCGCCACGGACTCGACCTGGGCGCGCTCACGCCGGTCGCCACCTTCACGGGCATGGCTTATTCCCAACACCCCCCCTAAGCCATGACCTAGAGGACGGCGAGTTCGTCTTCGTCGATGTCGGCGAGGAGAGCCTTCTCTTCCTCCGGCTTCTTCGGCTTCCGAAAGTAGCGGAAGAAGTGACCGCGCACCCCGCAATTGTCGTAGCGTCCATGGTATCTTCCTCCTCTCGAAGCCACCATGCCGCCGTCGTCGTCCTGGGCGAGGCCGCCGTCGCGCTGACATCGTCATGCCTCCCACTCAGCAGCCGTGAGCATCAACTTCTCGTCCTCCTGCTCACAGCCGGTCTGCATGTGTCGCGCAACCTTTCGTCGAACACCTTGAGCTGGTTCAGGGCCTTCTCAAATGATATCTTCTCCACGTCACAAAACTGCACCATTCCAGCGATGGTGGAGTACAGGCGGTCGGGGATGGAGTCCAGCAGCTTTTATACCATCGCCGTGATGCCAATCTTCCCAGCGAACGCGTCTAGTGACTCGCCGTCCACCATGGGCAACCCCTCGAACTCACCGTGGAGGGTAGTCGCGGCGCCTTGACCTAACCAGGTCCGACGAAGCGTGTCTTTAGGCTCGCCCACACCTCCATCGCCGCCTTCTTCATCGAGACCTGCATCAAGATATCTTTAGAGAGTGCGCCGAATAGCTGTGAACGGCCATTTCCGAGCAGTGATAGCGTCGCAATAGCGGCTATTCCGCCAGCGATCTAATCCGATGGATTGCATCGTGCAGATTGTTTTGGGAGTTCCTACCATATTAATGTGCATGTGCCAATGGGCTCAGTAGGCGACGTGTTGAGAAATTTGACGCGCATCTACTCCATCTGTTTCTAAATATATAAGTCTTTTTAGAGATTGCAATATGAACTGCATACATATGTATATAGACATATTTTAGAGTGTATGTTCACTCATTTTGCTTTGCATGTAGTTCATATTGGAATGTCTAAAAAGACTTATATTTAGTAACGGAGGGAGTAGTATAGTGGATGTGGTTCTAGAAGAGAACTGAGTGTTGGCTAGGTTTCCTTATCACAGTTTTAATAGAGAACTGAGTGTTGGCTAGGTTTCTTGTGGTGGGCCAGTCCATCAAGGTTCAACTCGTAGACTTGGCATTAATGCTCACATCTTTCTGAATTATTTCTGTATTTTCAATGTGTTTATTCAATGGGAGGAGATGTTCACATCGACTACATGTCTGGTGATTCATCAATATCAAGATGTTGTGTCGGGTATATTGGTTCAGTATCTCTGAGATACTCGTACATGGTAAAGCAATCGTCGATCCTTGGGG
>LR738715.1:883349665-883375934 GCA_902687465.1 Secale cereale | reverse complement strand
GGGGGGGGTAACCCTGCTCCGTATATGTGCGTGTTTGTGAGCATTAGAATTTGTACTGTGTTACAAAAGAGACCCCATGCAAGGGTCGTTCGTGCGATTCAGAGAAACAGAAGCAATAGCAAGTATGCCAAATTTAGTAGGTTATATTCTACTTAGGTTTTTTTGATAGTACTTCCTCCGTTTCGATTTACTTGTCGTGATTTTAGTTCAAATTTGAACTAAAACCACGACGAGTAAATCGGAACGGAGGGAGTATATGCATACGGTTGGTGTCAAAATTGAACATGTGGTCTGAGCTACCTGCTCCCTAGCTATTCAACTTTTGTTATATTCTACTTAGGTTTTTTGATAGTATATGCATACGGTCGGTGTCAAAATTTAATAGGTTATATTCTACTTAAGTTATTTTGATAGTAAGTTTGCAAGCTTCTTGGCCTTTGTTCTAAAAAGAGTTAATTGCACTTCCAATATATAAACTTGCACGGTGGGTAATTGTACCCACCATGCAAGTCAATGTACTAGAAGTGTAATTAACTCTTCTAAAAAAAGCAATTTTCCATGCGTCTGATTGTCCGCTTGCCGTTCACTGTTATTGTTTTTCTTGACAGCTAGCTACCTTCACTAGCCCATTTGTTAGAGACACTCATTGTTAAACGACTACCACCGTTCTGGTTTATTGGTCCCCATTGTATTTTATGTCAAATTTTAACCGTAAATTTAACTAACAAAATGTTCGTGCATGTCATAAAAAATTATATCATTGAAAACTATGTTCAAATACGAATCCAACGTTGTATTTTTTGTTGACATGCATTAATATTTTATTAGTTAAATATTTGGTCAAAAATTGACACAAACTACAAAGGGGACCAATAAACCAGGACGGAGGTAGTAGTCCAAAGAGGATTTGCCCCCGGGTGGTGGCCATAGGTTGCCCTTCTTTCTTTTTCCTCTGCGAGTGCTCGTGTGTTGGTCAACGGCAACCCAGGTGGGCGTAATTGGCATATGTGCGGCTTACGACAAGACAATCCTCTATCCCTATTGGTGTTCGTACTGACCGTGGATGTACTAAATGCAAAGGTGGATAAGGCTGAAGAAGTAGGCTTCTTCGAGGCTCTGGATAGGAAGGGGGTGTGGCACCGTTGTTGATGATGTTGCGATTTTTCTTAACACCAAGGAAAGAGGACCTCCAACGCTTGTTGGACATCATTAGAGCAAGCCTTTGCTTGCTCGCCTCCATTGCTATTTTCCATCTTCTTTCCCTTGATCACTCGCCGGTTCTTGAAGTTTTTGAGAAGATTCGTCGGGCCTTACTTTGGAAGGGATCCGATGAGATAGTGCCGTAGTGGGCGGGCGCTGTTTGGTTAAATGGGAAATTATTTGCTTGCGAATAACCTAATGTGCATGTGCTGGACTTTGTATCGGCGGCCCGTCCCAAATTACAAGCAAACAAAAATACATATCGATAGTCGTTACAGAGTTCACCATCATCAAGTGCATAGAAAAGTTCAACAAATTCAACTCTTCTTTCACTCTGAACATCGTAGATAACATGTTCAACAGATTATGCTCTTCTTTTGCGCATGGCAAGCCAAACTTCCCACATAAAAGCTCGGATCAGACACTGTTAGAGCAAACGGGATCGGAGCGGACGAGGTCGGAGCCGACTATGCCGGAGTGGATGTGGTCGAAGTAGACAGAGTAGGAGTATAAGGGGTGGGAACTTAGTACACATGCATTTCTCTCTAACCGATGCCTCAAGGTTCTCATCAGCTAGCGGATTCAATTCGAGGACACACTTCCAATGTGACATTACTTTAGCGCCATCATTGAGAATGTATTGGATAATCTCTGATGATCACTAACTAAGTATCACCCACTTCAGACTATCCGTTGCTGGGAGATCTTCGAGGAGCATAATCAAGCAATCAATGCAAGTCCGCCCATTGCATCCAGCAAGGCGATCCACCGGTAAAATAGGCACAAACCGCTGCATTATCCTCATACAAGCAGCCTCCATATCCAACTCCAGCTATTACCACAACCCAAAGAGGAGTCTCACCTCACGAGCCCATCCCGCGCTCTCTCGCCCTACTGCTTTAATTACCGGAAGTGGAGGGGTACGAGGGGAAGATGGGCGAGGCATGATAGGAGGGGAAGGCGTGGCAGTCGGGGTAGTAGGGGAAGGTGAGGGAGCCTGGGAGGCAGAGGTGTACCTGAATGGATATGGCAGGTGGGATGGATCCGGAGGAAACTCCAGGCAGCCGTGGTGGCCTCACCAAAGTTGACGCCTTGCGGTGCTGATTCCCTTCCTAGAGGCTTCGGCATGGATCTTGTCCCTCTCACCTCCTCCATGAGCGCAAGCGAAAGCCTCTACCCCTATGCTTTGGGCGGCAATGACACATGCCCGCCACGTTCCTTCCTGAAGGTGTCGGTCGGGGACTGCTCATGGTGGTGGAGTTGCTTTTGGTTCAGAATCGGCATGAGATGGCATGTAGGTGGAGCGGCGTGGAATCTAACGCGTCAACGATGGATGGTCTTGGCAGCATGGTCGACGTATGGATGGACGAGCGCAAGGCTGTGGCGCTATTTGGCATCGCGGTGACATCGATATCAGATGGGGCTGGCAAGATCTATGCAATGACCTCTCCTAAAGAAGGGACAATAGAAGATGTCGGCGGCTAGCTGATCCTAGAGCGTGCGTCTGCGGTGCGGATTGTGGGACGCCTAGACCGGTTGGTACACTTAGCTTGCCAGCGGGGCAGCTTGTTGAGGCCACTGCATTAGATGGTGCCCATTGATGCTGTTAGGGCACATCTTTAATCTTGTAGGTGTAGCGACTTTGTTTGTCTCGAAGGTGGCTTTGGATTGATCTTTGTATTCAGTTTGTTAGACGCTGATGAATACAATAATAAAAATGACAACATGCATCATTTTGATGCAGAGGCCGGGGGTAATCCTCCTTTTCGGAAAAAAGAGTTGGGCTGGCGATGGAGACTCATCGCAATGGACAGCACAGGGCGCTGTGGCGGGGTGGGGATGGGCACTTTGAATATGTACGGCAACAATATGACTTGTGGGGCCTAAATTGTAGGACAAGCACAAAAGATTCACAAACTAAAACAAATAAATTAACTGAACACTCAGTGTCATCGATGAAGTTCATACAACATACATCCCTAGTTCTTATAGGTGCAAAAATGGCTCATAATTAAGAGTCTACTCTTCTTCTCACAAGGGTGCAACCGAAAGTTTGGACCCTCGGATTTATCCAAAATCCATGGCTCGAGTTGCTCATCAACATGCAGACTCTATTCAAAGAGGCAATTCTAATAAGGCCCTCCTTCTGGCCCCCCCTTTAATGATAATCTCCAATGAGTGATCCCTAATTACCTCAAGCAACACTGCAGCCGGGATTGGGGAACATTTGTGGCGCGGAATAATGCATTGCCACTCCTCTGGCATCGCTTACACATAAATCATGCCTGCAATGTGCTCCTCGCATGTGTGGCCCTTGTTGAAATCCGACAAAGACACTCGTTAGGTATCGCCGACAAGAATGGTATCACAAGCCTCGCATAGGTGACACTCACTCTTTGATGTAGTCGTCCCCACATCAGAAACATGAGCCACACCTTCCTGGCCCGCATAGGCCCCTCTCACCTGGCGGGCTAGTACGAAGAGGCGCGCTAGACCGGTGGTGGAGATGCACCGCAATGGACTGGATGGCAGTGGCATACCATATGTAACTGAATGGATATGTTTTCACACTCCGTCTGATGGGTCCCAAAGGGCAAATCTAGTATTCTCTTCATTGCCGATGACATGGCAACATGGTGGGTCCCAAACAAGTCTCATCTCCATTGCTGACGTCATGGGAAAATGGTGGTTCCCAAAGAGTCAAAGGAGTCTCCTTGTCCTTGCGGTAGACGTGGCAAATTGATGGGTCCCAAATGGAAGGAAATGACGCAAATAAGAAGAAAACTTGACAAAAACACGATGAAATGGCGTGTAGGAGACTACATCCCGGCTGTGATATGTACTCTCTTTCCTTTCTAATATAATTCGGCCACTGGCCCTTCCAAATGGTGTGTAGGGGCATGCAACTAATTTCTTTGTAATCGGCGGTTACACATACTGAAATGGTAAATTTTGAGTGGCCATTGGTCATTATTGTCTGCAATGCTTTGTGAGTGCAACGCTCCGAATGCTACTATACCATCAATGGACATGACAACAACCCGGGGTACTACATTGTTGATGGTACCAATCCTCCACGGGCGATGTTTTTCAATACCATCTCCAATCCAATAGGTAAGAAGAGATCTCACTTTGCATTGTTGATGGCTGTTCGCATTGTTGATTTAGAACACCTGTGTGAACTTGTCCAGCTCGCAGAACAAGACATAGCGACGTTCGATTATTTTCTTGAGATGCAGCCTTAGATTTGCAGTTGAGAAACACATACACAACTTCTAAACGATCTACTGGAGCTTTTGTTGGTGTTTTCTTAAAACGGATAGAACTTATGGCCGAATAACTCAATTTTAATTTGAACTATGTAATTGGTGAACTTTATAATTGGATTGTAATATTTATATTGGAATTGTTGTTGCGTTATAATATCTATCTTTGAATTATTACAATGTCCGTAGAATAAAATGACTTGGAGAAAAAAAAAGGAGAGGCAGACAAGTAGATGAATTTTGGGCGATAGCCTTGGAGATGCACCTACACATGTATAATCTCATTGACGATCATGTAATAGGATAATTTCATGTTGAGTGGTTGTGACGTTGCCAATTTCCTTTTAGTTATTTTTCCGTTGATTGTCAGACTGTAATATATATTGGCTTGGCTTACGTGGGTATTGATGACGCCGTAGAGATGACGTAGCTCCTGATGCATTTGCCAATGGCAAAGCAAAACTCACATGCATCCATGCATGTCTTTCGGCCGCCACACTTAAATATTTTAGGGTAGCTGGAGAAGAGCAGGACTAGCAGGCTGGTCACTATTTTCTAGCGGGAGCTTCCTAATCCATGAGTGTCGTTACTTGCCCTACTTTGACAGGGTATCTACGATACTGTGGTTGTTGAGATTAAAGCGTGTCAAACATGAGAACCAAACTCTTACCGCAACCCACAACTTGACCAATCAACAAGGACATATTTCTTCATCACATATCTTTGGATGTGAAGAAGAGCTAGCCACGCTTAGGATGGTTAATTAGACATCAGATTTGTTTACAACTTGGGCGGTTTGGAAACTTGGAGCCTAGCGAGCGCCTCGTGCTATTAATACCCTCTGAAACGAACTGTATGCATCAAGTCTTGGAACGAACACAAATCTTCATTAGATCCACAGCACATACAATATGAGTTCCCTAGAAATAGCGTCCGGACTCATAGCCACCACACAAGCCCATATGGTGTTCTCTTTGCCAGGTCATATGATTCTTGCTACGCTAGTAGTAATTATCATGGCCACCTTACTGGTGTCCTTCGTATTCAGAAACAAAAGGAACCACCAACATGAGCGACGCCAGCTCCCTCCAGGGCCTGCCAAATTGCCATTCATCGGTAACATCCACCAGATGATCTGGAACAAGCCAGCCGTATCCCGGTGGATCCATCGCCTTCTCAAGGAGATGGACACAGACATCATGTGCCTCCGTCTCGGATCCACTCATGTCGTTGTTGTGTCGTGCCCGGAGATAGCCTCGGAGGTGCTGCGGAAGAAGGACGAGGTCCTGGCCTCCCGTCCCATCACCTTCGCCTCGGGTTCATTCAGCCTCGGCTATAGGGGCTCTGCCCTGTCACCATACGGAGAGCAGTGGAAGAAGATGAGGCGCGTCCTCACCTCTGAGATCCTCACCCCGTCCATGGAGCAAAAACTCCATCACCTCCGGCAGGAGGAATGCGACCACCTGGTAACGTACATAAATAACACCTGCATGTCATGTCCAGGCAACCTTGTCGACGTGCGCCATGTGGCCAGGCATTTCTGTGGGAACATGATAAGAAGGCTCGTGTTGGGTAAACGATACTTCATACAGCCACCGACTTCATCGACTGGTGGGCCTGGACATGATGAGGTGGCACATGTTGCCTCTCTCTTTACGCTCGTCAACTACATGTACAGCTTCTGCATATCCGACTACTTCCCTGCCCTCATAGGGCTCGACCTGGAGGGCCATGAGAAAGTTTCCAAGGATGTCATGGCAACACTCAACCGGTTGCATGATCCCATCATAGAGGAGAGGATTCTTCAATGGTCGACTACCCCTCAGGAAGGTGGGGAAAAGAAAGAAGCCAACGATCTTTTGGATGTCCTAGTTTACCTTGAAGATGCAGATGGACAACCATTACTGTCCATAGATGAAATCAGGTCACAAGTAATGGTTAGTACACCTATGAGACTATATAAAAATTTAACACAATAACTTTTTTCATGGATGGATTCAAAATTGACTGCATTCTTTTTCTGTCATCGACGTGATGTAGGAAATGATGTATGCAACAATCGATAACCCATCGAGTGCTGTTGAGTGGGCGCTTGCTGAGATGTTGAATAAGCCGGAGGTCATGCAAAGAGCAAGCGATGAACTCGACATTGTCGTAGGTAAAGATAGACTAGTCCAGGAGTCTGACATTCCTCAGCTAAACTATCTCAAATCATGCATCCGGGAGGCTTTTCGCATACACCCATACCATGCATTTCTCGTACCCCATGTTGCCACGGCAGACACCACCATCGCAGGGTACACCATCCCTAAGGATAGCCATGTCCTTTTAAGCCGGGTTGGACTTGGTCGGAACCACAAGGTCTGGAACGAACCACTTGAGTTTCGGCCAGAGAGGCATTTGAATACCGAGAATGTAGTTCTTAGTGAACAAGGACTACGTTTCATTTCATTTAGTAGTGGGAGGAGGGGTTGTCCTGCGATTTCACTTGGTACCTCACTCACAATGATGTTGTTCGCCAGGATGTTGCAAGGATTCATTTGGACAAAGCCCTTGGGCGTTGACAGAATTAGCCTTCGAGAAAGCAGCACTAGTGCACCTACCCTAGCCGAACCCCTGGTTTTGCAAGCTAAACCACGGTTGGCCATGCATCTCTATGAGCCAATTAAATATATTTAATTGATGTTGTGTTTATATTATTGTCGACAGCAATAATTTGCTTGGTGCAACAGCTTTAGCGGGTGTGTGACCATCGGTCTTTGGAACTCGTAACTCCATGTTTGTGTACAAACAAAGCAATTACTAGGCTACATATAATGTGTGTTCGGGTTGTGCTTGTGTGCATCTTCCGAATTGTGTAGAGGCTGAGAGAGTTTGTAGTATTATCTAAAGATAATATAATGTGCGTATTATCACTGTGATACCTTGCAAACAATGTGGAATTTTGGAATTATATATAACCTCTAGCATTTGCCTCAGAGCCAATATTTTTTGAAGTGTGACAACCAATGGAATCAGCTCTACAGGAAAATCAGCCACATCACAACTGCTCAACATGAAACGATCCTATTACATGCTCACCATCGAGATTATACTTCTATAAATTCGACATTATAATATTTTGTATTGTTTTTTGGGTCAAAACATATTTGCTCTTTTGGTTGTAATAGTATAATAACCATATAATGATTTAGTTTTTAGTGTCAAAATGAAGTTAACGGAGAAAGACAAGAGACTAACTTAGGCAGAATTAGATATAAAGAAGATAAAGTGTCTTGTATCAGCAATGTGTCAGAGAGAAAGGTATACTCCCATATATGCAAATTCTCGTGCAAAGAAAGAATGATGTACATTGTTAAAACAAAATATCATCTGCCAGTTGTATCACTTCGATCTTTCCAGTCCCGTCGTTTTGTTTCGGAACCACTTGCACTTACTATTGCACATGGTGCTCTTGCCCACTCCCTCTTCTTTCGGTTGCTTGTACCATATTTTGTAAGAACATGGAGCTTGTAAAGGCAAATGATGGGACCCTGACTCAGTTAGTCCCATTACTTGTCTCTACAAGCAATGTCTCAAGCGTTCTTCTTATTTTCAAAGGTCGCAGGATACGTATGATGTAAAATCAAGAAAAAATATATGGAATGTTTATTTACAAATTAGAAAGAAATAGGCCCATTGGGTTTGCCCAGGAGAAAGAAGAAGACTCACGCACACACATAGAAAGAAGAACACACATAGACTATTTTGCGGCACGCACATACCGTGCCGTTTTCCTCTTGTTGAACTTCCTAGCACACACGTACAAGCTTGAGTCTTTTCCAAGTTTCTACGGATCACGGCTAAAGGCTTACGCAGTCAGTGCAGGCCACAACTAACTGCGTCCAGTTATTTCTTCAACCCGTCTGCTACGCAACTTGGCCGCCGAGACTCTACGGAGCTTTATGCACGCTCCTAACCAACACATCCATGCAAACTAAAATAAACATGACCACATTAGTCATCTATACTTAACAGTAATAACAAGATTAGTTCCAACAATTACCTCCCTAGTCTTGTTATCATTTATTTCTCTCTTTAACCCGGTGACCCTCGATGCCGTCGGTGCAACACGTAGACGGCCACCAATGCCATCTTGTCACACCGATTGCCACTGTCGCCGCTTGCTTCGATGAGAGCCGGACTTCTTATGCCTTCACCACGAGCGTGCCAACGCGACTAAACTAATCGATAGCTTGTTAATCAGTTTTTGAGGTGGATAACAGCTGAGGGTTGTGGGGTCTGGGTCTACTAATGTTTTTCGTGACCAGCTTCACGCATAGGTTCCGGGATTAGGTGTTCTCGACCATCAAGGCAGCATGCGGAGAAGCCGTATGTGCAAGTCCTGCTACCTGCATCGATTTGACATCGACTCAGCAGTTTGCTGCGAAATCCTAGTGAGAAATATGGAGACTGTGGAGATCCTTCTAGGCTCCTAGCCATAACGTCTGAGCATAGGCACATGATTTCCATGCGATGGGATAGAGATGATTTTTCCAAGCAGGGATAGAAATTATTGGCAGCTAAACCATGGGTAGGTGCCATTCTACTCAGCCGTTGGAGTTTTGGGGAGATGTTAGAGACGTTTATCAGTTTTTTGTGGAATTTTCTAGATTATTTATCTGTTCTTTTTTCTTACTTAACGCATCAATTACTTTTGGTATATACTCCCTATGTTCACTATTATAAGAGGTTTTAACTTTTTCTGATTCAAACGTATATAGGCGTGTTTTAATGTGTTTGTTCACTAATTTCAATCCGTATGTAGCACATATTGAAATATCAAAAACAACTTATATTTGTGAACAGAGGAAGAGGTAGATTGAACATAAATTGTCGATTATATATATATAATCTTAGCAACGTTCTTCTGTGAATTACCAGTGCAAAGTTATCTTATGTGGTGCAACACTTTTCTGAGAAAAGAAGAATACTCAATTTTCCTCACGATTGTTCCCAAGCGTCTGTGTAATCCTTCTTGGTAGCTGTTGATTTCTAAGTGTATAGTTTTTTTCCTTAAGTGTCTTATAGCATATTGTGTGAGCTAACGTGTTGGTATCTTGTATAGAGCCCCAAAAAACTTTGCAGGGTTTTTAGATAGATGCTCGGGGCTTTTGCTGCTGCTGAAAAGGCAGGTTTAGTATAGTTGGCCGTGGGTGGTTACAGGTGACGTACGTTGGAGAGATGACGTAGCTGCCAAAGGAAAACTCGTGGCAAATTTTAACATGCTTCCTCTTACCCCTTATTTTTACATATGAGGTAAGAAGGTAAAAGTTAATCCGACCACTAATTTATGTGATCAACGGCTCAGATCTACTACATACTCTTACCTCTCATGTGAAAAGAGGGGGTAAGAGGGACCATGCTAAAACTGCTCAAACTCGTATGCATGTCTTAAATAGCCTAGGGCAGCTGGAGAGGAGAAGAAAGTAGCATCTTGGTCTTTATTTCTAGTGGGAGCTTCCATTAATCATTCACGCGCGCAGCAAAACTGTAGCTATGTTCCATCGGCCACCAAGGAACTATGGGGCTGTTTGGATCTCGACCAAAACCAGCCCTACCAAAAAGTTGGCAAGCCCATAAAGTTTGGTGGCCATTTGGATCGTTGCCAAAGAATTGGCACGCCCAGCGCGCCTGCGACAAGCCAGTGCAAACTTAGCCAACGCATGGGCGAGCTGAGGGCGGCCTAAAGCTCCGCCAAAATTTTGGCATCGGCGCCATGCACTCTCTGTATCGTTGGGTCCCAGATAACTTTTCCTTTACTTTATTAGTATCCGGTGCATGCTAGTTATATTTAATCTGTGGGTCCTCACACAATGCATGCAGCAGACTATTTCACATGTGTAGTGGGCAAACATGGATGGCTACAATCCAAACAATGATCACTTACCAAAATGTTGGTCATGCCCTCACATTGGTCATGCCAAAAATTTGGTGGGGCTAGATGGGGCTCAATCCAAACAGCCCCTATATTCTGCAGATCAATCATACACAAGTTGGCGTGATCAACCATTTCCAACAAATCTGGGAGAAAGTAACAAGCCAACAGGTTTGCATGTGTTCACACACGAACAAGTCATGTATGTCCTCGGCGTCGAACGCGACATCAAGGACACGTCCCTGGAGCAGCCTCGTCCGGAGCGTGATACACAACACATACCGGCAAAGCACTTTGAGATCCAAAATACCACACACCTGGTCCGAGGAACCTCATCAGGAGTGCGCCTGCTAAGGGTTGCCTCGGTCGGCCAAACCACCCCTAGAGTCATGGGGGGGGGGGGAGAGAAAACAGTACGTGATAAGTAATATACTGATTTAATCGATTGCCCTTTATTCAATCTACATTACCTTTCCATACAATAAAACACTCATATTTTCTTGCCTAACACTTAGACCTTGCTCAGTTTTATTTTTCGAAACGCGGTTCCTTAGGACCCGATTCATTAAAAAAGAACGAAGAAAATTGTCCCGTTAATTAGCGAAAAACCGGGCTAGAATCGACAACATGCCCGCCAAAACAGGGCACCCTGGACGACCTAGCAACCCACATAAGGACGCACACAAGCCGCCGAGGAGAAGAGCGCCCTCGAGGTTGCAGCCCGGCGTCATCGTCATCACACCTCTGCGAGGGCCTATCCCGTTTCTCATCGTGATCTTCATTTGGGCGAAAGCTCTAGTTCCCTTTGCGGGCGATGGCGTCGTACCTTCGTCGCGATCCTTCTTGAAGGCGTCGCTTGGGGTTCCTGGAAGCACGGTGGGCGCTTTGTGGTGCGTGTGAGGTGTTTGGCGGCGGCAATGTGTGCGGCGTTTTATCTATTCTACCGCTGATCTTCGTCTTGTGGTAGCACTCCATCTGCTTGGAGATGTTCTAGCGTAGGTGGTGGTCATTTGGCGTCATGGTGGCGTTGATGGCGGAGGAGCCTGCCAAGGGTGGCACCTCAATCTGCTTGGAGATGGACCAGTGGAAGATGGTGGAGACGACACCTATGAGTGTGTCAGATCGGTTTATGCCCTAGACCCGGTATGTGGCTAGGATGGGGATTCCGGCTTTCGATGTTAGGATTAGGTGAGTGGTTTGGGTAGTGACCCAACTAGCACCCCTTCATCATATGGATAGGAGTAGTGGCATATGTTGCCTAGATTGTGAATTCATGCTTATTGTTGTAACACTTTGTAAGGTCCTCAGAAATAATCAATAAAGTGGCCGTATGCATCTCCCAGATGCAGATGCCGGGGGTCATCCTCCTTTTCTAAAAAAAAAACACCTCTGCGAGGGCGACTCCGACTTCATCATCGACAACCATCGAAGAATCCCTCACCTCAAACAACAGTTTATGTTCAAGACACTCGGCAAATGCCTAGTTTGACGAATGCATGTGAAAAAACATTGACGAAACAGCTCGACACTCAGCAAGGCAGGCCTCAAAGTTTGTTTATTTTTTCCTTTTGTAGGCATCTTAAAGCCCCATGTGTCAGCTAACGTGTTGGTGAGGATAGAGTTGGACTAATCTTGTAGTAAAAGCCCACAATAAGTTCGATGGGGTTGCGGCGGGCGGGCGGCATGTCTTTGAACGTTTTACACTGGAACTAAACAAAGGAACAACTGAGTCATCATCTTAAATTTAGCTACCTGCTCAGGGCTTTTGCTGTGGCCGAAAAGACAGGTTTAGCACGGTTGGTCGTGCTTGATTGGTACTCATAATGTATACGTTGAAGATGACGCAGCTTCTGGTTGCATTTACTAGCTGCCAAAGGAAAACTGGTATTCATGTCTTAAATATAAATATCCTAGGGCAGCTGGAGAAGAGAGGAAATTAGCAACTTGGTAGAAAATCCGCTTTTGAGCCCATGCTCATCTGCACCCGCGCCGATGAAAAAAAAATCAAAATAAATACTAGAATATTTAAAAAAAAATTGCATGGTAGATAATTTGATGCGTGAGGTCCGCTCCAATTTTCAAATCATTTGGACATCTGAGAAGCACTCGGCAAAAAAGACAAATTCGGAGGTTGTACAAAAGTTTACTGTTCATGCGCTGTTCTGACCAGATTTTTCTTTTTTACCGAGAGCTCTCAGATGTCCAATTAATTTAAAAATTGAAGCGGCCCCCGCACATGAAATTTTCTACCATGCATAAAAAAAGAAATTTTTTTGAATTTTTTTATGATAAGGTGTAGAGGAGCCATAATTTGGAATTTCATAGAAGCGCGCATAGCTAGGGGTGAACCACGAGAAGTTAGAGCAATTAATGTCACCGAAATGCTGCATTCCAACTTGGTCATTATTTCTGAGCGGGGACTTCCATTCATTCCGTGGGACGTACTACCTCCATCCTGGTTTATTGATCATCATTGTATTTTGTGCCAAATTTTGATCGTAGATTTAACTAACAAAATATTCATCCATATCACCAAAAATCATACCATTGAAAATTATGTTCAAATACGAATCCAATAATATAATTTTTTTTGACATACAATATCATTTTCTTAATTAAATGTTTGGCTAAACTTTGACACAAATTACAAAGGGACCAATAAACTATGACGGAGGTAGTACGTGGTTACTGGCTACTGATGGTCAGTGGCGTAGCCAGGCCCCGGGCAATAGGGGCCTTGGCCCGGGGCATGGCAGTAGATCCCTTTATTAATTGTAGACAAAATATTATTGTTTCGTACTGTTTGCTATTGTAGCTCTGAAGCTGGCCCTGGTCGTAGAGCCAGCCTGCCTACGCCACTGCTGATGGTGTAGTTGAGATGACGTATAGCTCCCTAACGCATTTGCTAGATTCCAAAGGAAAACTGACATGCAAGTCTTTCGGTAGCTACACGTACACAATTCTAGGGCAAGTTGGTCATTCGTTTCTAGGGGAACTTCTAGTCATGCATGTCTTCTTTATCCACGAGTGTCCGTATTTACCCGCGTAATTTTGTGGGCATGTGGCTAGATGTAAAAATAAATACTACTATTATGGATTATAACATGCCCAGTTCGCCTCACTGACTTCAGGCCTATAAGCCTATGTAATGTCATTTACAAAATTGTTGCTAAGTGTTTAGTAAACAGATTGCGGCCATTGCTTGATGAGATCATATCACCATACCAGAGTGCCTTTGTCCCCGGGCGCCTAATTACTGATAATGCGCTCCTAGCTTTTGAGTGCCTGCACTTTATTCAGCATGAGAGAAACCCTGAAAAATAGTTTTTGTGCGTACAAACTGGACCTTTCAAAGGCATATGACAGTATGGATTGGGGGTTCTTGGAGCAAGTGATGATCAAGTTGGGCTTCTCTCACCAGTGGGTACAATGGATAATGCCATGTGTCACCACTGTGAGATATTCCGTTAAATTCAATGGAGCCATCTTGGATTCGTTTGCACTGACGCGAGGGCTTCGGCAAGGTGACCCCCTATCCCCTTTCTTATTTCTATTTGTGGCTGATGGTTTATCTGCACTGCTGAGACAGGGAGTGGAATCACAAGCTGTCCAACCGGTCAAGATTTGCAGCAGAGCGCTGGGGATTTCTCACTTGTTGTTTGCTGATGATACCCTACTATTCTTCAAAGCTAATGTTGAGCAGGCCAATTATGTGAAGGACGTTATCCACAGATACGCACGTGCTACGGGCCAACTTATAAACCCACAAAAGTGTTCCATCCAGTTTGATGATAATTGTCCTATGGTGGCGAACTCCGGTGTTAAACAAGTGTTGCAAGTTCAAACTGCAGATTTTGAAGGTAAATATCTCGGATTACCCACACCAGATGGTCGCATGAACAAAGGGAAATTTCAAATGTTGCAGGCTAGTCTGACTAAGTGGATCATGCTTTGGGGAGACACTTTGTCCCAGGCAGGGAAGGAAACTTTGGTAAAATCTGTCCTACAAGCTATACCTACCTATATGATGGGGGTGTTTAAATTACCTCGCTCTGCTTGTGATGATCTCACGCAACTTGTGAGGAACTTCTGGTGGGGATCAAATGATGAACAGAGGAAAACGCACTGGTTGGCATGGGATAAAATTATTGAGCCAAAAGGAAAGGGTGGCTTGGGCTTCCGTGACTTCCGCTTATTCAACCAAGCCCTCCTAGCGAGGCAAGCTTGGCGTCTACTTATCAACCCAGTCTCGCCATGCTCCCAAGTGCTAAAACCAAAATACTACCCTAATGGTTCCCTTGAGGACACTATTTTTGCAGGGAACGCATCTCCGACATGGCATGCCATACAACATGGCCTGGAGCTCCTTAAAAAAGGGCTCATCTGGCGAGTGGGGAATGGCGAGCACATCCGCATATGGCGGGACCCTTGGCTACCACGGCCAGCATCGTACCGGCCGATCACACCAAGGGGCACATGCCGTCTTAGGCGGGTGTCTGAACTACTAGACATAAATGGCCGGTGGCGCACGAATCTTCTCCAACAACATTTCTTGGCCTCGGACGTCCAATGCATCTTGGCGATCAAAGCCAGCCCGCGTCAATTGGAGGACGTCCTCTCTTGGGCACCCGACACGAGAGGTGTTTTGAGTGTCCGCAACGCCTACAAGTTAGCGTTGGAGGACCGTACTCGCACCACCGCGTGCGCCACGAGCAGGGTACCGGACGGCACCCGTGCCGTCTGGAAGGCAGTGTGGGGGTGCCCTGCTCCCCCAAAGGTACGCGTTTTTGCCTGGCGAGTCGCGACGAATTCTTTGGCCACCCTTGAAAACAAACAGAAAAGAAAACTTGAGGTTTCTGATACATGTGCTCTTTGTGGTATGGAATGCGAGGACTCGTTTCATGCCCTATGCAGATGTCCTTTGGCGCAGCGACTATGGAAGGCTATGGCGGGCATATGGAGAATGCCTAAGGTGGACACTATCGCCAATACAGGCAAAGAATGGATCATTCATTTGCTTGATGGCTGTCAAGATGAAGTTCGGCTTCCTATCATTATGGCGCTGTGGCGAAACTGGTACGTTCGGAATGAGGTATATCATGGTAAACCAGCACCGCCGGTCGATGCGTCTTGTCGATTCCTCTGTGGCTACATCGATACATTACTGCACATACGGCAGCATCCATATGCTGATATGGAGCAAGGGAAGACGCTGGTCTCCTATGTTGGACGGGATAGAAAGGAAAAATCACATGAAATGCTATTACGAGACAAACCCCCTGAGCGATGGACACCACCGCCACTGGGCTCGGTAAAACTTAACACTGATGGGTCATGGTTGGAGGAGGAGAGTACAGGTGGAGCTGGCATGATTCTTCGAGACTGTACATGGGCCATCATCTTTGCCTCATGTCGTTTCATCCCTCGCTGTGCAAGTATGCTAGAAGCTGAGATTGCAGCTATCATGGAAGGGGTGTCTCTCGCACTAGATAGGAGCACAGACCGGCTGTTGATCGAGACGGATTGCATGGCGGCAACACACATGATTACTTCCCAAGCTCCTAATAGATCCCCGGCTGCTGCTATGGTGAATGACATTAAGCATTTACTGAGCTCTAGAACACATGAAATAAAGCTTGTAGGACGTGCCCAGAACAAAGCTAGCCATGTTCTAGCTCGCATGGGCCGATCTCTCCCTAAAACAGCTGTCTGGCTGCGTTGTGCGCCTGAGAAAGTTGAGTTTCTATGTCAACTTGAGTGTAATAACTCTATTTAAATAATGTTATTGTTCCTTTCACAAAAAAAAAAAAACTGTAGTAGCTTTGTGTTCCCATGGTCACCGAGGAACTATAAACCAAGTTAAAAGGCCTTTTTGTTCATTCAAAAGTAAGTTACTCCCTTCGTACCGGTGCATTGGACACATTACAAAAACCAAATAATTTCAAAGAGGTTAGGCGCGGCGCATTAACTTTCACCTTGTTTCTTGTTCCTTGACACGAATAAAGGAATTAACCAATAAGAGATGTGGGACGTGTATGCTTTCAATGACTTGAGACTACCCTAGCACGGCATTCAGTGGTCAGTTCATTCCATGTAGTGGTATTAATTAGCAAATAAATATCAAGTTCTCATATTTTTTCCTCCGTCTTGGTCATGGTGCACAATCTATGATGACTAATGCACCGGTACAGAAGGAGTACATGGATTTCTGATTATGTGTCTACTGCATTATTGTATGAGAGAGAGAGAGAGGGAGAGAGAGATTATGTAGATATTGTATGAATTTGTTTTCTTCACGATTTTTTTCTGCAAAATCGATAACTTTTTTCTCGAATTCGATTAACTTTTTGGCAAATTTGATGAACTTTTTTGACAAATTCGATGAACATTTTTTCAAGTTTGGTCAACCTTTATTCAAATTTGATGAACCCTTTTCATATTCGATGAACATCTTTTAAAATTCGAAGACACTTTTTCAAATTCAATGATTTAAAAAAAATGATGAACAATTTTTCAAATTTGATGAACTTCTTCCAAATTCGATGGACTTTCTTTCAAATTCTATGAATTTTTCAAATTCAATGTTTTTTTTTTCAAATTTGATGATTTTTTCACAAATTCAATGAACTTACTTTCAAAATCGATGAACTTTTTCAAAAGACAAGAGTAGATACTGTAGCAAACCAGTTTTTTTTAAAGATAAACAGTATATATTGTAGCAGTTTTTAGAATGAAGAAAAAAGGTGCTCCCACGGGGAGCCAGCGATCGACCAAGCGGTGGCAGCCAGCGAGCTAGTGACATAGTGGGTGCTGGAATCGTCAACGGGCGCTGAAGGCGCCAAGGAGGAGGCCTCAGCATCCGTTAAAGGGTTGCATTCTTTTTTTAAGACGTCTGCGGCCCACACTCCTTTATTTTAAAACGCAACCGCATGTATCATTACCTAATATTAAAGGACGGAGTCTTTCATAGTTCTTCACAGTGGCGGAATTGGGCCTGGGGCAGCTGGGGCTATAGCCCCAGGCGTGGCCCAGGTAGCACTATACATCTAATAGGATATTTTGTCAGATTTGTAGCCTTATAGAGGCCCAGCCATAGGCGTGCTAACCCATCCCCAGCCCCATGCCTCAGCCCACTCAACTTCTTAGCCCAATTGAGCTCCCACGACGCACGCCAATCGCTAGTGTTTTTTTAGGGCATTCGCTAGCGTTTTTCACCTCCAACGTAATGCGGTCAATCGAAAATCTCCTTCGTTTCCATGCCGCGCCGCCCCCACTTGTTTCCTGCTCGACAGATCCAACGTTAGGACCTGCAACTCGCCAGATCATCTCACCTTGGAATCTTGGATCATCTCGCATCATAGGAGCAGCCAGATCCATCTTCTACTCCCGTTCTGCTCCATCTCCACTACGGCTTGGATCGGTAAATTAGGTAATCTCTTGTTCTCGTATCAAGTAATTTCCCCCTAGTTCCTTTGTAAGCCCTCCGTTTAGATCGTATATTTCTTTTACAGAGGGAGTATAAAGCCAAAATCAATGAGTTGGTGCTGTTAAACTGAATTACGTTGGTCACTTGTTTCAATTTTATTTGTTAACGGAAAAAAAGTAGAAACTCGAGATGCGTTGTATTTGAAATTTTTTGAGGTGTTTTTTAAGGTAGTGGTATTTAACGTTATTTATAGCCACTTAGTTTTAGTTTTAGCCCAGGCTTTGCCAAATCCTGGCTCCGCCTCTGGTTCTTCATACGTCACTCCTTCATATCCCTTGATTTTACGTTAACCATAAAGATCGACGACTGAGATTTAAAAAGAGAATTTTTTTCCCATCAAACCCTCATTGTTGCATTCTGGGAAACACGTTAGTTTTTCTAGAATCGTAATACAACACGATCAAGCAAGACAGCAAGGCCGCATGTTGATTGGCCAAGCCCAGTAGAGAAATAAATTAACAAGTCATATTTGAGTTGGACACGGAACAGCTAGCCCTTGGTTCTAAGATAAGATAATTAGCCTCGGCATGCAGTGGCTAAGCTCCTCCTCTTACCTCTCTAGCAGAGGGAAAGTGCTAATCTCACCTGATACAAACAAGCAACTTCTACTTACGTATTATTAGTTTATTACTCTAGTTGTCACTGCCATTTCTTCCTATTTTATTCAGTATTACTAAATCCCAGTCGATTGAGACTTCATTAGGTCTTAGTCGATAATATATTCATGAGATGAGATCTTTTATGAAGATTCATTAAAAAAAATCTATTTTTTCCATCTTATATATTATGTCACTTGATTGAATCTTAGTCGACTGAGACAAAAGTACACCTTATTTTATTTTTAAATTTCAAAATGAACTAATTATCTAAACCTAGCTTTCTTCACAAGGATCAACTTACCTGGAACAATATCTTATGTTCTGAAATGGCATCATGGAGAACCCTGATCTATCTTTTTTTCATAGGCGACCGTTGAGTTGCGACGCGATGACATTTTTTTTCAAAGTGAAATATGAAAATTGTGCTTATTGCAGCAGGGACATGTGTTTTCTCTCTCCCGTTGCAACACACGGGCATATTTGCTAATACATAGCTTAATTGAACAGCCGATCATCTCGTTCACCGTTCGCTGCCATAACCGACCAGCCACCCACCCTTACGTCTTGAGTTATAGCTTTTCCTAATTTTGCTCTTCCTTTTTCTTTTTCTTTTTCTTTTTTTCTTTTTTGCTGGAACAGTTTTGTTTGTTTTTTTCTTTTCATTTTCTATCCATTTCCATTATACTTTTCTTGCTACATATTTTAATAATACATGAAATCTTTATTCAAATTCGTGAACATTTTTCAAATCCAATGTTCTTTTTTTAAATTCAATGATCTTTTCTAAATTTTGATGAACTTTTTTCAAATTCAATGAAATTCTTTTGAAATAGCACCCCGTCGGTCTGGCGTAGGCCGAAGAGGATCCGAAGTGTCTGGTATGAGCAAATTCGAAAACTGGCAGACTGAATGCGTATACTTTTGAAATATACGCATTCAGTCTGCCAGTTTTCGAATTTGCTCAAAATACAGTGCCACTTTTGAAAAAAAATCGAATATGTGCTGCTATGTTGGGATCAATACCATGCAACCAATCCCCAAAAAGATGTTGGAGTGAAGATGGTGGAGCAATGTTAAAAGCCGCATGAAGTGTTCTCCACAAAAGCTTAGAGAGAGGGCAAAGGATAAATAGATGTTGTATAGTTTCTTCCTGATCACAAAAGCAACATCTCTTGCTGCCAGTCCAATTACGTTTAGCTAAATTATCCTTCGTCAAGATCACTCCCTTATGTACAAACCACATGAACACTTTAATCTTCAGCGGTACTTTAATTTTCCATATATGTATCGACCTCGGAATGGGTCCGGTGTTGATCAAGTCTGTATACATAGACTTCACCGAAAATACGCCAGACACGGACAACCTCCATCTAATGGAGTCCGTCTCTGTAGTAAGGTTAACTTGCATTAGCCTACGTACCAAATTAAGCCAACTCTCCCACCTTTGGCCCACTAACGCTCTCCGGAACTCAACGTTCAAGGGAACCGTGCTCAAAACTGTATGAACCGAGCTCTCCTTGCGTTGGACTATATTATATAGGGAAGGATATTGCATCGCAAGAGGGGTGTCTCCTAGCCAGGTATCCTCCCAAAAACGAGTGATTTGCCCGTTGCCTACCAAGAACTTGCACCTATTAAAGAAAGTCCTTCGGACCCGCATCAGCCCTTTCCAAAAGGGTGAGTCATTTGGGCGGGTCGTCACTTGAGATAAACTCTTTGTATGCAAGTACTTATTACGAAGAAGTTGAACCCACACCCCTTCAGTTTCAACTGATAGGCGATAGATCCATTTACTAAGTAGGCATCTATTTTTAACCTCTAACTTCTCAATACCCAAACCACCTTGGTCTTTTGGTCTGCAAATAATATTCCACTTGGCCAACCTATATTTCTTCTTAATCTCATCACTTTGCCAAAAGAACCTAGATCTATAGCAGTCTAATCTTTTCCGTATTTCCACCGGTACTTCAAAGAAAGACAAAAGAAACATCGGCATACTCGTCAAGACCGAGTTAACTAGGATCGACCTACCGCCGTAAGACAGAAGCTTACCCTTCCAGCAGCTCAGCTTTTTTTCAAAACGATCTTCTATGCATTTCCACTCTTTATTAGAAAGCTTACGATGATGAATGGGAATGCCCAAATACGTGAAAGGCAGGGAACCTATCCCACAACCAAACAACTGTTTGTAAGTCTCCTCTTCCTCTTTGGCACGCCCAAAACAAAAAAGCTCACTTTTATCAAAATTAATCTTTAGACCCGACAATTGTTCAAACAAACAAAGCACCAACTTCATATTTCTCGCCTAGTGTCATCAGCATATTGTAGTATGGACACTCCACCATCCACCAGATGTGGAATGAGCCCCCCTACCTGGCCATCTTCTTTCGCCCTATTTATCAGAATAGCCAGCATGTCTGCGACAATATTAAAGAGGATAGGAGACATCGGGTCACCTTGTCTTAAACCCTTTTGCGTCTGAAAATAATGACCTATGTCATCGTTAACTTTAATTCCGACGCTGCCCCCCTGAACATATGCTTCAACGTGCTTCCTCCAGGCTTGGTTAAATCCCTTCATGCGTAGGGCTTGTTGTAGGAAGGGCCATTTAACCTTGTCATATGCTTTTTCGAAGTCCACTTTCAAAATCACTCCATCCAATTTCTTGGAGTGAATTTCATGAAGTGTTTCATGTAACACAACCACTCCCTCAAGGATATGTCATCCCGGCATGAACGCGGATTGAGAAGGCTGCACCACAGTGTGGGCAATCTGTGATAATCGATTCGTGCCCACCTTAGTAAAAATTTTGAAGCTCACATTAAGCAAACAAATCGGTCTGAATTGCTCAATGCGAGTCGCGTCAGCCTTCTTAGGCAGCAAAGTGATTGTGCCAAAGTTTAGCTTAAAAAGTTGTAAGTGTCCATCGAAAAGATCTTGAAATAAAGGCATCACATCCCCTTTGATGAAATGCCAACATTTCTTATAAAATTCAACCGGGAATCCATCAGGCCCCGGTGCCTTGTTATTTTTCATTTGGGAAATGGCTTCCAACACTTCTGTTTCAGTGAAAGGAGCCACTAAGATGTCATTCTCATCGTTACCCAGTTGTGGAATGTCCTGCACGAAACTCTCATCCATCGAGACAAAGTTGTCATCTGACACGCTAAAAAGCTTTTTGTAGAATTCTGAAATATACGTCTTGAGGTTTTCCTGGCCCACAATCGTACCCTCATCTTGTTCTAGCTGAAATATACGTTTTTTCCGATGTTTCCCGTTGGCAATCAAGTGAAAAAACTGTGTATTATTATCTCCTTCAACCACCGACCGCACCTTCGCTCTTAGTGCCCACTTTAGTTCCTCTTCTCTAAGAAGTTTGGCGAGATTGACTTCCGCCTCCCTCTTAGATACCCGGTCCTCGGCGCTGAGGACCGCACTTTCTGCCTTAATATCTAGCGTATTGATGATTTCTAGCAAACGTTCTTTTTGCTGTTTATATTCACCACTATTGTGTTTAGCCCAGCCCCTCAGGAACTGACGAAGATGTCTAATCTTAAATGGCCATCTATCAATGTTAGATTGCCCTCTCCGTTCCGACTTCCACTCTCGCTCGACGAGCTCTACGAAGCCTTCTCGCTCAAACCAAGCGGTTTCGAAAGAAAATACTTCCTTGTTCCCTCGGTGAGCCGCCTCACCCGAGTCTAGAAGCAAAGGAGTATGGTCCGAAAGACCTCGTTGCAGCGCTCGTACTGTCACACGCGGGAATTTTTGTCCCCAATCTATGCTAGTAAGAACCCTGTCCAGCTTCTCATAGGTTGGATTCTCTAAGTTGTTAGCCCATGTGAATTGGCGACTAGTGAGATCTATTTCCCGCAGATCCATATTCTCAATAATGGCATTAAACATGAATGACCATCTAGCATCAAAATTATCATTATTTTTCTCCGCTCTTCGCCTAATAATGTTGAAGTCGCCACCAACTAAAATTGGCAATGTCTCCCCACCGCAAATCCTCACAAGTTCTGCGAGGAAGTCCGGTTTAAGCTCCGGCTGTGCCGCACCGTACACAGCCACAAGAGCCCACCGGAACCCATCAATTTTCGATCTTACATGAAATTTGACGGCAAACTCTCCCATGAACACGTTTACCACCTCAAGCTTCTGTAGGAGCTTTCTTAAGAAATTTTGATAACCAATCTAGATTGTCTGAGCAGAAGTATCTGTCGGTTGTACACGTTTAGCGCGGGTATCTAGACCGTAAAATCTGAGTTCAACGGGTATGATGTTGTTTTTGGATCTCCGCACTGTATAATTTTACAGGTTTAGTAGATAAGAGCTCCATATGTTTGTGCAGGTTGAATTAAAAAGCACACTGATGGAATTTTGTACCTATCAGTTTAGAGGGCCTGAAGCATTCACTCTCTCTGCTCGTACACCCATGATAGAGCAAGAATTCTGAATCTTTGACAACTGAATAAAGAAAATATTAGTAGTATTCAGTTCAATCCATCCTTAAAAAACAGCAGCAGATTGCAACACAAAATGGAGTTAAGAAATAATATAAACTAAACTAACAAAGATGTGTTTTTCAAAGATTCTCGCAGGAGACACAACAAAAGAAACGACCCCTTGTCTGATTACAGTAAAGAGAGTAAAACAGACTATGGAGAAGCCGAGATAAATCTGAATAGCATTATTCATCCTTGAATTTACCAGTTCTTGTTGTACTACACGATCATTCATGTAATGTCAGTCCAGTGCATGAAATAGTAACTCAAGATACTCAAAAAACTGTATATATCCATCATATATTTGTTATGCTTATGGTCATAAATTTCTTACAAACAAGGATACTTCAAGAGAAAAAAATATATCATCTGTTAATTCATGGAAGTACATCAACAAAATCTCTACTGATGAGCCACTTCCAGTTTTGCAAATGGTTATAACCAAAGTCTATATGAAACATTGAAATTTCAATAAGCGTGTTGACATACCTGGTTTCTTAGGGGTACACAAAATCAGCAGTCAGCTCGACGCAGTTGCCCTTCCTGACGCCAGCCGGGCCTCCCTTAATCCATACACGGTGCTGCCTTTGGCACGCTGCTGCAGGTAATCTGATCCACAACAACAACCATGACAAGCAACGATGAGAATTATTCAGGAAACATCGTAAAACAACAAAATATAACATGATTTATCCTCAGATTTTCCATCAGAAAAAGAGACTGACAAAGTGCACAAACAGCTCTCTAATTCAATTATAAACACCAATTTTCAATTTCAGTTGGTCTCATCTAGTGCTAAAGGAACATACAGCTGGAGATCACTCGCACTTACCAAAGATGCCGATTAATTGTCCCCATGGAGCCTGGCCACCGGGAAGCACAACGCCGATCTTGAGCGGCCTTGTCGTGACCGGCTCGGCCGATGGCAGCACGGCCGCGGACGGCTGTCCATATAGGCTGGAGAACAGCTTGGCTATCTCATCTGCGAGATCGAATCACGACCATCAAATCCCAAATTCAAATCCACCCAGCCCGCCATCCGTCAGGGCAAGATCCGGGAGGGACGCGACCCAGGAAAGATGGCGTTCATCACTCACCGGCGCTTCCAGCGGGCGGCTGGCTCGCCAGCGAGCGTGAAGTGGGAGCAGAGGACGGATGACGGAGGGGAGGGGCAGCGTGTGCGCGATGCGGCTCGTCTGCACTTCGTTGTAGATGGATGCAAGGCGCCCGGGCGCGCACCTCGCTGTAGATGGATGCAAGGCGCCCATGACGCGCCCCTGTCGGAGGCTACTGCCGCCGCCGCCATGCGATGCGATTCGCCGTTGGGGGGCGACGGGCGGCGGAGCGAGGTAAGGGGTGAGCAGCGGCGCGAGGTTTTTTTTGACTGGCTTGAGAATTTTCCTCGCTGAATAAGTACGACGTGGATGGCAGAGTTTTCGTCCGCATCGTTAAATTGCTAAACGTATTTTTAGTGGGCTCAGTCGCTAATCTTAACGGTTAGATACAATTGAGTGGATCTGATCCTGAGGCTCTAATTGTTTGGTGCTTTTCTGTGTACGTTAGATAAGATGCGTTTAGGAAAGAAAATGTTAGCTTATTTAATTGTAAGTATATAGAAAAATCAATGGTTGACCTCACTAGTCAATCATGACGAGTCAATGCGATTGACCAAATAAGGAAAACACGATCAATCGAACCAGGGAAATTAGTCATCGGCAATTTGTCTACTTTTTAGGTCGGCCCACGAGCTGAGGCGCATGGGTGCCAAGAAGCTAAACGGGCGCATAAAGCAATGCGCCCTACAGCCCATGAGTAACCTTCATGGTCTCACATGGTGAACATACTAATGATTTATCACTCGGGTTTGGTAGCCATGTCTGGTTAGGCCAACCTGGAGAGCTATATTTTCCCTACTTTAGTGTTTTCACAGTCTTGTGAACTCCTTGTTGGGTTCAAACCCAGCTTAGCGCATGCTCTATCACCGGACTGGAGGTAGACGAAGAAGTGAATGCACATGTGTTTTGTGGCAACGAACACCTCGCAGCTAAACAACGTTTTTCCATCTTAAGCTAGACACACCAGCTCGCTACAAACGAGAACAACTCAGCTGGCTTTGTAGCCCAACAGTGATGCAGCACCAACGCTTCCGTCACGCGCGTACACACACGCTACTGCCTAACAGTCTAACTATCACCACGAACGCGCACACACACGCGACACACGTACACTTCGCATATGCCCACCACGGACTCGACCTGGGCGTGCTCACGCCGGTCGCCACCGTCACGGGCATGGCTTATTACGAACACCCCCCCTAAGCCATGACCTAGAGGAGGGCGAGTTTGTCTTTGTCGATGTCGGCGAGGAGAGCCTTCTCCTCCTTCGGCTTCTTCGGCTTCCGACAATCGCGGAAGAAGTGGCCGCACACCTAGTAGTTGTAGCAGCGTCCACGGCGTCTTCCTCCTCTGGAAGCCACGATGCCGCTGTTGTCGTCGTGGTCGAGGCTGCCGCCGCGCTGACGTTGTCGTGCCTCCCACTCAGCCGTCGTGATCATCAGCTGCACGTCCACCGCTCACTGTTGGTCTGCATGCGCCGGCGCAACCTTTCGTCGAATGCCTTGAGCTGGCCCAGGGCCTCCTCGAACGAGATCTTCTACACGTCACAGAACTGCCCCATTCTAGCGACGGCGGAGTACAGGTGGTCGGGGATGGAGTCCAGTAGCTTCCCATGCTGCCGATCTTCCTGACGAGCAACCGCTCGATCTCGCTGCGGAGTGTAGCCGCGGCGCCCTGGACCTGACCAGCATCGACGAAGCATGTCTTCAGTGGCCCACGCCTCCGCCGCCGCCTTCTTCATCGAGACCTGCATCAAGATATCTTCAGAGAGCACACCGAACAGCTGCGCCCTAGCCGTCTTGTTCTTCTTGTCGTTGATCGCCTCCCAAAGACTCTGGGCGTCGAGCATGGCCTCTGCCTTGATTGCCCACACCATATAGTTGTCCGCTGCGAGCATCGGCAACGAAAACAACACCGAACTCCCTCCGGGCCGTGATGTACTAGCCCCATGGCCAGCGGTGAGGACTCCTCCGAGGCACTAGTACCAAATGTTGGGTTCAAACATAGCTTGGCGATCTCTCTCCCTCTCTCTCACCGACTGGAGGTACACGAAGAACTGAACGCACAGGTGTTTTGTGGCGACGAATGCCCCACTGCCAAACATCTTTTTTCCAGCTCAAACTAGACACATCGGCTCGCTACCAACACGAATAAGGGCACGTACAACCCGGGGGGGGG
>LR738715.1:883287902-883345402 GCA_902687465.1 Secale cereale | reverse complement strand
GGGGGGGGGATTCAGACATTTTAGTTGACAAATTTGTGTTGGTGAATCCGTGGACGATTTGCCAGTACATTACCGGTCTGCTTCTCAGAAACCATGCTTTAGAATTTAGGTCTTATTTTAGCTTATATATGATTTTTGTAGAACCTACGGTTCCAAATATTGGACTGTTTCCCACCCTTTATATACGGAGGATGACACTATCAAATTCTTATGTATGGACTTTGTATTTGTTCCAACCACTCCTTCCACCCATTCGGATAGGAGTCGGCCCCATCTTCTGTCTTTTCTCTGTTGTATCGAAACAACTGTTTCTACAGTTTTCATACTTGGTGTATTTCTATAAAATTATTGACTTTATCTTCCTGTTCATGTAGTTTAGTCCTAAGGATCCAAAGATACCTTTGGGGTTCTAGATAGAGTGAGAGTCTTTCTTGAATGCAGGATTGCAAACAAATAAATAAGTACTCCCTTTGATCCATAATAAATATGGCAGTTTTGAACTACGATTTAACAAACCTTAGTTCGAAATTACGACAATTATTTCGGATTAGAGGGAGTACTATTGAGATGCCATGGCTTCGTGTATATAAAACAAAATAAAAGTAACGAATACTTATAAGTCTGCACATCACAAAGAGAGAAGTCCATATTACAACTTTGAACTACCATCAAAGTCTAAAACACAACCCTGAACTACAAAATCATCTAATTTACAAACCTGAACTTTCAAAACCGGACAACCCTGTGGTGGTTTCGATTGATTTTGACCGGTTTTTGATAGTTGACCATCCAATCAACTAAATGGGATTGCGACTGTATTTTGCAAGTTTATTCTAAATGGGTTTGTATTTTCAAGTTTTATAAATGGGATTGCAACCGTAAGTTTTAAATTGGGATCGCAACAACAAGTTATTCAAATGAGGCCGCAACTGTAATTTTATAAATAGGATTGTATTGCAAGTTTTTTAAATGGGGTAGCAATTGTAAGTTTTTACGTCTGGTCACAAATGCAAGTTTTCAAATTAAGTGTTTGAAATCAGGTCACAATTGTAATTTCCCAAATGGGATTGTATTTGCAAGGTTTTCAAATTGGGTCGCAATTCCTAGATTTCAAATTGGGATCGCAACTGCAAGTTTTCAAATTTGGATCACAATTGTTAGTTTTTCAAATGAGGTCGCAACTGCAATTTTATAAATGCGATTGTAATTGCAAGTTTTTAAATGGGGTAGCAACAGGAAGTTTTTAAATGGGGTAGCAACATCAAGTTTTAAGGTTGGGTCGCAGCTGCAAGTTTTCAAATTGGAATCACAACTTAAAGATTTTCAAATGAGCTTGCAACTGAAATTTTATAAGTGGGATTGTAATTTTAAGCTTCTTAACATGGGGTCGGAATTGCAAAGTTGCGCATAGTTTTCTTCTTTTACCTTTTCTTTTTAAAAATTGTATGAGACCCCATCCACAACATCTCCCACACACAAATAGACTTGCATGCAACAAAATTCCATTGTCAGGTTAGCATCCACTGCACATAGAGACGATGCACACGCTCGAATTACAAGGAGCCTTCGCTGCAAAAAAATGTGTTTCCAACTTGTTAATATTTGTTTAGGAAATCGTGGTGCAGCTGGCTCATATTATACTGTCTAACACACAGTTACAAGAAAAAGAGGAAAATTCGTGCGGCAATGGACTAGTAATATGCTCATCCCGTTCGTAGATGGTTGTTCCTAATGGATGAATACACATACACACACAAAAACAACAAATAAAAGAGATACACCGACAAGGCTGGACGCAAAAACTAGTAATAAGCTCAGTCCACTAATTGCCCATACTAACGAGTAACGACCCAGACTAGCGGGTCCACCACGTCAGGAACTCCTAAGGGCGACAGGGAAGGCGATCGCGAGGTGATTGCTAGGCCGCTGCTAGGGTTAGGTTTTTCCACACGGGGGTGAGATTGGATCTCCGGTGACTGCTTGAGTGGCGACGACGCTGCTCCCGTGGTTGATCGGCGTAGGTTCTGCAAGCGCGGGCGCGTGGTTTCCATGGCGGCGAAAGGAGTTAGAGGGCCGGAAACGACGAGTCGGGAGGCCACCCCCCGAACGGAGAAAACACCAACATCTGCGTCGGCGGCAGTGGGGGGATCAAGGGCCCGGGGTGCATCGGCGTCGCCAGCGGATGGCAAGACGATGACGGAGGCCGCCAGCCTCTCAGAGAGCTTTGGTGGTCTGGTTCTGACAGACAAAGAGCGAAAAGGATTCATCTTCTCAGATCCGGGGATCAAGGCGAAGTCGGTGAAGTGTTCGGCGGTGGGGAAAGTCTTCTCGCCGAGGCCTCTAAACAAAACTGCTCTGGAACGGGCGATGACACGGGCATGGGGACTTCACAAGGAGGCAAAATTTAAGGACATTGGAAACATCATTTTTTAGGTGAGATTTGGCAGTGAAGGTGATTGGAGACATGCTCTCAACAATGGCCCGTGGCAGTTCGATTTCCATGTGCTGGTGCTAAAGGACTATGTGGGAGATGTCCGTCCTTCTGAGATGGTTTTTGACACGGTGGAGATGTGGGTGAGAGTCCCGGATCTACCACTAGAAATGAGGACTGAATCTTTTGGCAAAGCTTTGGGTGACTGGTTGGGAGAAGTGTTTAAAGTAGATGTTGAGAAAGATGGTTTTGCTAAAGGGAAGTATCCTAGAGTGCGGGCAAAAATTTCTATTTTCGAGCCCTTGATTCGTAGAGCTCGGCTAAGGACCTCACTGGAGGACTTGGAGGGGACATGGTATGATTTTACTTATGAAAAGATCCCGCACTTCTGTTTTGATTGTGGGAGACTTGTTCATGGCAAGGGCGTGTGGGAGCCACCAGTAGACCGATCAAGCCAATGGGGCCTCTGGCTTAGGGCGTCACCGGGAAGAGGTTCTTCATCTTTGAGGGAAAGCTCACATGTTGGGGCGTCGAGCTCTTGTAGTGGTGGGTGCTCACGTTCGGAGGACAAGGACAATTCACAACACAATTATGATTTGGAGCGGGAACAACCAGTTAAAAGGAGCCTAAACAAGGCCTTCTCACATACGGCGAACTCTTGCACTGGCGGAGCGTCGATGACGGAACAGAGGGAGGTTAACAGCCCAACGAAAAGAGCAACCAATTTAGATGACATGCATAGCAGTGACCTGAGGAGGAAGTTGGAGCATAAAAAAGAACATGAGCTGAGGGCTGAGCTGACAAAAAGTCAAGAAGAGGGGAGGAGTGGGGTGCCGCGTTGGGAGCAGGGCCATGCAATTCCTGCGCCTGACCAACGATCACATGCCACTGCCCCGGTTGTGGGCGGGAGCCATGCAGGCACATATCGCGAGGCCCCCCGCCATGCTGATCGTGTGGAGGACGAGAGGAACCGTTCGGCTTCCCTCTTCGATGGGAGGAATCACATGTATGGACGGAGAGGCCATTCTTATAACTCTGCATCTGGCCAGCGGGAGAGAACACGTGGAAGATATGTTCGGAGGCCACGGTTCCAGGGTGAGTTGGAGAGGGGCTCGCACCAGATCTATAGAGAAAAGGAGTCCGGGAAAAAGAGGCCCCCGAAGCAGGTATGGGTAGCCAAAGGTGACCCAGACAAATAGGTGCAGAATGACACTTTCATCCGTGAGACGAGGCAGAAGACAGCTTTTGTTTTTCAGCGTATTGAGGAAACTAATGCATCGGCGGACCTCGCAGTGCGGGGCCGCCGGGACCAATGAATTGCTTGGCCTGGAACTGTCGAGGGCTGGGGTTGGACTCGACAGTGGGCGAACTACGGGACCTCATACGGTCACACAACCCAGCAGTGGTGTTTTTGTCTGAAACAAAAAAGAGTGCGAAGGCAATGGAGAGGATGATGTGGAGACTTGGCTTCAGAAGTGGTGTGGCTGTGGATTGCAATGGGAAAAGTGGAGGCATTGCATTGTGGTGGAGAGAGAGCATCCAAGTTACTGTTAGACCATGGTGTCAATACTTTATTGATGCAGAAATTACCTCTGATGGGCACACCTGGAGATTCACCGGAATCTATGGGGAGCCTAGAACGGAGTTGAGGAAGAAGACTTGGGATGCATTGAGATTTCTAAGGGCCCAAGATGAGCTGCCATGGCTATGTGTAGGGGACTTCAATGAAATTCTGGTAAGATCTGAACAAAACGGGGGCAACCCTAGGAGCTTCACTCAAATGCAAGCCTTCAATGACTGCCTAACTGACTGCGGTTTGGCGGACCTGGGTTCCTCGGGCTACCAGTTTACTTGGGATAACAAGCAAGCGAACGAGGACAATGTGCAAGTGCGCCTAGACAGAGCGACATGCACCGGCAGTTTCATGGGGTTATTTCCAGGAACGGCAGTGGAGAACATCCTCACAGAGGAATCGGACCATATGGCAGTGTTGGTGCGGGTGCGCGACCTGGAGACAACCCAGCCAAAAGGGGACCGCCCCTTTCGGTTTGAGGAGATGTGGCTGCGCCATGAAAGCTACGAGGCAATGATGCAACATGCGTGGCAGCAAGTGCAGGGACAGAACAAGACCCCAAGAGCTGTTTGCAACAGGCTACATGAAATAACGAAGACGCTGAGAGGATGGGGCCGCACGGTGTTTGGGTCGGTTCGGCGGCAAATTCAAAGGTTGAAGAAAGAATTGTTGGACGCTAAGGAGCGTGCGTTAGTCACTGGATTAACAGCGGAGGTACGAGACATAGAGAGTCAGCTAAAAGAAGTCTTTGAGCGTGAGGAGATTATGCAAAAACAACGCTCTCGTGTCGACTGGCTTAAGGCGGGGGACCGGAATACTCAGTACTTTCAGAATCGGGCCTCCCATAGAAAGAGGAAGAACACGGTGAAGGCGTTGCGGCGGGAGAATGGGACGAAGTGCACGGATGATGAGGGTATGCGGGAGTTGGCGGCTGCATTTTATGAGCAACTTTTTACGTCGGAAGGATCTGTCCAGGCAGAGAGGCTCCTTGATCTTTTCGACCCTGTCATATCGGGCGATATGAATGACAGGCTGACAGCTCCGATATCGGATGAGGAGATCGAGCGTGCTCTGTTTCAGATGGGGCCTACGAAGGCACCTGGGCCGGATGGCCCGCCCACATTGTTTTACCAGCGGCACTGGTCGCTGTTAAGGGAGGATGTGTGTGCGGCGGTGAGGGGTTTTCTGTCGGGGGAGGCGACCCCGGATTCCTTTAATGATACAGTTATTGTCATGATCCCTAAAGTTAGTTCACCGGAGCTAATGTCTCAGTTTAGACCCATAAGCTTGTGCAATGTGCTGTATAAGATCGCCACTAAAGTTCTGGCCAACAGACTTAAGGTGATCCTACCAGTGTTGATTTCTGAGGAGCAGAGTGCATTCGTACCAGGGAGGCTCATGACAGATAATGTTCTAGTGGCCTATGAATATACTCATGCCATTAGAACTAGGAAGAGGAAGACACCTTTGTGTGCTGTTAAGTTAGATATGATGAAGGCATATGATCGCGTCGAATGGATATTTTTAGAACAGATGCTAGCTCGCTTTGGTTTTGATCATGGTTGGATTCAGATGGTCATGCGATGTGTAACCTCAGCAAGGTTCTCTGTCAAGCTTAATGGGGGTTTCTCGAGGTCTTTCATTCCCTCCAGGGGGCTTCGTCAGGGTGATCCACTATCACCATACCTATTCCTATTCTGTGTTGAAGGTTTCTCTGCATTACTAAGAGCTGCACAACATGATAATGTTCTTAAGGGAGTGTCCTTTGGGAGCACTGGCCCCCATGTCACTCACCTTTGTAACTTTGAAGCGCTAAGGGATATTCTTCGGGTGTATGAGGAAGCTTCAGGACAGAAAGTCAATTTGCAAAAGTCCTCGGTTTTCTTTGGGAAAGGATGTACACATGCTCGTAAGGCTGATTTGCTAGGTGTGATTGGGATCAACGTAGAGGCACTGACTGAAAGATATTTAGGACTCCCGACACTGGTCGGTAGGTCTAAGGAGGGGACTTTTAAGTATGTTAAAGAGAGCTCAACGGGTAAAGTCGCTGGATGGAAGGGACAAGGGTTGTCAAAGGCGGCTAGGGAGGTCCTTGTCTAGTCGGGGCTCCAAGCTACGCCAACTCTCACCATGAGCTGCTTCCAACTCACCAAGAAAATGTGCCGGAACCTGACTTCTATTTCGTCTAACTTTTGCTGGGGAGAAGCTAATGGAGAGAGGAGAGTACACTGGCTAGCATGGAAGAAGATGCGCAAGGCAAAACGTGAAGGGGGAATGGGATTCCGGGACCCTGAAGGTTTTAACCAGGCCTTGTTGGCCAAACAAGCTTGGCGATTGCTGCAACACCCTGATTCTTTGTGTGCTAAGGTGCTCAAGGCAAGGTACTTCCCTCAGGGATCGATCTTGAACGCCACATGCCCCACTGGTGGCTCGTTCACTTTCAGAAGCATAATTCATGGGCGAGAGCTACTTCGGGAGGGTCTGGTGTGGAGGATTGGAAATGGCTCGTCCGTCAAAATCCACCATGATAACTGGATCCCACGCCAGGGCAGCCTGAAGCCACTTGGACAGCAATATATTGCAGGTATTACTAATGTGTCCCATCTTCTAGACGCATCAGGGCTCGCATGGGACATGAACAAACTTGAGAGGATGTTCGCCCCTGGAGATGTGGACGACCTAAAGCAGATCATGATTGGTGGACCGAACACGAGAGACCATATGGCATGGAACTTCACCAACAACGGTCAGTTTTCTGTTAAGTCAGCCTACCACCTGTGCATGAGCTTGAGTGGCGCAAAGACCGGACAGCCAGGCTCTTCGATGCCAAGCAGGGAGCATAAAGCGTGGCTGGCTTTGTGGGACACTAATACTCCTGGGAAGGCGAAGATACACGTATGGAGATTGTTGAGGAACGGGCTGGCGGTTGGCTCGGAGCTGCATCGGCGCCGGATAAAGCCCGGAGTTTTCTGCTGTGCATGTGGCCGCGAAGAAACTATACATCACCGTTTGTGGGCGTGCCCTCATTCGGTGTTGTTTTGGAAACACTTGTGTGAAGACAAGGGGGAACCGATGGTGCAGCCGCCTTCGATGGATGGTTCACGGGAAAGCCTTGTCGCCTGGCTCAAGTCCTGGTTTGCAGATGCGGGAGCGGCAGAGCGCGAGACGATGATTCAATCTCTCTACGGTCTATGGTGTGCAAGGAATGAGACGCGAGATGGGAAGAGGATCCAAGAGGCCAGCGATCTTGCCAACAAGGTCTACAACCACATTCAAGAGTGGAGACAGGTTCATGCAAAGGAGCTGCCGACCAAGCAAGCAAGAGTACCAGAGAAGTGGCAGCCGCCGGAGCCTGGGTGGATCAAGGCGAATGCGGATGGAGCTATGGCGAGGGCGCAGGACCGAGGAGGAGGAGGGGTGGTCCTTAGGGATCACCACGGTGCTTTCAGGGGAGGGACGTCTGTCTTCTTCCAGAGCATGAACAACCCCTTGCTCGCAGAGGTATTAGCAGCTAAGAAGGCTGTGCAGTTGGTCCTTGACACAGGTGTCCCCCGCCTTCATCTAGAACTGGATAGCCAGGAGGTGGTACAAATGCTAAAGGAAGATCGAAGAAACCTATCCACTGTTGGTCAGATTGTGGAGGAGATTAAGGAAATGTTGAGGACTCGCCAAGAGTTCAAAGTACGGTGGGTTAGGCGCTCTGCAAACGCAGCAGCGCATGGTTTAGCTCGGGAAAGGGTGTGCAATGAGACTTCTAGGGTTTATGATTTTCCTCCGGATTGTATTATTTAGGTTGTAACGGACGAGATCCCGAACTTTGATTACGACTAAATAAAGTTGCAAGTTCCCCTAAAAAAACGAGTAACGACCCAGACAACGCACTTAGAAAGAAAACGCCTACCAAGAAAACTAGACATACGGGGTAAAATACCAGTATCGATACATGATGACGTGGTGGTGGTGTACTTGCTTATTGTGCGGTGGTGGTGGCATGGGCAAGAGAAGCAGGGGGCAGCAGGACGTGCTCCACCAAGCGGTCGAGGCTGCGGCGAGACGAACCTCCGTCCGTGGTCGCCGCCTCGACGGCGGCCTTCCAGTGGGCCGCTTTGGCCCTCTTCTCCCTCCCAAGCTCCCCCTCCATCATCTCCCTCACCAGAGCCGACACGGCGCCGTGCTCCACCCCTTTCTCTCTGGGGAGCTCCGCGCCGTTGCCCCAGCACTCGCACACCTGCCGGCAGTTGGTGCTCTGCTCGGCGTACAGCGGCCAGCACAGCACCGGCTGCCCGGCCGCGGCCGCCTCCAGGAGCGAGTTCCACCCGCAGTGGGTCACAAACAGACCCACCGCCGGGTGCTTCAGCACGGCCGGCTGCGCGCACCACGGCACCACCAGCCCCGCGCCGCGCGCCACCGCGGCCAGCACCTCCTCCGCCCCCTCCTCCTCCTCCTCGCCGTCCACCACACCACGTCCGGCCGCTTGACCCACAGGAACGGGAAGCCGCAGCTGGCCAGCCCCAGCGCGAACTCCCGCAGCTGCGCGGCCGCCATCACGTGCATGCTGCCGAAGTTGACGTACACCACCGACGACGCCCTGTGCTTGTCCAGCCACGCCAGGCACTCCGCGTCCTCGTGCCAGATGCTGATGTCCATGCCTCCTGCTACCCCTCCACCACCAGCCACCTCCGCTAGCGGGCCAACGGTGTAGAGTGGCGGGAAGACGGCGGCCAGGCCGTCCACCACGTCCTTCTCCAGCTCGTACACGGTGTTGAGGACGATGGCCTTTGAGCCGAGGGCCGTCTGCATCTGCTCCAGGGTGGCGGCCACCATGGGGTCGTCGGGGTCCGTGGTGTGGCAGAAGGAAGGCATGTCCTTGAGCCGCATGTGGGGCATACCCGGCACCCAGGGGAGCGGCGTCGCCAAGCAGCTCGCATCAGCTTGGAGAGGGAGAGGGACGAGGCCTCGGTTGATGAGCTCGCCGTACTGGGAGTAGCCCATGAGGCCGCACGCGGAGGCGGTGAAGAAGCCCACGTCCGGCACGCCGGCATCCCTGGCCACCGTGGCCGCGAAGGTCATGACGGTGTCCGCCACCACGCAGGTCACGGGGGGCAGCTTGCCGAGCAGCGCGCGGAAAGGGCCCCGGCAGTTGCGGCGCAGGGCGTGGACGACGCCGGCCACGTCGTGGTGCTGCACGGAGAGGGGGAGGCCGTCGTCGATGACCTCGACGCGGAAGCCCGGGGAGGAGGGGCGCACGGCGGCCTCGCCCTTGGCGTCGACGAGGCGCCGGTAGTTGGAGCGCGTGTGGACCAAGGTAACGTGGGCGCCGCGGCCGTGGAGGAGGCTCGCGAGCTGCATCAATGGCGCGACGTGGCTCTGCGCCGGGTACGGCACCATCACCACGTGGTGGTATCGCGATCCCATGCTGCCTTCCTTTGAGCTTCAGTTGCTCACATGGCCGGTCTTCCCTTCCCCTTGTGTGATATATAAATAACCACGAGGAGGCTCGCTAGCTGCATCAATGGAATGCATACATAGTACGTACATGTTCACGTGGCCGGTCGGGGCCGTCCAGCTGATTGATTTCTTTCTTTGATATGATATAAAATGACGTAGGTGAGGATGTACCTTGCTAAGCCGTTTTTTTCCAGCTATTAAACGTGTTGTGAATGTTTCACGCAAATTTTTTTTGGAATATTTTGAATTTCTTTGATTTTGCTGTTCATTAGAACAGCTGTGTCCGGGGAGTGCATACATAGTAAGTACAGATTCACGTGGGCGGGCCGGGACGGCTAGCTGGTTGATTTCTCTCTATGATTTGATGTGACGTAGGTGAGGGTGTACCTTGGCCGTTCGAGGTTTCTATCTGAATCTGATGCTGAGTCGACCTAGCTCTTGCTTTCTCTGCTCAGCTATGTCGGTGGACCGTACAAAAACTATCATATTTCATGGAAACGTGCCTACAAACTATCACTTTACGATTTTGTCCTAAAAACTACCACTGTTTTCCTAATACATTGCAAAAAACTATCACTTTCGAAAAATGACCAGTTTAGAAGATTTAGACTCGTTTATGGCAAGTGGGGCCACCCGCCAGGGCTGACATTGCAGGAAAGTCAACACCGTGAGCAGCGTGTTCCAGGCAACACTGCTAATGCTTCCGACGGGCATTTTGTTGAACAGCTCACGCGCGAGCGCCATGCGGCCCGAGACGACATGGGCGTGGAGGAGCGAGCACCAGGACAGCGCGTTGCGGTCGCGCATCTCCCGGAAGGCACGAGCGATGTCGTCTTCACGGGCACACCTGGCATACATGGCGACGAGCGCGTTGCCGACGGGGAGCGGCGCGCGCAGGCCGCGGCGGAGAAGGCGGGCGTGGAGCTGCGCGCCGGCGCCGGGCGAGCGGAGGGCCGCCGCTGCGGAGAGCGCGGCGGTGAGGGAGAAGGCGTCTGGCATGCCCATGCCGGCGAAGAGCACGAGGGCCACGCGCGGCTGGCCGGCGCGGGCGTAGGCGGTGAGCATGGCGTTCCACGCGATGGCGTCGCGGCGGGGCATCGCGTCGAACACGGAGCGCGCCGCGGCGTCGCCGTTGCGGCCGTGGGAGGCGATCCTGGGGGTGGCGGCGGCCAGGCCGGCGATGGCGGAGGGCCGATCCTGCTGGTACCGAACCCCGCCCTCAACGATCTGCGCTTGCCGGAAGCGATCCTCAGCCTGTTTCTTCGTCGGGATGTTCTGCCGGCTGTGCTCCCGTCCGTCCGGCACCGGCGCGCAGCTCCACGCCCCCACCTGGACGTCTCTAGCGCCGCCCCACCTACAGCATGGCGCGGTGCGCGGCCCTGTTGAGCACGGCCGCGTTGCTCCGCTGCTGCCCTCCCCTTTCTTGCCATGTCAGCCTTGGCGGGTGGGCCCCACTTCATAAACGTGTTTAAATCTTCTAAACTGGCCATTTTCCGAAAGTGCTAGTTTTTTCTCATGGATTAGGAAAAAAGTGGTAGTTTTCAGGACAAAATCGTAAAGTGGTAGTTTGTAGACACGTTTTCACGAAATGTGGTAGTTTTTGGTTAAATACTCGTTTCCCTATTTTCTTGCAACTCTTGCTTTCTCTGCTCAGTTGCTAGCATTAATTTGTTGTGCCATTGGTTCCTGGTAGTGCCTAGAACTTATGTAGATGAGATATAATTCGGTCTCATTCATTCTGATAACAAAAACAGATAAAATGAGTATCAATCCACGATCACACACGCATCTTATAGCATCACATCCAAGAGTAGGGCATTTTGGAGACCGAGCTCCATGGAGCCCTTTATTTTGAATAATTCAAAATTCATAAATTTCAGTTTCAAAAAATTCTGAAAAAAATACACATGTATGCAAGGATGTAAAGTGTATGTGTGAAAAATTTCAAGATGAAATACCTTGAATTACAAGCTGTACAAAAAAACCAAAATCATGGACTTTATAGATGAACAGTACATATGCTAAAAGGCTCCAGATTTGTCTTTTTTGTGTAGCTCACATTTTAATGTATTTCAGCCTGAAAATTTGCACACATGTACATTATGTATCTAGGTATATGTGTATTTATTTTCATAATTTTTTGAAACTGAAAAATTTGAATTTTAAAGTTTTCAAATAAAGACCTCCATGGAGCTCGGTCTCCGTTTGGCATTTTCGCACATCCAATGACTATAAAAATGAATGAAACATAACTAGAACTCAGCTAGATGAGTTATAGCAAAACCGTTGGTTCCTTAGCAAAAGCCGTTTTTGTTTTGCTAAGTTAGGCTGCCCATTTGTTAACCCAAATATAATGTTGCTTTTGGGGCAGTTAACCTCGCTGTGCCATGAAACCCTCCCTCCGCGGGGAGAGCCAATTCGGCTATCCCTCAATTGCGAACTCCGAACGCGCTAAACAAATCCACGCTAAACTCTCCGGATGGATGAACTCGTCTACAACAAATCTCTGTATCCTCTCCATTGTGACCTCCTCCACTTTCCCTGTTTGTTCCTCATCCCCAAAGAAATCCACCGAAATCTTCGTATTCTCCGTCAGACGCCTACACTCTCCTTGCTCAGTTCTGCATCCACCTCCATCTCTTGAATTTCCTTCATGTCTGTATGATTTTTTTTGAAAGTACCTAGAACTTATCTAGATGAAACATAATTTGGTCTCATTCACCTTGAAAACAAGAACAGATACAACACATGTCAGCACACACGCATCTTATAGCATCACATCCAATGGCTATAAAACATGAATGAGACCAAATTATATCTCATCTAGATGAGTTCTAGCTAAACTGTTTTTTTTTGTTACTAGATTAGTTGGCTCAAGGATTGATTAGTACTAGAAGCTACAAATCCTAAATAGTTGTGTATATTCCTCGTGGTCTTCATGGTTGGATTTTTCTTGGGTGACCTGTCTTTAGCATAGGATTGGAACGGGTGAGGTAATAGCAAACTCTAGTCTACTGGCAGATTGTGTCCTTGGGGACGGACATGATACTGTTGTTGGCTGGCAGCCTAGCACCCAACACCCGGTTTTATTTCTGGCCAAACTGAAATTAGGTGCTAGCATAATACAAGTGCATGATATGAATTGATTTGTACTGGAACATACATCTGCATCTTATTCCTTGATTTCGTCCATACTGAAGCATGTATATCGAGCTATCTACTTTACAAGGATCTGAATTAATTTGTTAGGTCTGCTTATCACGAGTAGGGCATTTTGGAGACCGAGCTCCATGAAGCCCTTTATTTTGAAGAATTCAAAATTCATAACTTTTAGTTTAAAAAAATTCTGAAAAATATTACTCATGTATGCAAGGATGTAAAGTGTATGTGTGAAAAATTTCAGGATGAAATACCTTGCATTGTGAGCTGCACAAAAAAAAATTATGGACTTTGAAGATGAACGGTACATATGCTAGAAAGCCCCAGATTTATCTTTTTTGTGTAGCTCACATTTTATTGTACTTCAACCTAAAAATTTGCACATATGTACATTATGTATCTAGGTATATGTGTATTTATTTTCAGAATTTTTGAAACTGAAAAGTTTGAATTTTGAAGTTTTCAAATGAAGGCTTCCATGGAGCTCGGTCTCCATTTGACATTTTAGGCTTATAACTATATATACTAATGACCCGTGCTGTGTAATTCACTATAATATTTAGTTTTATTTGACTGATTTATAGATGGACAACAATGCGCAAATTAACCGAAAAGTTGTGTTCTCCAGTGGCATATTATACATTGGTCGTATAACTATAGTCACCCTACAAGATACTCATTGTTAGAGAGAAATAAAGATAGAATGGCATATCTACGGAAACTTTATTGTGGCGACGAGAAACACTGCATTGCGAAATTGCGCATGAGAAATCAGTTTTCTTCAAACCGTGTCATAAATTACATAGTATGGGACGAAAGAGCCTTTCTGCCCCCGAGCTCATTGAACAGTAAAATAAAAAACAAATCATAAATAATTCAAAAACTTCCAATTTTTATCGAAGAAACATTGAAAAAAGTTCTGAGTGCTTGCAAAAATTCGTCATGAAATTACATTCCTGTAAGGCGTGGCAAATAAAAAATTAGTGCTCCTAAATGCTGTTGAAAGTAGCATTTCCAGAGTACCGATTTTTTTTCACGTCTTCTAGAAATGTGATCTAATGACAAAATTTTGCAAGCACTTAAAACTTTTGTCAATGTTTCTCCCCAAAAAAATGATTTTTTTTCAATTTTTTCAATTCTGTTTTCTTTTTACTGTTCACCCGAGCTCATTTGAGCTCAGGTGCAGAATCTTTGTGTTGCGTTAAGTATGGGACCACTTCAAGATAATGACATTGTACTATTGAGGAACAAGTAGCCATGTTCCTCACTACAGTAGGGCATCACAATAAAAATATCGATATTAGTTTCCATTTCACAAGGTCAGGTGAAACACTGAGTCGTTGCTCCAACAGAGTTTTATTTGCAATTGGGAAACTTGGCACATAAATGCTTAGGCATCGAACACTCGATACACCGTTGAAAACTGAAGGCAACCCATGAATTGATACCTATTTTAAGGTATAGTACTGTGTCCATATCGTTGCACATAAATTATAAATTAACTTCATAGGTCAACTGGATATTACTAAACGGGGCTCCTGATGAACGAGTCTACAGTGAGCAAAACTGGTTTGAACAATATCCAAGATCAGCTGGCCGTGTCCAATGGGGTTTACGTGAGGAACATGGCTACTTGTTCACTATAGACTCGTTGAATCACTGGATGTAAACAGGGGAAAAACTAAAATAAATCACAATGTGACGGTGCGCAAACATGGAAAGTGGTTGCCATGTATCCCGGGAGGGATACCAAAGGACCACCAGAGTATGGCTGGAAAACGATGCACCACTAGTAGGTTGTTTCCTTTCCTTTCTTGATGTATGTATGTACATGGAAAGTTGTTGCGTTGCATCCGAGGAGAGATATGAAAAGACTCTTTCCACGTGAAACAACGAACTATAGTATCGCGGGAAAATGATACACCGTACTAGTAGGTCCATGTGGCGCCCAGCGTAGGCGCGTCCTTTCCTAGATGTACATGGACGTCCAGCACTTCGGACCATCACGCACACCCAGCCTCTTTGTGGCCACCGCCTCCGCATCACTACTAGAATCTCCCTATTTACCGTGCAATGATTTCTATGTTTATATGTGTATAGCTTGTAGTATTTTAGATGAAATGCTATGAGTAGTCGTTGTCGGATCCTCCAGAGAATGAAGTAGTCAGTGTAAAAGATATAACATATATGAAGTGTCAGCCAATCCAGGCGTTTGGGCTGGTTGTGGGGAGCCCGATTGGGTGTTGCTTTTCCGTCCGGTAAGTGACCGGGTAGCCCGACCGGGCGTTTGGTGAGGATATCCAGAAGTCCAAAAGTAATCAAGACAGGAACAGAGGCATGGTCAGAGGAAGGGGGAAACTGAGAAGAAGGGATGGTCGTCCATCTGGTCCATTCAGGTCCCATCGAAATTGATAGTTTTCACTTGGCATCTCGTGCAACACCCCCTGCCGACGAGCGACGTCCTACACTACCGAAATATGCCATCAACCCATGTGTGTGAGTTATGTGAAGCAGAAGATAGCTGGAGGCACTGTCTATTGGACTGTACAATGCCAAGTAGTGTATGGGCACTATCTAAGGAATAGATGGTTCAACACATGAGTTTGAACAGAGATGATAGTGCGAAAAACTGGCTCTTCGCTATGAGGCGAGTCACTGCCGCCGGATGAGTTTACTATCTTAATTGTTTCTGTGCGGGCGATATGGTATGCACGATGTAAGGTCATTCACGAGGGGATATTCCAGACACCGTTTGCAACAAACAGCTCCATCACTCATTACCTAGCTGATTTGCAAACACTGAAGAAGTCGGGGTCTCAAGCTGCAGCGGTGCCAGCCCGCTCTTCTGCATGGATACCACCAATGGAGGGACACGTGAAGATAAACGTGGATGCAGCCACCCCTCCGGCAGGGGGGTTTGGACTTTGTGTTCGCACACGAACACGTCACCGTGTACCCTCGACGCCGGGGGTGATGCACCGCAGCTCACGTCGAAGGAGACCCGCCGGAAGCGCGGTAGGCAAGACAATCCGGCGGGCGCTTTTGTAGACCCGAAGCCCCGCTTGCCCGGGAGGGACCCCGTCAGGGCTCGCGGCGGCTATGGGCTGCCCTAGGTCGGCCTGACCGCCCCTAGGGCCTCGAGGTTCGCCGCCCTGCAACAAGAAGAACAGACGAAGAACGAGGAAGAAGAAGAACTAGGGTTAAGGAGAAAAGGTAAAAGATAAAAAGTGGTAGATGAATTGATCGATTGTGTGTTGTTGTTCAATCGGCCATCACCCCTTGAGTATATAAGAGGCGGCTGGACTTCCCGTGCAAGGAAAATGCTTGGATTCACGTCCAAAACCCTAGCCAAATTCAGATTGGTTTTATCCGAACTTTCCAAAACTGTTCGGTTTAAATTGGCTGTACCTTGCGGGTAATATTTGAGGTGGTAAACGACCTCGGATGGAAAAGAGCCCAAAAGCAATCTTGACCGTTTCGACGAGACGAACAACTTTCATGTTGAACGTTTTTCGATTTGAAGCCATCTTCTAGGCCAAAACGGTCACGCAATACAGGCTGTTATGCTGCCACAACTTCGACAGCCACTGCGGGCGCGCACGTACAGCCTCAGCATTTGCTGCACTCGCCAGGTTAACTCTGTTGGGACGCCAACTCGACGCCTGAAATCTCCTTGGAGTACTCCACAATCCACTTGCACACGCACATAAGGAGCTGCGCTGCTATCTTGATAGACTCCCGTCCCGATCGAACGCTCTCAGTACTTGCTAGTCTACCTTCTGTGGGAACCCGGCCACAGGATCGTTCATATCAAATCACAATGAATACACGCATAAAATACATTTGCCAAAGACAGGTGTCATGCCTTTTTCTTATCTTTATTTATTTTCACCTTTTCTTCCACTAGTCATAGTTTTATCCAAATGATAACGCACATATGTGTGGCATGAAACAACATAACCCAAACGCCTCCATTACCATCCATTTTGTCACGTCAAACAGATGTCATCAGCGATTAACTTTTTGGTTTTTTGGCTTAAAAATGTTTTATCTCCTAATTAAAAAATCCAATTAAAATCCGTTTCACCATTAAACCCGTCTCGTCTAGATCTTCAAAACTAGATCCCATGTTGATATGTTTTGTCGAATTATTTTTTTGACCAAAATTGCCATGATGTTTATGCTGTAGTAGCCATAGTGTTTACACTAAACTTGCCATGTGGCAATTTTAGTTTATAGATCATGACAATTTTACCATTTGACCATCGCAATTCCAGTACTTTGACCATGAAAATTATTTTTGTATGAACCATGGCAATTTTAAGTGCATGTATCATGACAATTTTAGTTTATGGTTCATCGCAAGTCGAGTTTCTTAATTACCTGTATTATAATATGTCAAAATTTACTTTTAAATGTAGAAGAAAAATAGCTGAAACATATCATGGCAACTTCAGTGTAAACACCACAACTATTCATGTGCAATAGACATGGCAATTTTTAATCCAAAAAAATCGTCGAAACATATTGATATGAGATCTAATTTCGAAGATCTCATCATGATGGATTTAATGATGAAAACGGATCTTCAATCGAATTTTTCATTTAAGAGATAAAACATATTAAAAACTAAAAATCCAAAAAAAATATACATGCATGCATGTGGTGACATGGCATAATCTGTACATGTTCTAAACCGGAATCGGTACTCCTGCTAGTACACTGAACTAGCTAGCCTATAATCAACTAATACAAAGACTCACGTAGTGTATCTGACCTAATACACGGCCACCTTGATTGCTAGTTAAACCAAACTAACTAACACCATTCAAGATTATGCTAACACACGAACCAACGAGTGATTGGATGGTTAGAGGGACTGTGGTATCTCCAGTCCATTATAATATGACAACTTAGTCTCTCAAAGATGCTCATATGGGTAGGGTGTGTGTGCGCATTTATAGAGTTGAGTGTACACGTATATATATAAACGCTTGCCTCTGTGTTAAAAAAAGATTATGCTGACACCTCCACCGTCATCAAATAGTTCTGGTTTAGCAATTACTCCCTCAGTTCCCTATTATTATAAGCCATTTCAGCTTTTGCTTGATTCGTATGTATCTAGACACATCTTAATATGTAGTTTCACTCATTTTAGTATGAATTTGATTCGTTTGTATCTAGACATATCTTAATATGTATATCCACTTATTTTTAATATGTATGTAGTTAATATTAAAATAGCCAAAATGTCTTGTATTAGTGATTGATGGAGTACATGTTCGCGTCTTTATAAGAAATGATATGATATCAACTAACTTTGTAACCATATTAAAGGACGGAAGATGATACTACATCTCATAATTGATACACGTGCTATCTCTTGGATGCTCAGGCTGACCTACCGGTATTAATTCCAATTATTGTGGCATGTCATAATTGATACAGAGCGATGCTATACACACGATGGTCAGTGGACGATTTGTGAACGACAATCAGATCGGCTCATCCATGCACAACAGTAAAAGTGAAGTAGACGGCTGTATTTGGTTGTCGTTTCCTTATTGTGCAGGGAGTTTTGTCTGCATAGTAGTTTCGATTGATACACGTGCTATCTCTTGGATGCTCAGGCTTACCTACCGGCATTAATTCCAATTATTGTGGATTTGTGTTGACAGACACAATGAAGACACAGTGATCTGATTTCTTTAATTTTTTTTACGTGACGGCCAACGGTGTGGCCAAGTATCAAGTATTGTTTCATTTTAAAATTGCACATTCTACTTTCTCCATCCAAGTTTATTGTCACCTTGTATTTTGTGTCAAACTTTGACAGTAAATAAAGTTAGCAAATAAAATATATTTTATATGTCAGAAAAATTATATTATGGTCTCGCAATTTTTTATTATGGAAATCGTCTTTTGAATACAAACCAAATTTTAGACTTTATTGTAGCATATAAATCAAAGTTTCTTATATACTAGATGGTCAAAACTTTACTAAAAATAAGAGGTGGTTAATAAGCCTGGATGGAGGAAGTACTAGTTAACATTTTGTCTCAGGTTCAATATAGTAAAAGTTTTGCCCTGCATAGCGGCTGCTGTTTTTACTATTATTTTAAGATTTTTTTAGTAATTAATTTATGAATTTGTTTCAAGTTCAATAAAGTAAAGAAGGGAGTTCTAGATTACAGCTTGTTGTCCAATCTATGCAACTTATTACTCATCTATACCTATACTAATAAGAGACCCTCTAGAAATTCTCGTGTTAATTAGAAATTATCAACAGTTCATTTGATGGGACCGAGTTATAGCGGTGCAGAGTCATCCTTATAATTCGTGCAATCTAGGGGGGGAGCTAGCATAAAAACCAATATAGGGTACCTGTAACCAACATAGAGTGTACATGCCACACCCGAGAGTAGATTGTCCCCACGTGGCCATGGGGATTATCAGCTACTAGAAGCCTGACCACAATTGCTACTATTTCATGGCACTAGCCAATCAAACATAACATCCACCATGTCATCTATATGGACATCTCAAACATCATCTTGTGATTGCGAGACCAAGATTATGTATGGTTTAGGTCGTTCATGTGCCAAGAGTCTACGAAAGCGATGACATTCTCAACTGATTGCGGTCACCTTCCAACCCAGGTGTGTGCTGCCATGAACTCATATGATACACCATATCTAGGGATGGCGTCCACGGGGGGTACATGTTTTTTTACTATGCCAATGGTGATTATCCTCGCGGTGCTCTTCATACCCCCATGGAGTCCGTACAATTTGCAATGCCTACTGGAGTTGAAGATCAACAAGGATGTCGGCATGTCTTCTTTCAACAAAACCGGTAACAAAAAAACAAAACTGGTAGCAGCGACTTCATAGAGAGTGGTGGCTATAATGAGGTCAGGCATGTTGTGTTAGGCAAAAGTTTCCCTATTCGGTTTAGAATTTTAGTAGTGTTAATCTTTCTAGACTAATTAAGATTGAGGACATCATATATAGTAAGATACGCCCTCGCCTCCATCATCCGAGTATGTTGCTTTGATGTAGCCGAAAAAGAGAAACTGTAAATTATATAGTAGCACCGCCTATTGAAAACATGAGACATGGATTCACAATGAAACTAGAAATGAAAAATTATGTTTTCCCATAATCTACAAATGGATGTGTGTGACTTTAATTCATGATATTTTTTTATGGTTTATGTACAGAAAAAGAACTAACAAAAATAAATATTATATCCACATGGTAGTTGGTGGAGCATGCTTCTCTGACATACCAGGCTAATCGATGTTTGAGGTTACATATGACAAATGACTTGATGGAAGTAAACAACATATAGGGCAGCAAAGTAATTGAATTTTCCATTTTATTAGCACAATTCATTTACGTTTATTTCAAATAAGTTACCAATGACATGTGATAAGAAAATCTTATGTTTTCTATGTAAACACGGTTTTTATGCTTTGGTGCTCCTTTTTCTTTTGGTTTAATGAGTGCTTGCCTTGTGAATTGAGACCAGATTTATTTCAATCTAAGAGGCAACATGTTCCAGCTTATAGCATTATTAATTTTGTGCTAACACAGAAAATTCCCCAAGCATATCATTCAGTGGTGTCACTAGCTTACTTTCCATGGCAAGCCCATGTTGCCCCTTTTTGTTAGAAGATTGAAGCCCTCCCATAAACACCTTATCTTAGACATCCTCCTGCAACTATGGCGCACTCCACCCACCTGCAATTGTTTCCTATAGAGTACTATCTTTTTTTACCTCTTTTTGACGAAGTTGTCTATATTCTTCGTGATCTTATTTCTGTTTTGATGGAAGATAGAAAGAAAGGAAGATGACCCGAGCATCTAGCGGCCAAGCCTATTGGATTTTGGAAGCATGATATGGTAGGTACTCTGGCGCAAGGTACAAACTATGATAAAACAACACTATTGTTTATTCGTTTGTCTAGAGGAATAGAAAACACAATTATTCCCTCAAATTTTAATCATGCATGATAAGTCATGAATTTATAACATGATCCTAAATATATGAATATTATATTAGCTCCTACATGTCTTGATATATTTATTTTTTAGTAATATCCATTTGAGACATAATCTTCACACTGTGTTTATATATGTACTTAAAATGTACAAAATAAAGGAATAAGTACCCTATTTCTCTAATTTTAACACTAATAATTGAAATAGTTAAGAGAAAGATCAAAAGTAGATTAAACAATATATTATAAGGCAAGAGAGCTCTAAGTAAGACCAAATATTTCGACGGTGTATTATCGGAACTACTATGTGCTACAACATGACATGTCTGCATCAATTCTGCAATTAATAATACAAAATATTTATCATGTTTCAAACTACTAACCAGAAAAACATGCATTTTAATGTTATATGTATCAATCCCCAAGAGAGGTCATATCTCAAATAACTAACCAGAAGAAATATGCATTCCAATGGTACATGTAGTAACCCAAAAATATTCTAACAACTCAAGCTATAACCTCCAATGAGTAATGCCTAAAAAATGAGAAGGCGGTAGAGAGATAATAAGAATACAAAAACATAGTTGCAATGCATACATATATTGTCCAATCAAGTAACTATTGAGGGAAATATTGCCTACTAAATCTATGAGTATAATCCATACTTCAAAAACATATTTATGAAGTTTCCTTCCATTTCTTACTAGCCCGTGTGGATGCACAGGTGGACGACCAGTGTCAATAACTATCCCGACGAGAAGTGCAACTACACAGTTTTATTTGACAGGAATGTCAGCGGCCACATCAATGTGATATGATCAAACTAATGATCTAAATTGACGAGAAATGCAACTACTAACTTTTATTTGACATTAACACACCAATGATCTACGTGTTCAACTACTCTCTTTTACTTGGCTGCAATTATCTACTCAGTTTATTTTTTCTTGCATCTACGAAGACGAAGGACCTGCTACGTGTCAGGTTTACTATTTCGGGGTTCTATGGGTTTTCCCATTAGTTGTATCACACCACTCAATTTTTCCGCTAGAAGTTTCAAATACTAAAAAATAACATTCTCCCGTTAGTTTGTGCTCACAAATACCACTCGGCACCATTATTGTCCAGTCAATGGTCCTTAGCCGGGCTGTAGTGACAAAAATAACTCCAAAACGCACTTGCAGTGTTCCCACTACAACTCATTGTAACATGTGAGTTCTAGTTTTCGGCACACATAGAATAAAACTAGAACCAAAAAATAGCTTCGCGCGCGGGTGATCGAATCCCCACGTAACATTGTGTTTTCTTCTAATATAATTATCTTTGTGTTGACTGTTAGGACCCACGGGTTATAGGGAACAGTGAAAACTGAAGTCCAACGGTATTAAGGTCATTGAACCCCTGTCAATTGCCTTTGACCGAATGTTACTGAGTCTGAGTGAAAAAAATTTAGCACACAATAGTGTCAATTGCCTTTGAAAGGATGGCTGATTGAAACATATATTGAAAAAATTGAGTAGTGCGACACAACTAGTGACAAAATTAATAAAAGTCCTACGATCTTCTGTTAGTTGTTGAAGTTTTTTTTTTCGAGAGACATTGTGGACAAACTCTAGTCTATATCTATACCTATACAAATTAGGGACTTCCAAGAAATTAGCATGTTAATTAGAAATTATGAGCCGTTTATTTTGGTTGGACTGAATTATTATGGTGTAGATCTTTTGATAACTCCCTAAAAGTTCCCACGTTGAAAAAAATACCCTAAAACTTATGAGCCGTTAGATGAAGTACCAGATTTGATCTTTTTTTTACCAGATCTAAATATCATAAATGTTAAAAAAAAGATCTGAAGATAGCTGTAAAAAATAGATCCGAATATCAGAAGATGCCCTCTTCCTCTCCCCCCTAATTTATCACGACTGTCCTTCCTCTTGGTCAAGCCAAACAGAAAAATCTCATTTCACAACAGGATAGGCAGCGGTGCCCATCTCCCTATATCTCACGACTCTCTTTTTCCTCTTGAGTCAGAAAAACAAAACAAAGATCCGATCTCACAAAATATAGGCATACATACTGCTGTAACAACCAGGAAACATATAAATCTAAAAAAAGGAGGCAACATATAGATTGTTGTTGCACGATGCTCGCAGACTGAGCTGACAACTTGATGAATGAGTTGTTGCCTCACGATATAGTCTCCAAGGATCAGAGGCCAATCATGACAGAATGTTTGTCAGGATGGAGAGTGTACTCACCAGTGGCAAGCAGGTCCATGAGTACTTGCCAGAATATACTTTGCCTGGCAGCATCCTGTACAGCCGTTCTTGCCCCCACATGCAGGAAAACTATGGTAATTAAATCAGGTGGGTTATCTTCTATATTTGTGCTATACTAGGTAATTCGTTACATCAATCAATATATTTCTTAAGAACCTGTATGGGTGATACATGACGATGAATTAATATTTAAGAAAATCCTCTCACGTATACGTTATGCATTCACCTCCATGCGATATGCGAACTGGCCGGCTGCTGGACCGAGGCCTCGGCCGAGGCTGCGTGCAGCGCTGAATGCTGGATAAAGGGATGGACAAATTGCTCGAATGTCCGCATGGCCGGGTGAACGAGTTCGCGCTAGAGTTGCCTCCAATATTTTTATTTTATATGCCAATTATTTATTAGCGAAAACATTGGTTAGTATGATTTGCTACAACGTGGGAATAGTCATACCTTCACGCAGACTGTCATAACTAGGCCTACACATCTTATTTTAGACACAACAGTATAAGAAAAAATAACATCAAAAATATTCTTAAAAAAATTAACACAAAAATACAGATCCTGAAATTCCCATAGTAATGTACTCCTAGAAGGTAATAATTTCAGCTAAGCCTTCGTATAGACAGAATTGAACTCCTATCTCATATAAAGGCACACAGACATGTATTTCGAATAGCTAGATATCCAACTTTACCTATAGAAAAATATATCTGGAAAATTGATCGTTAACAAAATAAGTAAAAAACCATGCCATATATATCCAACATATGTCAATGGAAATAAGCGCAGAAATCTACGAATGAGAAAAAGTTATTTCTTTTGATGTACTATATGTGGCCTGAATACCACATATTTCTAGGTAGAACTCTGTTACTTTGCTCCCTTTTCTCTCTCCATTTTCTTTTTTGCTAAAATCAGGACACTTAGTTTGGGCCGGAGGGAGTAGAATACTTCTGCATGTATCATTTTTCCGCAATAGGGGCGCTTTTAACAATCATAACACCACATCGGGTTGATATAAGTACACTGAGATCACGCCAGGGTTTACGTAACTGATATGCATACAACCAACAAAACTAGTTAACAGGCACATATAAAAACTGCAAAATATAGAGCCATGAAATAGACTAAGCAGCATAGGGGATGGCGGACCAATCACTTGCTGCACACAGACCATTGTTAGTTAGGCTGGTCACAATGGGCAGGAACATAAGGTAGTAACATACACACTTATCTAGACTATGTTACTACCTCCACAGTGGGTAGGAACATGTAGGTAGTGTCATCCAACGATGCATTTATTAGCTTATAGACTCATTGTTTCTTGAAGTGTGTGATGTTCCGGTAACTTAGCTAGTTACCACAAGCACCTCACTCTTCATTAAATATGTGCCACATAAGCAACGTTGTATTGAAATATGTGATGTTACTCCTAAGTTCCACCCCATTGTGACCAGCCTTACAGTCTAAGTAGTAGTTCTTTTGTTAAACATTAAATCATCAGCCAAAGGAAACAAACCAAATTTGTCGTGCCTCCACTGTAAATCTGGGGTTTAAAAAATTATTTCCATCAGATCGATCCATGTCTTATTTTTAACCAAAGCTCTTTTGGCCTGTTTCACCTACATAACCCCTCGCTTATGTCCTTTCTTAGCTATCCAAGAATGAAATCAAGAAAAAGGCATGCTTGATTTGCAGACAGCAGCCCTCTTGGCTGCTCATCTAATTGTGGTGTGTCACACAGGTGCAAAGAAAGAGAAGTCTGCTCTATGTCATGTTGCGAATGACATGCAATGTTTGTTGCTTTGATTCGGGAAATAATATCAAGAAGCACATTGGACCACCATAAAAATATGTGTCATCGGCTGCCTCAATCCATTCTGCAACATTGGATGGCTTAATTAGAACACAGGGCATTAGCCATGCAATAACTACTTTTTTCTTGGCCATTATTTTCAGGATTTTCATTTGAAGTAAAAGCAGATGCATTAATTGCTTGTTCTTGCATGTTTAATCTATCAGGTATGTATGCAAAGCACATCTATGTGTATCATTGCAACATAGTCTATACATGTTTGACATAATATGATTATGTTGTGCATGATTGCGTTACCACTTCGTAATTTCAGGATTTGTTGCATCATTAGTTAATTTAATCCCGTTAGGACGTTAGTTTTCGCTCGGCAGCAGATGGTGGTCACAAGGGTTCAAGATCATGCATGTGTGAATTGCAATATATTTTTTACAGTAACTAAATCACTCTTGCAATTTTAGAAAGTTAATATGCCCTTTATTTAACACAACTTATCAGGTAAAATTGTCATGTCTTTTTTTGATAAATGGTGGATTTTATTACTCAAAATTGTCATGTCTACCTTAATCATATTTTCATAACGCAAAATAGTTTTTATTTTCATTATTATTATAACTACAATGCGCCAATCTTCATATTTTATGGTGTCACCTCCTTTATTTTGAATAATTTTCTCGAAGAGAATGGATGTTAATTTGAGATGTTTTCATTGTGTTGGTATGATGGACCCTCTGTCCAACAATACCTACCAAATTGATGGTAATAACAGCACGGAATCATATTCATAAACATTGATCAACATCTAGCCCGTGCAGCTGCACGGCTTAGCGACTAGTAGAAGTAATCAGTGAACCAAAAATTAATTTTGCTCTAGAAGTAATCATTATATGATTAGTTGCTGTATATATCGTCACTCTCGAGTTTTTTTTCTCAAAAGCTACTACCGAAGAGCTAGTAACTAATACTCCTCTTTGCAAAAAGAAAATCTGTAATTAATAAGTCAATTTTAAATTTTGCTAAGTCACATAAAAATAACAATACCTACTAACCAATTAAATATAATATGAGTACCTATTTGATATTGATGTTTTTCAGGGGAGAAACTTCCAAACTATTCATGATCTGTCTTGGTGATAGAAAGAAAACCAGAAGTAAGAAAAATGAAAACTAGGTCTATAAACCACATGTGATGACTACGAGCACCGAAGCAAGCCGAAGGCGTGATGCCGTTATCGCCCCTCCCCGTGATTTTGGCTGTTGAATCCCAAATGTTATGAAGGGGGGCAAGAAACGCCGATATAGTGATTCCCGCAAAATACCAAGCAAATACCGCTCGAACTTTTCAAATGAGTTTTAATTCAAAATTTTCTAAGCTCGGTATAGATATGAGTTAACATCATACATGTACGAAATTAGCTGCCGACGTACTTGTTCACTACCCATGGAAGTCTTGGCATGCGAGATCATTAGTTCGACTGCCTGGTTGGCTGCCTCGGACTGCTAGTTCAATTTTGGGGACCATGGCCGGCTGCTAGGTTTTTATATAACTGCACGCATGGGCGGGGGTGTTTAAAACTTTAAATAGTACTCCCTTCATCCCATAATGTAAGACGTTTTTTTGACACAACAGTTTAGCTAGTGCTGGAATACATGCTCTCGGCAAACGTTACCGTCATCACGGAGCCGTCGGCTACAAACGGCTGTGCCATGTGGCACAGCTTTGCCGGGTGCTATTCATGAGGCTCACAGCATACCCTCCGTAAGCCGAGTCCTGTCATGTTTGCTGAGTACTTCCAGCCGGGGGCTCGACAGGGCATACGATGTGCCCTGCTATCTGTTGAGAGCCGTACTCGACTTACAAGTCCTTTACTGTGATCGTGTTCTGGTACTTTTGGCAAAAAACAATGTACTCTGTAACAACGATGTTTCCAATAGTGTAGTGTACAAAATTTGTATAAACTGGATATGTGACTATGCACTAATAGTACTGTATGTTATTCATACATCAATAATCTTACATACATAGTTTATATATATACTACTACTACCTCTGTACCAAAATATAAGATGTTTTTGCAGTTCAAATTGAGCTGCAAAAACGTCTTATATATTGGTACGGAAGTTGTAGTAAAGAAGAACATGTATACCCCAGCAACAAATATACACAACATACATTTGTTTCACCCAAAGCAGCTGGTGTAGTAGATAGGGGCCGGTTTTGGTATAAGTTCTACGCATGTTCCCTGTAATATTCTTATTGCACTTACGCTGGAGCATTTACAACCGTTATCCCCCGACCTGGAATCCTGGATGCATGTAGAGTTGAAGAACATCATCCACTAGATGAGGTTGCGAAAAACACAAGTCCCCGGAGCTGTTGTTGCTGATAACAAGAACCTCATGTTGGTCTTGGTATGCTGCCTGATCGCATGGCCCAAAGGTAACCCATATCTAGTCTTGGAGGCTCTTCTCCCCTGCCCTACGCGTAAGCAGCTAGTATGGGTGATACCTTTTGGGACGCTCGAAGCTATCATGGCCTTCCCATAACCAAATACGTCCATATACGGCCTAGTAGGCACGCCTAGAATTGGGAAGCATTGGTCCATCTCACCGGCAGCTGATGCCTTCTTCTTACCTTGGGGACATGCATGCAGCTCCTGCAGCAAAGCGGCCGTCAATGGCAAGGCCGTGCGCTGGTTGATGAACTGCACCATGGTCTCCATGAGATCCTTGCTGGTCGCACGTAGTGGGTTGTACAGGTGGAAGCCATGGTCTTCGCCCTCCGACTCCACCACTGTCACCGCGTTGTCATCATCCGCCCACGTGCAACACTCATGCATGCGGGCTGCCAGCCGGCGCCCGCGGTCACGCAAGGTGTCCTTCTCGGCGACAGCCACCAGCACACGCCGGCATGTCAGCGAAGCTATTTCCTCGTCGATAGGGTTGACGAAGGGATTGTCGTTGCTGAGTTGGCCGGCCGTAGCGAACGGCCAGAGCCTGTCGATGAGCTCAGGAGTAAACATGGCGACGCCGTCCCAGACTAGCTCGGAGCTGGACAGACGCTCGACGCCCCAGAAGTATGGGTGCACGATGACAAGGCCCTCGACGTCGATGTGGTTGCCAGCGCCACCACCGCTGGCAGCACGCACCGCCGTGTTGTAGACGATGTTCCCGCCGGCACTGTCGCCGGCAAGGAAGGTGCGCCCGGGGTCGGCGTAGTCGGAGAGCCAGCGGTCAGAGAGGGACGCCACCCACTGGAGCGCCACCCATGCATCGTCGTAGGCCGCAGGCACGGGATGCTCCGGCGCGAGGCGGTACTCCACGGACACGACGAGAGCCCCGGTGCGCGTGGCCAGGGACCTGGCGTAGTTGTGGTACGTGCGGCAGAAGGCGCTCTCTGTGCAGAAGGATCCGCCGTGGACGTACATGATGACGGGGAGCCTCTCGCCGTCGCCGCCGGTGGCAGCAGCGGCAGCTGCGTTGGAGGGAAGAAACAGGCGTGCCGATACTCCCGTGGTTTCGTCGACGACGACGTCCCTCGTTGCCACGCCACGGTTGGCAGCCGCGTCCCCCGACGCTGCCACGAATGGGCTGCGCAGGAAGCGCTCGACACGGCCGCCTTTGTATTCGTGTATGAATGGATACAGGTCGACGGTGAGGTCCTCTTCGCCGTCATCCATCTTTCTTAGTGGAGAACTCTTGTTTGCATGCATCCTGCTTGATAGATGGAGCTTGCTAGCAGTTGTGCGTGGACTGTGGAGGCAGTTTTATCTAGGATGATCGAGTGTATATGCAATTATGCATTGCTGACTCGGATATAAATAAGTAAATCGATTTACTTATTTTTTTTTCACCCACAAAAAAATATTAGTAAGGGACAATTCCATGTCTGCCCCTAACTCAAACCCACTACTCATATTACCCCTACATTTCCGACCTACTCACTTTTGTTCTTATTCCGTTTTGCGGTGTTATACAAACTAGATGATGCCCCGCGCGGTGCTATGTGAACCCTAAGAGCATCTCCAGTCGTTGGCCCCCCAGGAGGCGCTTAAAATCGCCATGTGGGGGTGTATCGACGCTAAAATCGGCGTGGTGGCTTTCGGGCCCCCTAACTATGTAACCAAATTGGCGCGCATTATATTATGATTGTCTATCTTTGCGTGGAGATCGGGGGCGCGCGATGGTTAACTCCTACCAACCTCCCCCTAGGAGCATGCGTCGTAGTATTTTGCTTCAAGGGCTAATAGATTTTTCGCAATAAGTATGTGAGTTCTTTATGACTAATGTTGAGTCCATGGATTATACGCACTCTCACCCTTCCACCTTGCTAGCCACTCTAGTACCGCGCAATTTTCGCCGGTGCATCAAACCACCTTATACCCTTCCTCAAAAAAGGCACCATACCTACCTATTATGGCATTTCCATAGCCATTCCGAGATATATTGTCATGTAACTCCACCGTTCCGCTTGTTATGACACGCATCATCATTGTCATACTGCCTTGCATGATCGTAAGATAGCTAGCATGATGTTTCCATGGCTTGTCCGTTTTGTCATTGCTATGCTAGATCATTGCACATCCCGGTACACCGTCGAAGGCATTCATATAGAGTCATATTTTTGTTCTAGTATCGAGTTGTAAGTAAATAAAAGTGTGATGATCATCATTATTAGAACATTGTCCCATGTGAGGTTATAAAAAATAAAAGAGGCCAATGAAGCCCAAATAAAAAAAAGAGGCCAAAGAAGCCCACCAAAAAAAGAGGCCAAAGAGCCCAAAAAAATGGAAAATAAAAAAATGAGAGAAAAAGAGAGAAGAGACAATGTTACTATCTTTGTTCCACACTTGTGCTTTATCGTAGCACCATGTTCTTCATGATAGAGAGTCTCCTATGTTGTCACTTTCATATACTAGTGAGAATTTTCATTATAGAACTTGGCTTGTATATTCCAACGACGGGCTATAATCTTTTCCCAAGTTAATATTTTTATATGAAAAAGGGTATTTTTTTGCGGGGTATATACTACTCCAAACATTTAGAATAAGGTAAATACTTTTTTTATGGGGTAGAATAAGGTATGTACTTCATCATGGATAATGTAGTATGTACTCTCTCGTGAAAATGAAGTACATACTTCCTTGTAATAATTTAGTAGTATCGGTCCTCATAATAATGTGATATTATATTTCTATAGAAATAATGTGGAATATGCTCTCTGATAGAAAATAAAGTATATACTTCCCACAGAAAAAGTAGTAGTACATACTACTTCAATTTTTTGATCTGTATATACTACCCTAAGAAAAATCAGTATGTACTTATAAATTCAGTATATACTCCTTAAGAAAACTCACTACATGCTCGTTCGGAAAAAAAATCCTGTTGTCCTTCCAACAAAATTTAGTATATACTCCTTCAAAATTCTGAATATATTCAATGAAAAAGAAGTCAGTATATACTCCTTATATAAATGCAGTTTATAGCTTTTTAAAAAACGAGTATATACTCCTTATAAAATTCTGTGAGTGTAACATATACCTCCATGCACATTTTTATTGCTTTAGACTTACATATACCCTTCTCTCAAAAAATATATAATATAGATATAGCCAGCCGTTAATTATGGATGTAATTCCTAGCGCATGTAAAGCCACCGGCTGCATGCACCTTGCTTATAGGAAGTTGTTACGCATGCAAAAACTAATTAGTTAGCATCCTGTGCGACAATGCTCACCGGCTGCTGGGTTACCCAATCCACCTAGATGAGAGTACATACACTTGGAAGTATAAAAGAGTTCTTCTTGTTCCAGTCTTCTTGTTCCACTCCGTGAGACCAGTTCTCTCATTTAGTACGAACCGGCCAGCCCTCACCTGCCCCCTGCCACCTACAGTACTCATCCTAGGTAGCCTTTGGCACCTACCTTGTGTGGTCAGCTTTCTCTATCAATTCCTTGATAAAGCAGTTCACACATCGTTTTCTTAACATAAGGACATTTTTCTAATATGGATGCTTATTTTTTCAACATGTATGAATATTTTTTTAACAAGACCGAACATTTTTCCAAATTATGTGAACATTCTTCTTAACAAGGGACTAAGCTTTTTGATTGTATGCATAAAAGTTAAGACGCGGTGAATATTAGGTGGCTCACATATGATACACAAATGAGATTTCTCCCGCAAAAAAAAATACAAATGACAATGATGTATTATTACAGCTTAGGTTTTAGAAAATTCAATGTAATAACTCTGCCAAATTAATTGAACATCGTCAGATCAATTGTTAATGTAATTTGCTCGGATGCTGCTGGAGGGCAAGTTCCTGACACAAGCCACATTGTGGTAAAGCAAGACGTGCTTCAGTTCGCTAGACATTTACTCATCCCTGCTGCAAAACGCATCATACCACTCTGCTAGAAGTTGTTCGCTCCTGTACCGTGAATAGCATGGCACTGATTCTACCTCGTATGTTTATGTGCTGCGGGACGGACGAGGTTCCGGGACATATGCCGCCAGGAACCAAACGTCCGCCTCCAGAAACAATCTGGATACAATCCCTCGTCGTGAAACCGATGTAGTAGTTAATTACTTCCCCTCGTTCTGTTAAGGCGAATGTTTTTCTTGCAGATGCAAATACATACCCGAGGGGTCCATTAAAACCGCCACCCAAAAATTCGAATCATATATCTGAAATGTTTCAAAAAAATATTAAAATTTATTATTTTTGTAACTAATAATGGGCATGCTAGATGGAATGCGCTAAAAGTACGGCCAGGTAGTAAGGTGGCGTTTGGTTCAACGGCGAGGCTGGGTTGGCTAAGGACATCCTCGACCAGGTGGTTAAGGATAACCACTTTTCGTTGTTTGGTTGGGTGGGATTGGATTGGTTGAATATCCATGTTTTGTTGTTTGGTTGAAAGGATAAGAAGTGGTCAAGGACATGCCAAGTTTGGAAAATATACACATCGTACGCACATTAATCAGCCACACGTCCTGATGCATAAATTAGCTATACATATACAATCATCCGTGAGTATAATAACAGATCGGGCTGCAGTTCGTGTTGAGAAATTAAGCAATTGTTCGATTAATTTAATCCAAGAATAAATCATGAACATGATATAGACAGTGCTAATAACATACTGAAAATTCATGATGTACGCACATACTAGACATATAGTAGAAACATCTACGCAAACTACTAGTACTGCACACATGGAAATAATCAGGATAAGGGTAAGCATATTATACCCTCCAGTAGGCCAGTTGGCCGGATCAGCAGCAGATGCGGCGGCCTCGTCGGCGATGCGCTTGTCAGAGGCGGCCTTGTCGGCAGCAGCCTTGTCAGCGTCGGTGCTGGTGCTCATGGTGAAGGCGAAGGCGACGCGGACGAAGATGTAGTCGACGTATAGGAAGCAGTCGAACCGGGGCGAGCAGTCGCGTAGAAGACGCTCCCCAAAAACCTAATCGCCCCTCTCCCGTACAGGATCTGGAGAGGCGGGGTTTCGGAGGCCTGCTCTCCCGTCGGCCGTGTACGCGGAAGACGGGATGGAGTCACCGGCGACAGCAGCAGCGAGAGAAACGACAGAGGTGGTGGTGGCAGAGCAGATGTGATCTGTCTTGTTCTCTGGAGAGGAGCGACCTCTCTTATATAGGCGCAGAGGAGGAGACAAACGGTCCAGCATAAACGCACATAATGAATCACAATGAATTCTGGTAACGGCCGTACTTAAGACCGCACATAATGAATCACAATGAATTCTGGTAACGGCCGTACTTAAGACCGCACATAATGAATCACAATGAATTCTGGTAACGGCCGTACTTAAGACGAAACATTTCAGCTCGTATTCATTTTCCATTAATCGTTTTCAGTTGACTGTTCAAATTCCAATCCTGCGTGACAAAAAGAACACATCGGCTCGGCGAGATTCCCGCAACCCGTAGCATGGGCCCTTAGGGATTTTTTCTGTTATTGCTAAATGGGCCCAAAGCCCATCTCATATTCAGCAATCCCCCACCAGATCCCAAAGGCCCATGGTGTTGTCCTCTGTTCCAAACTCTGTTTTGATATACCAGTATTTCAGTGGAGACCTGTTAAGATTGAACATCCACCTAGAGCAAATAGCTACACCCCTCCACAACTGAACAATGAACTAAGCCTTGAATTGTCAGTTTGGCGTAAAGAGGTTTCACCACATGTCTTACTGATACTAGGCTGCCGAAGGCTGACCCCTCGGGTGGAGCATATAAGTCACACTCCTGGCCTGTTCATGAGCTTACTAGAGATCACCCCAATCTCATAGACTGTGACCAGCAGTCGGGCTCATATAGGTGTGTTCCTCCAAAGATCGCTCTGTAGGATAGCATCTTGCTTATACATATAAGCCTTGGAACACATTAAGACAGTAGTCATCCTCCCATACAGTATTGAGAGTATTGCATCTCCAGCGGAGTGGGTTAGTATAGTTACTCTCCTCAGTTCACCACTGGCTTGTTTTCCCAGGTCCTACTTCACGGGATCTCCGATCACATAGGTTGGGTTACCACCATGGCAACTCATGTGGGTCTCATGCCCATCTCCCTCGATGCATTATCTATCACAACACGTGATAGCCCTTTTGTAAAGGGATCTGCCAGATTCTTAGCCGTACGGACATATTCCAACGCTATCACCCCGGAGTTTCTCAATTTTCTGACAGCTTTTAATCTCATTCTTATGTGTTTGTTGGACTTCATGTTGTCCTTTGAACTCTTCACCTTGGTGATGACGGTCTGATTGTCACAGTTCATAAGGATAGCCGGAACCGGTTTATCAACCAATGGCAAGTCCATCAAGAGATCTCGAAGCCATCCCGCTTCGACACCAGATGTGTCTAATGCTGTTAATTCTGCTTCCATTGTCGATCTCGTTAAGATCGTTTGCTTGCAAGACTTCCAGGAAACAGCGCCACCTCCAAGAGTAAACATATACCCAGTTGTGGCCTTCATCTCATCAGCATCAGAGATCCAATTCGCATCACTATACCCTTCAAGTACCGACGGGTATCCGGTATAGTGAAGTCCATAGTTCATAGTACCCTTCAGATAACGCATAACTCTTTCAACAGCATGCCAATGTACATCACCCGGTTTTGATACAAACCGACTCAGTTTGCTCACAGCAAAAGCGATGTCAAGCCTCGTAGCGCTAGCTAGGTACATCAGTGAACCAATGATTTGAGAGTATCTCAATTGATCTATAGCCGTGCCTTTGGATTTTCGAATCAACACGCTAGGATCATATGGTGTTTGAGATGGTGTGCAGTCCGAGTATCCAAAACGACTCAACACCTTCTCAACATAATGGGATTGCAAAAGTGTAATCCCACCCTCATTATCTCTCAGTAGCTTGATGTTCAAGATAACATCAGCCACACCAAGGTCTTTCATCTCAAAGTTTTGAGATAGAAACGACTTGACCTCCTCAATTACTTTGAGGTTGGTTCCGAATATCAGTATGTCATCAACATACAAGCACAGTATAACTCCTTCGCCCCCACCATGGCGATAGTATACACATTTGTCAGCTTCATTAACGATGAAGCCAACAGATGTCAGTGTTGTATTAAACTTATCATGCCATTGCTTAGGTTCTTGTTTCAGGCCATATAAAGATTTTATCAACCTACACACTTTTCCTTCCTGACCATCTATCACAAAGCCATCTGGCTGTTGCATGTAGATTTCCTCGTTTAGCTCTCCATTCAGGAAAGTTGTCTTAACATCCATTTGATGGACGAGAAGACCATGCGAGGCCGCCAACGAGAGTAATACTCGAATGGTGGTCAGTCTGGCCACAAGTGAATAAGTATCAAAGAAATCTTCCTCTTCCTTTTGGTCATAGCCCTTGGCCACAAGCCTAGCCTTGTACTTTTCAATCGTACCATCGGGCCTAAGCTTCTTTTTGAACACCCACTTACATCCCAATGGTTTGCAACCATAGGGACGATCAGTAATCTCCCATGTCCCGTTAGCCATGATGGAATCCATCTCGCTACGGACCGCTTCCTTCCAGTAGTCAGATTCTGGAGACGCATAAGCTTCTGAAATAGAAGTGGGAGTATCATCTACAAGGTACACAAGGAAATCATCACCAAAGAACTTTGCAGTCCTCTGTCTCTTGCCCCTACCAAGGGTTTCCTTGTCCTCCTCCTCAGGATTTTCATCATGTGTTTGTTCATAATATTCCATCGGAATGGCAGGTTCAGGAGTCTCATCAGATTCCAGTCTAGAAGTGCTTTGCATACCTCTCATAAGAAAAATATCCTCAAAGAATGTAGCATCTTTAGACTCCATAATCGTACCGACTTTCATGTCAGGTACCTCAGATTTCACTACCAGATATCTATAGCCGACGCTATTCTTAGCGTAGCCCAAATTAACGCAATCCACAGTCTTTGGTCCAAGCTTACGCTTTTTGGGGATCGGCACATTGACTTTCGCCAAACAGCCCCAAGTACATAAGTATGAGAGTGTTGTTCTTCTCTTTTCCCATTGTTCATAGGGAGTAATCTCATTGTCTTTTGTCGGAACTTTATTCAGGACATGACATGATGTCAATATAGCCTCCCCCCACCATGCCTTGGATAAACCCGATGTATCTAACATGGCGTTAACCAAATCAGTTAGAGTACGGTTTTTCCGTTCGGCAACCCCATTTGACTGAGGTGAGTAGGGAGGCGTCCTCTCATGAATAATACCATGTTCCGCACAAAAGGAATCAAACTCATTAGAGAAATACTCTCCACCACGATCTGACCGGACTCGTTTTATTTTCTTTTCAAGTTGATTCTCAACTTCTGCCTTATAGATTTTAAAGTAGTGTAGAGCCTCATCTTTAGTGTTTAAAAGATATACATAGAAGTATCTAGTAGAATCATCTATCAGTGTCATGAAGTATCTCTTTCCACCTTTAGTCAACACACCATTCATCTCACAAAGATCAGAATGTATGAGTTCTAATGGCGCCAAGTGTCTCTCCTCCGCAGCCTTATGGGGCTTGCGAGGTTGCTTTGCTTGCACACACGAATGGCACTTAGAACCTTTGGCGAAAAGTGAAACTTGGGATTAAATTTAACTTTGCTAACCGCGTCATACAACCAAAACCAATGTGACAAAGACGGGAATGCCAAACTTCTGTTTCATTAACATTTGAATGAATATTGTTCACGGCTTTATTACAAAAATCAGCGAGGGAAAAGCGGAATAGACCTCCACATTCATAACCTTTTCCAACAAACAGTCCATATTTCGTAACAACTACTTTATTAGACTCGAATACCAGCTTAAACCCTTCTCTACATAGAAGGGAACCACTAACGAGATTCTTCTTGATGGCGGGGACATGCTGCACGTTCTTCAGTTGCACGATCCTTCCCGAAGTAAACTTCAGATCGACCATGCCAACACCATGAACAGAAGCACTCGCGCCATTCCCCATCAGTACGGACCCGTTTCCTGTGGCCTGATAAGAAGAAAACAATGAAATGTCAGCACACACATGAATATTTGCACCTGTGTCAATCCACCAACCGGTAGACTGGCAAACTGAAAATACAGTAAACAAATTACCGTACCCAGATGGCCCACTCTCATTGTTGCTCACAATCATGTTGACAGTCTTGGAGTCCTGTCCTGGCTTCTTGAACTTGTGTGGGCACTTGACAGCCCAATGTTCATCAGAACCACAAGTGAAACAGCCACCCTTCTTCTTATCCTTCTTGAAAGGCTTCTTGCCCTTCTTCTTAAACTCGGTATTCTGTTGGACACCAGTCTTTCCCTTGGGCTTGTGGGGGTTGAAGTTCTTCTGCACCATGTTGGCGACAGAGGTCCCTTCGTTCCCTTTTCCATTCGAGTCCTTTGCTCTCGAGTTCTGCTCAATACTCAGATGGCCAATGACATCCTCAACTGAGAATTCACGCCTCTGATGTTTCAGAGTGGTAGCAAAATTCCTCCAGGAATTGGGTAGCTTAGCGATGATGCATCCCGCGACAAATTTGCCCGGCAGCACACACTTCAGAACCTCAAGTTCCTTAGCGATGCACTGTATCTCATGAGCCTGTTCCAATACAGGACGGTTTTCAACCATCTTGTAATCGTGGAACTGCTCCATAATATACATCTCGCTTCCAGCATCGGTTGCGCCGAATTTAGATTCGAGCGCCTCCCACAAGTCCTTGGCAACCCGCATATGTAAATATGCATCAACCAACTTATCTCCGATCACGCTCAGAACGGATCCAACAAAGACGACGGTGGCCTCCCTGAACGCCTTCTCCTGTTCAGGAGCAATCGTTCCCGTGGGAGTCACACCGGCGACCCAGAACACATTCATCGCCGTGAGCCATAAGACGGTTTTGGTCTGCCAACGCTTAAAGTACGTCCCCGTAAACGGGGCAGGTTTCAGTGCAGCAGCAAAACCATGGATCGAAAATTGCCTACACAGATTAGGTTTTTGGATTGTTGAGAAATTAAGCAATTGTTCGATTAATTTAATCCAAGAATAAATCATGAACATGATATAGACAGTGCTAATAACATACTGAAAATTCATGATGTACGCACATACTAGACATATAGTAGAAACATCTACGCAAACTACTAGTACTGCACACATGGAAATAATCAGGATAAGGGTAAGCATATTATACCCTCCAGTAGGCCAGTTGGCCGGATCAGCAGCAGAGGCGGCGGCCTCGTCGGCGATGCGCTTGTCAGAGGCGGCCTTGTCGGCAGCAGCCTTGTCAGCGTCGGTGCTGGTGCTCATGGTGAAGGCGAAGGCGACGCGGACGAAGATGTAGTCGACGTATAGGAAGCAGTCGAACCGAGGCGAGCAGTCGCGTAGAAGACGCTCCCCAAAAACCTAATCGCCCCTCTCCCGTACAGGATCTGGAGAGGCGGGGTTTCGGAGGCCTGCTCTCCCGTCGGCCGTGTACGCGGAAGACGGGATGGAGTCACCGGCGACAGCAGCAGCGAGAGGAACGACAGAGGTGGTGGTGGCAGAGCAGATGTGATCTGTCTTGTTCTCTGGAGAGGAGCGACCTCTCTTATATAGGCGCAGAGGAGGAGACAAACGGTCCAGCATAAACGCACATAATGAATCACAATGAATTCTGGTAACGGCCGTACTTAAGACCGCACATAATGAATCACAATGAATTCTGGTAACGGCCGTACTTAAGACCGCACATAATGAATCACAATGAATTCTGGTAACGGCCGTACTTAAGACGAAACGTTTCAGCTCGTATTCATTTTCCATTAATCGTTTTCAGTTGACTGTTCAAATTCCAATCCTGCGTGACAAAAAGAACACATCGGCTCGGCGAGATTCCCGCAACCCGCAGCATGGGCCCTTAGGGATTTTTTCTGTAATTGCTAAATGGGCCCAAAACCCATCTCATATTCAGCAGTTCGTAGAGCAACAAATCAGAGAATATAATCTTATACAGGGGAACTGGAGCATGGGAATTGAGATAATATGGCCACCGAGCCAGCCTCAGCCTAACCCATCAGGCTCGCAGAGCTCGATTGTGTGGTGGCCGTCGTCGAGGAGCGCACAAGGGTGATGGTGCCATCACAAATCCGCCCAAATCGTCATCGTCGCCGCCTTCGCGCCGGCCACACACACTGCACAAGGGAGAGGGCTGGATTGACAGGTAGAGGAAGGGCAAGGCCTGTCCGCCGCTGCGCTTCTTCGGCCGGTGCCCGCCGGCGCCGCCGCCAAGCTTGAGGACGAGGAGGACGATGAGAGGTGGATAAACTGAGAGATGCTTTTCTTCTGAGAGAGCTGACTGAACGAAAGAAACGATTCACATGCGACACGAACGTGGCTGCCCTCATCCATCATATTTTGCCGGCTCTTCCCAACCAGCTTTCTGAGGAATATTCTCAGCATCTTGGCTATCCCTATCCTTCCATCCCTCTAAACCAAACGGGTGGCATCCCTCAGATAATTGGCTATCCCTGTCCAACCGAGGGATAGCCGACGAACCAAACACCACCTAAGATGGCAATGTCGTTGTATAACACCCTTTCCAAAAAGGAGGATAATCTCTGGCCTCTGGATCTATTAATGCACAATGTTATATATTACTCCCTCCGTCTCAAAATAAGTGTCAGCTTTACTACAACTTTATACTAAAGTTGAGACACTTATTTTAGAACGAAGGGTTTGTCATGAAAAATAGTAGCATTGATACCAAACAAATCGTCTTAAGAAAAAGAAAACCCCAAAGTTATCCGGGGCCTCCCTGGCACTAGGATCTCCATAGTAGAGCAACAAACTTTATGACCGATGTCCTGAATCTACCAGCTGATGAACATGTGTGAAATAACAAAGGGCATAAAACTAAGGCAACACCTTCAAGGAGTCGTTGCTCAAACACTGATGTTGTGGGATCCAACCAAAAGGTTAACATGGTGCAAGCTATAACCTGCTAATCAAAACTCCAGGGCTAACACCTTTAATGAAAAAGACGCCATATTCGGCATTGCTGCATAATGTAACAAAAACATTAGATCTTGGGTTTTTACCCAAATATAAGATGCAAACTCCAACCGACCCTCTCTACTGCCTTCCTCCATAGAGCATCTTCTAGCCCGTTCCCAATGCGGAAAAGCCATTGCCCTATTCACATTGAATATTTTTTTATGCTTTTATCATCACCCACCATCCACCTGCTTTGATGTTGTCTTTATATACTTTGCACCACCTCCCATCCCTCCCATCTCACAGCAGTCCATATTGTTTAGTTCTCTGCCTAGTTTCCCCTCTTTTCAAGCACTGAGCCTTGTAAGACTGAGGACAAGAAGGTAATGCCAAGTTGCAATTCAAGGAATAGGGTCATGCATAAGACATTTTCATATATATATATATATATATATATATATATATATATATATATATATATATATATATATATATATATATATATATATATATAGAAACTCTATTAGTGACCCAGGGCGAAGAATTGCTATTCTTCACCCCAGTCCATCAACCGAGCCACGTTCTGGTTAAGCAAATCACCGATATAAAATTCCGTTCACTGCTGTAAATTTACGTTTATGGCTGCGGCTGGCTGGTAAGGAGGTAGCCCACTACCCGTACCTATTTTCTTTTTCTAATCAGCTATGAGCAGTTGAGCGACCGGCGGGTGGGCTCGACACCGTTCCTCTCATCCCGAACCATCCTCACCGACGACGATTGTTGAGGCGGCGGCAGCGATGGCGACGGTGCCGGAGGGACGACCGGGAGGTGAGGGCCACTCGCCTCTCTCGTACGTGGAGTACTCCCCCCCTTTCCCTCTTCATCAATAGTGACCCGGAGAGAATTGGGCACTGGAACGATACGGTGCGAGCTCGGGGACGGCAACGTCTTTCTCCGGCGTCCATCTCCATCGCCGGCGATCTACTTGTTGGAAATATGCCCTAGAGGCAATAATAAATTGGTTATTATTATATTTCCTTGTTCACGATAATCGTTTATTATCCATGCTAGAATTGTATTGAAAGGAAAACTCAGATACATGTGTGGATACATAGACAAACACCATGTCCCTAGTGAGCCTCTAGACGACTAGCTCGTTGATCAATAGATGGTTACGGTTTCCTAACCATGGACATTGGATGTCGTTGATAACGGGATCGAATGATGTGATGGACAAGACCCAATCCTAAGCCTAGCACAGATCGTGTAGTTCGTATGCTAAAGCTTTTCTATATGTCAAGTATCTTTTCCTTAGACCATGAGATTGTGCAACTCACGGATACCGTAGGAATGCTTTGGGTGTACCAAACGTCACAACGTAACTGGGTGGCTATAAAGGTGCACAACAGGTATCTCCGAAAGTGTCTGTTGGGTTGGCACGAATCGAGACTGGGATTTTTCACTCCGTATGACGGAGAGGTATCTCTGGGCCCACTCGGTAGGACATCATCATAATGTGCACAATATGTGATCAAGGAGTTGATCACGGGATGATGTGTTACGGAACGAGTAAAGAGACTTGCCGGTAACGAGATTGAGCAAGGTATCGGTATACCGACGATCGAATCTCGGGCAAGTGCTATACCGATAGACAAAGGGAATCGTATACGGGATTGATTGAATCCTTGACATCGTGGTTCATCCGATGAGATCATCGTGGAACATGTGGGAGCCAACATGGGTATCCAGATCCCGCTGTTGGTTATTGACCGGAGAGTTGTCTCGGTCATGTCTACATGGTTCCCGAACCCGTAGGGTCTACACACTTAAGGTTCGATGACGCTAGGGTTATAGGGAAAGTATGTACGCGGTTACCGAATGTTGTTCGGAGTCCCGGATGAGATCCCGGACGTCACGAGGAGTTCCGGAATGGTCCGGAGGTAAAGATTCATATATGGGAAGTCCTGTTTTGGTCACCGGAAAAGTTTCGGGCGATATCGGTAATGTACCGGGACCACCGGGAGGGTCCCGGGGGTCCACCAGGTGGGGCCACCAGCCCCAGGTGGCTGTGTGGGGTAAGTGTGGGAGGGGACCAGCCCCAAGGGGGCTGGTGCGCCCCCCCACCAAGTCCCAGGGCGCCTCCAAGAGGGTAGGGGGGCAAACCCTAATGCAGTTGGGCCCTAGGGCCCAATAGTGGTGCGCCTCCCCCTCTCTCCCCCTTGGCCGCCCCCCTAGAGGGTTTCTAGGGCTGGCCGCACCCTAGGGGAGGGAAACCCTAAAGGGGGGCGCAGCCCTCCCTTCCCCCTATATATATGTGAGGTTTTAGGGCTGTTGGACACACGAGAACATCTCCCTCTTGGTGCAGCCCTACCCCTCTTCCTCCTCGTCTCTTGCAGCGCTTGGCGAAGCCCTGCTGGAGTCCCGCGCTCCTCCACCACCACCATGCCGTCGTGCTGCTGTTGGTTGGAGGTTTCCCAACCTCTCCCTCTCTCCTTGTTGGATCAAGGCGTGGGAGACGTCACCGGGCTGCACGTGTGTTGAACGCGGAGGCACCGTTGCTTCGGTGCTAGGATCTTCGGCGATCTGAATCGCGGCGAGTACGACTCCATCAACCGCGTTCTTGAACGCTTCCGCTTAGCGATCTACAAGGGTATGTGGATCCAACTCTCCTCTCGTAGATGTGCATCTCCTAGATTGATCTTGGTGAGCGTAGGAAAATTTTGTTTCCCATGCTACGTTCCCCAACAGTGGCATCATGAGCTAGGATCTTGCGTAGATGCTTTCACGAGTAGAACACAAAGGAGTTTGTGGGCGTTGATGTTTAAATTGCTGCCCTCCTTAGTCTTTCTTGATTCAGCGGTATTATGGGATGAAGCGGCCCGGACCAACTTTACATGTCCACGTACATGAGACCGGTTCCATCGACAGACATGTGACTTTTGTTGCATAAGATGGCTGGCGGGTGTCTGTCTCTCCTATCTTAGTTGAATCGGAATAGAACAAGGCGGTCCTTGTAGAAGGTTAAATAGCAACTTGAATATCACCATTGTGGCTTTGCGTAGGTAAGAAGCGTTCTTGCTAGATACCCATAGCAGCCACGTAAAACATGCAACAACAAATTAGAGGACGTCTAACTTGTTTTTGCAGGGTATGTATGTGATGTGATATGGCCAATGACATGATGAGATATATTTGATGTATGAGATGATCATGTTGTAATAGTTAATATCGACTTGCATGTCGATGTATACGGCAACCGGCAGGAGCCATAGGGTTGTCTTTAATTTTGTATGACCTGCGTGTCAATCATTAAGCGCTATGTAATGCTTTACTTTATCGCTAAACGGTAGCAATAGTAGTAAGAGCATGGTGGGCGCGCGACAACCCCGATGGCGACACGATGATGGAGATCATGATGATGGGGATCATGGCGTGGCGCCGGTGACGATGGAGATCATGCCGGTGCTTTGGAGATGGAGATCAAAAGCACGAGTTGATGGCCATATCATGTCACTTATGATTTGCATGTGATGTTAATCCTTTTATGCATCTTATTTTGCTTAGGACGACGGTAGCATTATAAGATGATCCTTCACTAAAATTTCAAGATAAAATTGTGTTCCCCCCGAGTGTGCGCCGTTGCGAAGGTTCGTCGTTTCGAAGCACCACGTGATGATCGGGTGTGATAGACTCTACGTTCGCATACAACGGGTGCAAGCCAGTTTTGCACATGCAGAACACTCGGGTTAGACTTGACGAGCCTAGCATGTACAGACATGGCCTCGGAACACGGAGGACCGAAAGGTCGAGCATGAGTCATATAGTAGATATGATCAACATGTTGATGTTCACCATTGACACCACCTCATCTCACGTGATGATCGGACTTGGGTTGGTGAATTTGGATCATGTCACGCTCGAATGACCAGAAGGTTTTGTCGATCCAAAGAATGCTGACAAAGTATGCAGGCTCCAGCGTTCCATTTATGGGCTGGTGCAAGCATCTCGGAGTTGGAATCTTCGCTTTGATGAGGTGATCAAAGCGTTTGGGTTTATACAAGTTTACAATGAAGCTTGTATTTACAAGAAAGTGAGTGGGAGCTCTATAGCGTTTCTGATATTATATGTGGATGACATATTGCTGATTGGAAACAATATAGAATTTTTGGATAGCGTGAAGGGGTATTTGAACAAGAGTTTTTCGATGAAGGATCTCGGTGAAGCTGCTTTCATATTGGGCATCAAGATCTATAGAGATAGATCAAGACGCTTGATAGGACTTTCACAAAGTACATACCTTGATAAAGTTTTGAAGAAGTTCAAAATGGATCAATCCAAGAAGGGGTTCTTGCCGGTATTGCAAGGTACAAAGTTGAGTAAGACTCAATGCCCAGTGACAGCGGAAGATAGAGAAAAGATGAGTGTCGTCCCCTATGCTTCACCCATAGGCTCTATCATGTATGCAATGCTGTGCACAAGACCAGATGTCAGCCTTGCCATAAGTATGGCCGGAAGGTTTCAAAGTAATCCTGGTATGGATCACTGGACAGCGGTCAAGAATATCCTAAAGTACCTGAAAAGGACTAAGGAGATGTTTCTCGTTTATGGAGGTGATCAAGAGCTCGTCGTAAAGGGTTACGTCGATGCAAGCTTTGACACTGATCCGGATGACTCTAAGTCTCAAACCGGATACGTATATATTCTCAACGGGGGAGCGGTAAGCTGGTGCAGTTCCAAGCAGAGCGTGGTAGCTGATTCTACATGTGAAGCGGAGTATATAGCTGCCTCGGAGGCGGCAAAGGAAGGTGTCTGGATGAAGGAGTTCATGACAGATCTTGGAGTTGTGCCTAGTGCACTGAACCCAATGACTCTGTTCTGTGACAACACTGGTGCCATTGCTCTTGCCAAGGAACCAAGGTTTCACAAGAGGACCAGACACATAAAGCGACGCTTCAATTCCATCCGCGATTCAGTCAAGGAGGAGGACATAAACATTTGCAAAGTACACACGGATTTGAATGTTGCAGATCCGTTGACTAAGCCTCTTCCACGGGCTAAGCACGATCAACACCAAGACTCTATGGGTGTTAGATTCATTACCTTGTAATGCTAGATTATTGACTCTAGTGCAAGTGGGAGACTGTTGGAAATATGCCCTAGAGGCAATAATAAAAGAGTTATTATTATATTTCCTTGTTCATGATAATCGTTTATTATCCATGCTATAATTGTATTGATTGGAAACTCAAATACATGTGTGGATGAATAGACAGACTTAGTGTCCCTAGTGAGCCTCTACAGGACTAGCTCGTTGATCAAAGATGACCGCGGTTTCCAGGTCATAGACATGAGTTGTCATTTGATAACGGGATCACATCATTAGGAGAATGATGTGATGGACGAGACCCAAACGTTAAACATAGCTTTTGATCGTATCAGTTATCGCTATAGTTTTCTGCATGTCAAGTATAAGTTCCTATGACCATGAGATCATGTAACTCACCGACACCGTAGGAGTGCTTTGTGTGTGCCAAACGTCGCAACGTAACTGGGTGACTATAAAGGTACTCTAAAGGTATCTCCGAGGGTGTCTGTTGAGTTGACATGGATCGAGACTGGGATTTGTCACTCCGTGTGACGGAGAGGTATCTCCGGGCCCACTCGGTAATACGTCATCTCAATGAGCTCAAAGTGACTAAGTAGTTGGTCACGGGATTATGTATTACGGTAACGAGTAAAGAGACTTGCCGGTAACGAGATTGAACTAGGTATAGAGATACCGACGATCGAATCTCGGGCAAGTAACATACCGACGAGACAAAGGGAACTGTATACGGGATTGCCTGAATCCTTGACATCGTGGTTCATCCGATGAGATCATCGAGAAACATGTGGGAACCAATATGGGTATCCAGATCCCGCTATTGCTTATTGACCTGGGAGTGTCTCGGTCATGTCTACATGGTTTCCGAACCCGCAGGGTCTACACACTTAAGGTTCGGTGACGCTAGGGTTGTTAGTGAGAACAGTGCATGGTTACCGAAGGTTGTTCGGAGTCCCGGATGAGATCCCGGACATGACGAGGGTCTCCGGAATGGTCCGGAGACGAAGATTGATATATAGGATGAAAGGTTTCGGAGTCCGGAAGTGTTCCGGGGAGCATCGGGAAATCGGCGGATTACCGAAAAGGGTTTCGGGGGTCCCGGAAGTGGTTCTGGGCTTAATGGGCCACAAGGGGGGACACCACAGCCCTCATAGGGCTGTGCGCCCCCCCTGGGACCTCTCCTCATGCGCAAGGGGAGGTGGACCCTCCTAGGGCTGCCGCACCCCCCTGGCTTGGGGGGCAAGGCGCCTAGGGGGGGAAACCCTAGGGCCTGGCCCTTGGCCGCCAACCCCCCTGGCCCTGGCCGCCGGCCCCCCTAGGGGAAACCCTAGGGCGCCCCCCTCTCCTCCTTCCCCCTATATATAGAGAGGTAGAGGGAGGGCAGCCAACACACGTTCGTGCCTCGGTGCTGCCCTCCCTCTCCCATAACATCTTCTCCTCCCGCGGTGCTTAGGCGAAGCCCTGCTGGAATCCTTCTCCACCATCACCACCACGCCGTCGTGCTGCCGGTCTCTCCATCAACCTCTCCTCCACCCCTTGCTGGATCAAGAAGGAGGAGACGTCCCCGAGCCGTACGTGTGAAGAACGCGGAGGCACCGTTGCTTCGGTGCTAGGATCTTCGGCGATCTGAATCGCGGCGAGTACGACTCCATCAACCGCGTTCTTAACGCTTCCGCTTAGCGATCTACAAGGGTATGTGGATCCTACTCTCCCCTCGTAGTTGCATCTCCTAGATTGATCTTGGTGAACGTAGAGAAAATTTTTTGTTTTCCATGCAACGTTCCCCAACAGTGGCATCATGAGCTAGGATCTTGCGTAGATGCTTTCTCGAGTAGAACACAAAAGGGTTTGTGGGCGTTGATGTTTAAATTGCTGCCCTCCTTAGTCTTTCTTGATTCAGCGGTATTATGGGATGAAGCGGCCCAGACCAACTTTACATGTCCACGTACATGAGACCGGTTCCATCGACAGACATGTGACTTTTGTTGCATAAGATGGCTGGCGGGTGTCTGTCTCTCCTATCTTAGTTGAATCGGAATAGAACAAGGCGGTCCTTGTAGAAGGTTAAATAGCAACTTGAATATCACCGTTGTGGCTTTGCGTAGGTAAGAAGCGTTCTTGCTAGATACCCATAGCAGCCACGTAAAACATGCAACAACAAATTAGAGGACGTCTAACTTGTTTTTGCAGGGTATGTATGTGATATGATATGGCCAATGACATGATGAGATATATTTGATGTATGAGATGATCATGTTGTAATAGTTAATATCGACTTGCATGTCGATGCATACGGCAACCGGCAGGAGCCATATGGTTGTCTTTAATTTTTGTATGACCTGCGTGTCAATCATTAAGCGCTTTGTAATGCTTTACTTTATCGCTAAACGGTAGCAATAGTAGTAAGAGCATGGTGGGCGCGCGACAACCCCGATGGCGACACGATGATGGAGATCATGATGATGGGGATCATGGTGTTACGCCGGTGACGATGGAGATCATGCCGGTGCTCTGGAGATGGAGATCAAAAGCACGAGTTGATGGCCATATCATGTCACTTATGATTTGCATGTGATGTTAATCCTTTTATGCATCTTATTTTGCTTAGGACGACGGTAGCATTATAAGATGATCCTTCACTAAAATTTCAAGATAAAATTGTGTTCCCCCCGAGTGTGCGCCGTTGCGAAGGTTCGTCGTTTCGAAGCACCACGTGATGATCGGGTGTGATAGACTCTACGTTCGCATACAACGGGTGCAAGCCAGTTTTGCACATGCAGAACACTCGGGTTAGACTTGACGAGCCTAGCATGTACAGACATGGCCTCGGAACACGGAAGACCGAAAGGTCGAGCATGAGTCATATAGTAGATATGATCAACATGAAGATGTTCACCATTGACACCACCTCATCTCACGTGATGATCGGACTTGGGTTGGTGGATTTGGATCATGTCACGCTCAGATGACCAGAGGGATGTCAATTTGAGTGGGAGTTATAAGTAATTTGATTAGTTAAACTCACTTATCATGAACAATAGTCTAAGTTGCCTTTGCAAATTATGTTGTAGATCAATAGCTTGCGTTGTAGCTCCCTGTTTAATACGATCCTAGAGAAAGACTAAGTTGAAAGATATTGTAAGCAAGGATGCGGACTGGGTCCGTAGTCCGAGGAGTGTCCTCACTGCTGCACAGAAAGCTTACGTCTTTGATGCACCGCTCAATGTGCAAACCCCTACAACGTTGTCTGTAGATGTTGTGAACACCTGACAGAAACGTCCTGATGACTACTTGATAGTTTAGTGCACCATACTTTACGGCTTAGAATCGGGATTCCAATGACGTTTTGAACGCCATAGAACATATGAGATGTTCTAAGAGCTGAAATTGGGATTTCAGGCTCGTGCCCGTGTTGAGAGGTATGAGACCTCTGACAAGTTCTTTTGCCAAAAAAAGATGGAGGAGAATGGCTCAACTAATGAGCATGTGCTCAGAATGTCTGAATGCTGAAATCACTTGAACCAAGTGGGAGTTAATCTTCCAGGTGAGATAGTGGTTGACAGAATTCTCTAGACACTATCACCAAGCTACTAGAACTTCGTGAAGAACTATGACATGCAAAGGATGGTGATAATCCCGGTGCTGTCAGCGGTTCTTAGTACCGCAAAAGTAGAGATCAAGAAGGAGCATCAAGTGTTGATGGTTTAACAAGACCACTGGTTTCAAAAGGGTAAGGGCTGGAAGGGAAACTTCATGAATGGCAAACCTGTTGTCGCTCTGATGAAGGAACCCATGGTTGAACCCAAACCTCGAGACCAAGTGCTTCGATTGTAAGGGTAACGGTCACATGGTAGCGGAATTACCCCAAATACATGGTAGATAAGAAAAGCTGGCAACTTCAACAAAGTATATTTAATATACGTGTTATTGGTGTGTACCTTAGTAGTACTCCTTGTAGCACTTGGGTATTGGATACCGGTTCAGTTGCTATTATTAGTGACTTGAAGCAAAAGCTACGGACTGAACGGAGACTAGCTAAGGGCGAGGTGACGATGTGTGTTGGAAGTGTTTCCAAGGTTGATGAAATCACCATCGCACACTTCCTCTATTTTCGAGATTAGTGTTGAACCTTGATAAATGTTATCAGGTGTCTACGTTGAGCATGAAAATGATTAGATCATGTTCATCGCAATACGGTTATTCATTTAAGTTAGAGAATAATGGTTATTCTGTTTACATGAATAATACCTTTATGGTCATGCACCCAATGGTTCGTTGAATCTCGATCATGGTAATACACATAATGATAATATTAAAGCCAAAAGATGTAGAGTTAATAATGATAGTACCACTTTCTTGTGGCACTGCCGCTTAGGTCATTTTGGCATAAAATGCATGAAGAAACTCCATGCTGATGGACGTTTGGAGTCACTTGATTTTGAATCGCTTGACACATGCGAGCCATGCCTCATGGGCAGGATGACTGAGATCTCGTTTTCAGGTACAATGAAACGGGTAAGTGACTTATTGGAAATCATACATGCTGATGTATGTGATCCAGTGAGAATTAAGGCGTGTGGTGGATATCGTTATTTTCTCATCTTCACTGACGATTTGAGTAGATATGGTATATTTACTTAATGAAGCAAAAGTCTGAAACGTTTGAAAGGTTCAAAAATTTCAGAGTGAAGATTAAGAATCATCATAACAAGAAGATCATGTTCCTACGATCTGATCAAGGGGATATTATCTGAATTATGAGTTTGGCAATCACTTAAGACATTGTGGAATTGTTTCGCAGTTGAAGTCCCCTGGAACACCACAGCGTAATGGTGTGTCCGGACATCGTAATCGAACCTTATGAGATATGGTGCGATCTATGATGTATCTTACCGATCTACCGCTGTTATTTTAAGGTTATGCATTAGAGACAGCTGCATTCACTTTATGTAGGGCACCATCTAAGTCCGTTGAGACGACGTCGTATGGTTTGGCGAGAAACCAAAGTTGACGTTTTCTTAATGTTTGGGGCTGCTTATGGCTTCAGCCGGGAAAAGCTCGAACCCAAAGCGGACAAATACATCTTCATAGGATACCCAAAAGTAACAGTTGGGTATACCTCCTATCTCAGATCCAAGGGCAAAAATGTTTGTCCCTAAGAATGGGTCCTTTCTCGAGAAGGAGTTTCTCTCGAAAGAATTGAGTGGGAGGAAGATAGAACTTGATGAGGTTGTCGAACCCTCACTTCAACCGGAAAGTAGTGCAACACAGAAAGATGTTTCTGTGGAACCTACGACAGTTGAAGAGGATACTAATGATAGTGATCATGAAGCTCCAGATCAAGTTGCTATCGAACCTCGTGGGTCGACAAGGATGTGTACTACTCCTGAGTGGTACGGTGATCCTGTCTTAGAGGTCATGTTGTTGGACAACGATGAACCTACGAACTATGGAGAAGCGATGGTGGGCCCATATTCCGACAAATGGTTAGAAGCCGATAAATCCGAGATAGGATCCATGTATCAAAACAAAGTATGGACTTTGGTGGACTTGCCCTGTGATCGACAAGCCATTGAGACAAATGGATCTTTAAGACTAAGACGGATGTGGACGGTAATGTCACCGTCTATGAAGCTCGACTTGTGGCGAAGAGTTTTCCACAAGTTCAAGGAGTTGACTACGATGAGATTTTCTCACCTGTAGCGATGCTTAAGTCCGTCGGAATCATGTTAGCATTAGCTGCATTTATGAAATCTGGCAGATGGATGACAAAACAAGTTTCCTTACCAGTTTTCGTAAGGAAAGGTTGTATGTGATACAATCAGAAAGGTTTTGTCGATCCTAAGGATGCTAAAAGATATGCTAGCTCCAACGATCCTTCCATGGACTAGAGCAAGCATCTCGGAGTCGGAATATACACTTTGATGGAGTGATCAAAGTTTTTGGGTATACAAAGTTTGGTGGAAACTTGTATTTGCAATAAAGTGAGTGGGAGCACTACAACATTTCTGATAAGTATATGTGAATGACATATTGTTGATCCGAAATGATGTAGAATTTCTGGAAAGCATAAAGGGTTGTTTGAAATGAGTTTTTCAAAGGAAGACCTGGATAAAGCTGCTTACATATTGGGCATCAAGACCTATACAGATAGATCAAGACGCCTGATGATACTTTCAAAAGAACACACACCTTTGACATGATTTTGAAGGAGTTCAAAATAGATCAGTCAAAGAAGGAGTTCTTACCTGAGTTGCAAGGTGTGAAGTTGAGTAAGACTCAAAACTTGACCAAGGCAGAAGGAAGAGGAAGGACGAAGGTCGTCCCCTATGCTTTTGTCATAGGCACTATACGGTATGCCATGCTAAGTACCGCACCTGATGTGTGCCTTGCCACATGTCTGGCAAGAGGGTACAAAGGTGATCCAGGAGTGGATTACTAGATAGTGGTCAAAATTATCCTTAGAGGAATAAGGAAATGTTTCTCGGTTATGGAGGTGATAAAGAGTTCGACGTAAAGAGTTACGTCGATGCAAGCTTAACACCTATCCGGATGACTCTAAGTGGAGATATCGGATACGTATAATGGAGCAACAGTTTGGAATAGCTCCAAGTGGAACGTGGTAGCAGCATCTACGATATGACATAAAGTTTTGCGAAGTACATAGGGATCTGAATGTTGCAGACCCGTTGACTACAACCTCTCTCACAAGCATAACATGATCAAACACAGAACTCATTGAGTGTTAATCACATATTGATGTGAACTAGATTACTGACTCTAGTGAACTCTTTGGATGTTGGTCACATGGCGATGTGACCTGTGAGTGTTAATCACATGGCGATGTGAACTAGATTATTGACTCTAGTGCAAGTGGGAGACTGTTGGAAATATGCCCTAGAGGCAATAATAAATTGGTTATTATTATATTTCCTTGTTCACGATAATCGTTTATTATCCATGCTAGAATTGTATTGAAAGGAAAACTCAGATACATGTGTGGATACATAGACAAACACCATGTCCCTAGTGAGCCTCTAGACGACTAGCTCGTTGATCAATAGATGGTTACGGTTTCCTAACCATGGACATTGGATGTCGTTGATAACGGGATCACATCATTAGGAGAATGATGTGATGGACAAGACCCAATCCTAAGCCTAGCACAGATCGTGTAGTTCGTATGCTAAAGCTTTTCTATATGTCAAGTATCTTTTCCTTAGACCATGAGATTGTGCAACTCACGGATACCGTAGGAATGCTTTGGGTGTACCAAACGTCACAACGTAACTGGGTGGCTATAAAGGTGCACAACAGGTATCTCCGAAAGTGTCTGTTGGGTTGGCACGAATCGAGACTGGGATTTGTCACTCCGTATGACGGAGAGGTATCTCTGGGCCCACTCGGTAGGACATCATCATAATGTGCACAATATGTGATCAAGGAGTTGATCACGGGATGATGTGTTACGGAACGAGTAAAGAGACTTGCCGGTAACGAGATTGAGCAAGGTATCGGTATACCGACGATCGAATCTCGGGCAAGTGCTATACCGATAGACAAAGGGAATCGTATACGGGATTGATTGAATCCTTGACATCGTGGTTCATCCGATGAGATCATCGTGGAACATGTGGGAGCCAACATGGGTATCCAGATCCCGCTGTTGGTTATTGACCGGAGAGTTGTCTCGGTCATGTCTACATGGTTCCCGAACCCGTAGGGTCTACACACTTAAGGTTCGATGACGCTAGGGTTATAGGGAAAGTATGTACGCGGTTACCGAATGTTGTTCGGAGTCCCGGATGAGATCCCGGACGTCACGAGGAGTTCCGGAATGGTCCGGAGGTAAAGATTCATATATGGGAAGTCCTGTTTTGGTCACCGGAAAAGTTTCGGGCGATATCGGTAATGTACCGGGACCACCGGGAGGGTCCCGGGGGTCCACCAGGTGGGGCCACCAGCCCCAGGTGGCTGTGTGGGGTAAGTGTGGGAGGGGACCAGCCCCAAGGGGGCTGGTGCGCCCCCCCACCAAGTCCCAGGGCGCCTCCAAGAGGGTAGGGGGGCAAACCCTAATGCAGTTGGGCCCTAGGGCCCAATAGTGGTGCGCCTCCCCCTCTCTCCCCCTTGGCCGCCCCCCTAGAGGGTTTCTAGGGCTGGCCGCACCCTAGGGGAGGGAAACCCTAAAGGGGGGCGCAGCCCTCCCTTCCCCCTATATATATGTGAGGTTTTAGGGCTGTTGGACACACGAGAACATCTCCCTCTTGGTGCAGCCCTACCCCTCTTCCTCCTCGTCTCTTGCAGCGCTTGGCGAAGCCCTGCTGGAGTCCCGCGCTCCTCCACCACCACCATGCCGTCGTGCTGCTGTTGGTTGGAGGTTTCCCAACCTCTCCCTCTCTCCTTGCTGGATCAAGGCGTGGGAGACGTCACCGGGCTGCACGTGTGTTGAACGCGGAGGCACCGTTGCTTCGGTGCTAGGATCTTCGGCGATCTGAATCGCGGCGAGTACGACTCCATCAACCGCGTTCTTGAACGCTTCCGCTTAGCGATCTACAAGGGTATGTGGATCCAACTCTCCTCTCGTAGATGTGCATCTCCTAGATTGATCTTGGTGAGCGTAGGAAAATTTTGTTTCCCATGCTACGTTCCCCAACACTACTCTCTGGTGCGGTCTCGCTCCTCCCGTACCTTTCCTTTCCTCCTCCATGAACTTCTAACTTTTTAGGGTTAGGGTTCTTGATTTTTTGGGAACGGGGCTAAGAAAGAGGAAGAAGTTCAAGAAAGGAGATGATTGAAAAGAGGGAGCTTTCATACTGAAGGGGGTGATGGAGTAGACCTTCGCTCAGATGTGAGATCAATTCGAGGAGGGGATGATCATGCAGGAGGAGAAGAAGAGGACGAGCTCAACGCTGCTGAGGAACAACACTAGAGTATCTTCCAAGATTCAGCCCTGTTTCTTGACATTATTTTCTATTTTGGATGAACTGTTTCTTGTTTCTTCTTTGGAGCTCCATTGCTAGAAAAAAAGGAGCCATGTCCAGCCGTTTTCACTCAGTGGAGTTGGGATGCTGCTACTGTATTGGGATGGTCATCCCATCATTATTAATCTGCCCTGTTGCAGAATAAGACACAGAAGGAAACCAGAAAGGGCAAAGCACAAGAAAATGCGAAAATAACAAGCCACACACTGAGAAACTAAGAATCACTCCCAAAAAGAAGCACAAATCATTCAAGCCCTAGCAATTGTGATCTTAATGCACTGATACTCCTGATATGGAGTATAACGTTTTGTTAGGTTTCGAGTCCATCAAACCACTGCCATCAGGGCTGATCATACCACTAAATAGAAAGAAATGTAAACCTTTCAAGTCAATGATCTTGCTGAAGGATACAAATGTGTCTTTTCTTAAATGTAATGTATTTGATGGCTCCCTTCAAAAATTGCTTCCCTTGTTTCATTACATAATTTGTAGAGAAATCATGGTGCTTAGCATACTTCTCTTGCCTTCAAAGTACAATTTCTAAGACATGGAAATGTCGTGCCTTGTTTTATTAGGAATGATGCATCCAGAAAAACGTTCTCATATTATTGGGACGGAGGGAGCATTTGTGATATATCCCCGTAGGCAACAGATAATGTTAGTTTCCAGTAGCACCAATTGGCTCCTATCTGAACTTTATTTTTGAGATGCACTTCCATGTGTGTGAGACCAATTCGACGTTGAAGGTTTCTTTTACCATATTTGCTATTAACCGTAGTTTGTTTAAATTCAGGGGAACGGTGTATGCAAAGAATGTGCCATCACACACCTTCAGGTGATGCCTATAAGTTACCTGAAAGGTTTGGGGCTTTCATCATTTTACTTTGACAATAATACTTCCTGAGTTTACATATTATATAATATGAAAACTTTCAACATCCAATGCTTTTAGTTGAACCCACGTTCCATCATATATTTCTAAGCTAACATGTTATTTTTATGGCATGCGCGCTGACCTAGAATAGCTTAAGAATGACCACTCAACTAGCTAGCTTTTGAAACTTCAATTCCATGTGGCGATACTCAATCCAGCAATTTGATGTCCCTTTTTTCTACAGAAATAAGGGACCCTTCCACGTGCAGAGTACAACAGTGTACTACCTCAGTAAAAAGAGGTAAACATCGCCTGGAGTCCAAAACTACAAGATGTCTGATGACGAAAAGATACACGCTCCTCGCACCATAGCAGATAGATGAATATTAGCACACAGGTATTGCCACATTTAGTCAGGCTGATTTATCAAAAGCGAATGACATTGGATTCTGTACCCCATCAATTATGGAGATATGGTATCAGTTTTTGTTCTAACTTCTCATGAATACACATCAATTATGAATTGATTTTATTAGCAAATGGATACTAGCCAGCAATTTCATTTCATTTATGATGATAATGTTATTATTTCTAATGCATGCTACATGCTGATCAGGTTGGTCCACCTCCAGCCACACAAGTATTTTTTCTAATGGTCGAAGAATTACATCTTCAGTTTAAGCACTAAGAGCCGTATTCAGGTAAGATGCATGATCAGAGACAATTTTATTCATGATATTGCCTGATTTCAGCCCGCGGTTTCTTAAATATGGTTTGGCAAGATTTAGGAAACACTGATGCCTGCTTTTCAGTCCAGCGAAAAGGGCCAGTTCTGTTTTCTGAATTTGACAGAAATTCAATCACCTTTTTGAGGAATTTCGACGAAAAAATATTGAACACTTTTTGCTTTTGGCTCCAGTTGGGTCACTATTTTCACTAAATATAAATATGTCGTTACTCACGGAAGTCACCGGTATATATTTGTTCTTCGGATAAAGTTTCTGGCAAAAAGAGCACTCGGCGGTCCAGTTTAACATCCAGAAAGGGAGTGCAGTGTTCAGATATGGTTAATTTCCTCTTCCTCGTATATTTGTACCACTATACCACTAGAATAAATGTGCTTTTGTTTAGTTCCATACTTCCATTTAATATTGGTTCATCTATAATAACCTTGGCAGGTTTCGCATTTTGCCTCACAATTATGTGTGTCTGATAAATTATGTGTTTCATTTTGATGACTCTTTGGTGTGAGACAATGTCTTAAAAAGTTACAAGACACATACTCCCTCCGTCCGGAAATACTCGTCGGAGGAATGGATGTATCTAGATGTATTTTAGTTCTAGATACATTCATTTTTATGCATTTCTCCGACAAGTATTTCCGGACGGAGGGAGTACTAGTTTAGTATGATGACTCCCAGTATTGTGTCTGGCACAATTTGATAAAAAGACATGGATTAGTGTGCATTGAAACAGTAGTTACAGAGTTTGGCCTTTTATCTTTTTTTCTCTATGTATTTTCCATTACTACCATGCATCCGGCATGTCATGGGTTCATGTGATTCCGAAGAATTTGGTACATCCGAAATCCATCTGTGATGTCTTTGATTTCAACATTGTTTCCAGTTTAGGTTAGCGAAGCCTGTTAACCGTTCAAGTGTTAAATGTGCCTGTGTTGGTACACTTGTGAGAAAATATTCCGTTTGTCAGGTATCTGTTCAAGCGGATGATGGCTAATGTATGAGGGATAGACATTAACGTCTTCGCATCTATGGTGGGTACTAGTAATGTTGATTTGAAATTTCAGACTTTCTTTTTCTAGTAACCAGAAGCAAAATTTCGGTTTTGGTGGGAAGAAAAGTGAAAGTAAACGGTGTAGTACTATTAATAGGATACTATGTTGGTTACAGCTCATGGATAGTAATGTTTCAGTTGCTCGAGAGCTTGCTGAACAGATGAAGTTGACGTAAAATCTCTGGTCAGCTGCAAATTTAGCTCCTTGAAGATCAAGTTCGGCAGTAGTCAGTTTCAAGTTCGGTAGTATTCAGTTTTGTATTACAGTAGTGATTTCTGAATTTCTCATGCTGCTGCTTACTTAGTGCTAAGTAGCACTCAATTTTGTCCAAACGAATTTTATTTGTAATTGTAAATATGGTTTTTATTATGTGAGATACTTCACAGAACCACTGCATAGAATCATTTATTCGACCACTTTGTTGTTCCGGTGTTACCAAGATATTCATAGCACACAGAATGAAGTGCATGTGTTTCTATTGTTACCAAAAATGCATTCCACAGAATCGTGATGATCGCATGTGTTACTTACATCATTTCTATATTTCATTTTTGCTTGGTTTTGCTAGAGACCTGGTGTACTCAATCCAATAGAGATAGTAAAAGAACTAACCAAAAATACATGTACTAAGGAACGCAGCCTTATATCTAAACAATCAAGAATGCCCAGCTACTGTAAGATTACCCGAGTGGCTGTAAAATTACGTCAAGATGCGCCGGACTGGTTCCTCGTCTACAGGGAGTAATTTACTCGCATGCAAACTGTAAGATTACCTTGCATTTATTCTGTTTAAGCGGGCGACTAGTTCCTCCTTCCACGCTGTAATATTACCTCACAAACATGGTTTTCCTTACAGATTATGGTTCTGAGCGAGGCATAGAAATTGACTGGGGTGAGGAATAAGAATTCCTCATCCAGGGTGACGAATAGCGCGACCCTATATATATATATATATATATATATATATATATATATGAAAATATTTCATTTTTGTTAGTATTACCTTCCTTATACATACTTTTTACTACTCCCTCCGTTCCAAAATTCTTGTCTTAGATTTGCCCAGATACGGATGTTTCTAATACTAAAATGTGACTTGATACATCCATATTTAGACAAATCTAAGACAAGAATTTTGGGACGGAGGGAGTACTTTCTAAAAATTGTAGTGAACGCATTCCCAAGAAAGCACAATTGAATAAGTCAGACCCCAGGGCTGTTAGAAAATGGATAGGCAAAACATATTATTGGGACAAACCCTTAGATGAACTTTAGCTAGCTCTCTCTCTCTCTCTCCCCGAAGGGCGGTGAAAGAAGGAGGAGTGTTGCTATACACACGACGATGTGGAGCCGATTTGCGCACGATCATACTAATCCAGCCGTGCATGCGTTGGACAAAGTGGAGGCCGGCGGTTAGATCACGCATCGTCCAATATTCGGCTGCTATGTATCGGCTGCGTAGTAGTACTTTCGAAGAAGGAGGGGTGGGCACTGTAATACTCCGGCGACAAACGCCTCGTCGACGAAAATACTTAGTCGTACAGAGGGGGGGGGGG
>LR738715.1:883241119-883271654 GCA_902687465.1 Secale cereale | reverse complement strand
CGCACTCCCACCCGCCCACCCTCGCGGGGTGACCCATGAGCCACTCTCCCCACCACCCATCCCCACCACCGCCGCCGAGCAAAACCTGTGCGGCAGCGGGATCTCCATTTCCTCTTTCCGGTAGTGGGGCCGCCGGGCCGCGGGGGCGTTGGTGCTTCGAGACAAGATGGAGCGGTTCGATGGCCGGTACGATAGAGCATGCAGGTTGGTGGCGGCGTGGTGCGGCGGAGCACACTGGCCGGTGGCGGCACGGCGAGGCCGAGAGCATAGGTTGGTGGCGGCACGACACACTTCGAGGGTTTTGGGGTGGGACGGGCCAGATCGAGGATTGGGCTTGCGTGCGGTGGTGCGGCCGCTGCTGGCTTGTCGTGGTCACGGTTGCATGTGTCGCGGATCTGACCGGCATGCTAGTGTTGCATCTTGGGGCGACTCCAGTGAAACCAGGGTGTTGATTCGTCAATTTTGGCTACTGCTGGGCGACATGGTGGTGTTGTGGGTTGTGGTGGAGGCACGGTGTGGAGGTGCAATCCTTCGACACTTGATGCAGAACAATCAATGCATATCACCTTTGTATTACTAGTGATGCATATGTGTGCTATTGGCTTGTGGTTGAGGTGGAGGTATGGTGTGGAGGTGTTGTTGGGTGTGGTAGAGGCATGGTGTGGAGGTTCTTTTCGGGCGGTGGTCATGGTGAGGCGCGGTGAGGCGGCTGACCTGGATGTGCCTCGTCGGTGGCGGCATGCTTCACTTCCATGGTGACCCAAGGTGGCAACTTTGCTCCCCCTTCCCAGTTTACTATACTTTGGAGATCGATGGACATGGCCGAGGAGAAATCCGTGCATTGATGAGGCTGCGGGCAATGACGACGCATGTGGCGCCGTTTCCTCCCTAGAGATGTTCCCATGGGCTTGTCCATCCCCTGATCAACACCAAGGGAAACACTGGACTCGGTTCGCTAGGCCAAGTAGCGGCGGTGCCACGGCATCGTTCTCTCCTTCGAGACGCTGCCAGTAGCCTCGTTTGCCTCGGAAGCGAGGCTTGGGGCAGTGTGATGTCATGTATGGGTTGTTGTTGTGGGCATGGACATCTGGCGCGATGTGTACTCTATCGTCAATGGCTCATTTGTGACATCTTCCTGAGTCGAGCTAGCTCCTGCTGTCCACTAGCCAATCTCCTAGGTGCTAAGAGTGGATGGTGCGTTGTGTTGGGGAACGTTGCATGGGAAACAAAAAAATTTCCTACGTCCACCAAGATCAATCTAGGAGATGCATCTACGAGGGGAGAGTTGGATCCACATACCCTTGTAGATCGCTAAGCGGAAGCGTTCAAGAACGCGGTTGATGGAGTCGTACTCGCCGCGATTCAGATCGCCGAAGATCCTAGCACCGAAGCAACGGTGCCTCCGCGTTCTTCACACGTACAGCTCGGGGACGTCTCCTCCTTCTTGATCCAGCAAGGGGAAAGGAGAGGTTGATGGAGACACCGGCAGCACGACGGCGTGGTGGAGATGGTGGTGGAGGATTCCTGCAGGGCTTTGCCAAGCACCGCGGGAATACGAAGATTGTAGTGGGAGAGGGAGGGCAGCACCGAGGCACGAACGTGTGTGGCTGCCCTCCCTCTGCCTCTCTTTATATAGGGGGAGTAGAGGGGAGGGGGGCGCCCTAGGGTTTCCCCTAGGGGCCGGCGGCCAGGGCAGATGGGGAGGGGCGGCGCCCCCTGGGGCTAGGGTTTCCCCCCCCCCCCAGGTGCCTTGCCCCCCAAGGCTAAGGGGGGTGCGGCAGCCCTAGGGGGGTCCACCTCCCTTGGCGCACAAGGAGAGGGCCCAGGGGGGGGGCGCACAGCCCTATGAGGGCTGTTGTGTCCCCCTTTGTGGCCCATTAGGCCCGAAACCCCTTCCGGGACCCCCGAAACCCCTTTCGGTCATCCGCCGATTTCCCGATACTCCCCGGAACACTTCCGGACTCCGAAACCTTTCATCCTATATATCAATCTTCGTCTCCGGACCATTCCGGAGACCCTCGTCACGTCCGGGATCTCATCCGGGACTCCGAACAACCTTCGGTAACCATGCACTGTTCTCACTAACAACCCTAGCGTCACCGAACCTTAAGTGTGTAGACCCTGCGGGTTCGGAAACTATGCAGACATGACCGAGACACTCCCAGGCCAATAACCAGTAGCGGGATCTGGATACCCATACTGGTTCCCACACGTTCCTCGATGATCTCATCGGATGAACCACGATGTCAAGGATTCAGGCAATCCCGTATACAGTTCCCTTTGTCTCGTCGGTATGTTACTTGCCCGAGATTCGATCGTCGGTATCTCTATACCTAGTTCAATCTCGTTACCGGCAAGTCTCTTTACTCGTTGCCGTAATACATAATCCCGTGACTAACTACTTAATCACTTTGAGCTCATTGTGATGATGTATTACCGAGTGGGCCCGGAGATACCTCTCCGTCACACGGAGTGACAAATCCCAGTCTCGATCCATGTCAACTCAACAGACACCTTCGGAGATACCTGTAGAGTACCTTTATAGTCACCCAGTTACGTTGCGACGTTTGGCACACACAAAGTACTCCTATGGTGTCAGTGAGTTACATGATCTCATGGTCATAGGAACTTATACTTGACATGCAGAAAACTATAGCGATAACTGACACGATCAAAAGCTATGTTTAACGTTTGGGTCTCGTCCATCACATCATTCTCCTAATGATGTGATCCCGTTATCAAATGACAACTCATGTCAATGACCTGGAAACCGCGGTCATCTTTGATCAACGAGCTAGTCCTGTAGAGGCTTACTAGGGACCTCAAGTTTGTCTATTTATCCACACATGTATATGAGTTTCCAATCAATACAATTATAGCATGGATAATAAACGATTATCATGAACAAGGAAATATAATAATAACTCTTTTATTATTGCCTCTAGGGCATATTTCCAACAGTCTCCCACTTGCACTAGAGTCAATAATCTAGCATTACAAGGTAATGAATCTAACACCCATAGAGTCTTGGTGTTGATCATGCTTAGCCCGTGGAAGAGGCTTAGTCAACGGATCTGCAACATTCAAATCCGTGTGTACTTTGCAAATGTTTATGTCCTCCTCCTTGACTGAATCGCGGATGGAATTGAAGCGTCGCTTTATGTGTCTGGTCCTCTTGTGAAACCTTGGTTCCTTGGCTAGAGCAATGGCACCAGTGTTGTCACAGAATAGAGTCATTGGGTTTAGTGCACTAGGCACAACTCCAAGATCTGTCATGAACTCCTTCATCCAGACACCTTCCTTTGCCGCCTCCGAGGCAGCTATGTACTCCGCTTCGCATGTAGAATCGGCTACCACGCTTTGCTTGGAACTGCACCAGCTAACCGCTCCCCCGTTGAGAATATATACGTATCCGGTTTGAGACTTAGAGTCATCCGGATCAGTGTCAAAGCTTGCATCGACGTAACCCTTTACGACGAGCTCTTGATCACCTCCATAAACGAGAAACATTTCCTTAGTCCTTTTCAGGTACTTTAGGATATTCTTGACCGCTGTCCAGTGATCCGTACCAGGATTACTTTGAAACCTTCCGGCCATACTTATGGCAAGGCTGACATCTGGTCTTGTGCACAGCATTGCATACATGATAGAGCCTATGGCTGAAGCATAGGGGACGACACTCATCTTTTCTCTATCTTCCGCAGTCACTGGGCATTGAGTCTTACTCAACTTTGTACCTTGCAATACCGGCAAGAACCCCTTCTTGGATTGATCCATTTTGAACTTCTTCAAAACTTTATCAAGGTATGTACTCTGTGAAAGTCCTATCAAGCGTCTTGATCTATCTCTATAGATCTTGATGCCCAATATGAAAGCAGCTTCACCGAGATCCTTCATCGAAAAACTCTTGTTCAAATACCCCTTCACGCTATCCAAAAATTCTATATTGTTTCCAATCAGCAATATGTCTTCCACATATAATATTAGAAACGCTATAGAGCTCCCACTCACTTTCTTGTAAATACAAGCTTCATTGTAAACTTGTACAAACCCAAACGCTTTGATCACCTCATCAAAGCGAAGATTCCAACTCCGAGATGCCTGCACCAGCCCATAAATGGAACGCTGGAGCTTGCATACTTTGTCAGCATTCTCTGGATCGACAAAACCTTCCGGTTGTATCATATACAACTCTTCCTTAAGAAAACCGTTAAGGAACGCTGTTTTGACATCCATCTGCCAAATTTCATAATCGAAATATGCAGCTATTGCTAACATGATTCGGACGGATTTAAGCATCGCTACGGGTGAGAAAGTCTCATCGTAGTCAATCCCTTGAACTTGTGAAAAACCCTTTGCCACAAGTCGAGCTTTATACACGGTGACATTACCGTCAGCGTCCGTCTTCCTCTTAAAAATCCATTTATTCTGAATGGCCTTCCGCCCTTCGGGTAATACTTCCAAAGTCCATACTTTGTTTTCATACATGGATCCCATCTCGGATTTCATGGCCTCTAACCATTTGTCGGAATCCGGGCCCACCATCGCTTCTCCATAGCTCGTAGGTTCACCGTTGTCTAACAACATGACCTCCAAGACAGGGTTACCATACCACTCAGGTGCAGTGCGTACCCTTGTCGACCTACGAGGTTCGGTAGTAACTTGATCAGAAGCTTCTTGATCATCATCATCATTGGCTTCCTCTTCAACCGCTGCTGGCTCCACAAAAACATCTTTCTGTGCTGCGCAACTCTCTGGTTGAAGCAGAGGTTCAATAACCTCATCAAGTTCTACCTTCCTCCCACTCAATTCTTTCGAGAGAAACTCTTTCTCGAGAAAGGACCCGTTCTTAGCGACAAACACTTTGCCTTCGGATCTGAGATAGAAGGCGTACCCAACAGTTTCTTTTGGGTATCCTATGAAGACACATTTGTCCGCTTTGGGTTTGAGCTTTTCTGGCTGAAGCCTTTTGACATAAGCATCGCAACCCCAAACCTTGAGAAAAGACAACTTAGGTTTCTTACCAAACCATAGTTCATACGGTGTTGTCTCAACGGACTTGGATGGAGCCCTATTTAAAGTGAATGCAGCTGTCTCTAACGCATATCCCCAAAACGATAGTGGCAAATCGGCAAGAGACATCATAGAACGCACCATATCTAATAGGGTTCGATTACGACGTTCGGACACACCATTACGCTGTGGTGTTCCAGGTGGTGTCAACTGTGAAACAATTCCACATTTTCTTAAGTGATCGCCAAACTCATAACTCAGATATTCTCCCCCTCGATCAGATCGTAGGAACTTGATCTTCTTGTTACGATGATTTTCTACTTCACTCTGAAATTGCTTGAACTTTTCAAAAGTTTCAGACTTATGCTTCATCAAGTAAATATACCCATATCTACTTAAGTCGTCAGTGAAGGTGAGAAAGTAACGATATCCACCGCGCGCCGTGACACTCATCGGACCACACACATCAGTATGTATGATTTCCAATAAGTCACTTGCCCGTTCCATTGTTCCTGAAAACGGGGTCCTTGTCATCTTGCCCATGAGGCACAGCTCGCATGTGTCAAGTGATTCAAAATCAAGAGACTCCAAAAGTCCATCAGCATGGAGCTTCCTCATGCGTTTTACGCCGATATGACCCAGACGGCAGTGCCACAAGTAAGTGGTACTATCGCTAACTACTTTACATCTTTTGGCATCAATGTTATGAACATGTGTATCATCACTATCGGGATTCAATAAAATAAACCCCTCACTTCGGGTGCATGACCATAAAAGATATTACCCATATAAATAGAACAACCTTTATTCTCTGATTTAAACGAGTAACCGTCTCGCAATAAACAAGATCCAGATATAATGTTCATGCTCAACGCAGGCACTAAATAACAATTATTCAGGTTCATAACTAATCCCGATGGTAATCGAAGAGCGAGCGTGCCGACGGCGATCACATCAACCTTGGAACCATTTCCCACGCGCATCGTCACTTCGTTCTTCGCCAGCCTCCGTTTATTCCGCAGTTCCTGTTTAGAGTTGCAAATGTGAGCAACCGAACCGGTATCAAATACCCAGGCACTACAACGAGAGTTGGTAAGGTACACATCAATAACATGTATATCACATATACCTTGCTTGTTGTTGTTGTTGGCCCCCTTCTTGTCTGCCAGATACTTGGGGCAGTTCCGCTTCCAGTGGCCGCTCCCCTTGCAATAGAAACACTCAGTCTCTGGCTTGGGCCCAGCCTTGGGTTTCTTCACTGGATGAGCAACTGCCTTGCCACCCTTCTTAGAGTTACCCTTCTTGCCCTTGCCATTCTTCTTGAAACTGGTGGTTTTATTGACCATCAACACTTGATACTCCTTCTGGATGTCTGCCTCAGCGACTTTCAGCATCGAAAACATCTCGGCGATGGTTTTGTTCATCCCTTGCATGTTATACTGCTGCACGAAGCTCTTGTAGCTAGGCGGGGGTGACTGGAGAATTCTGTCAATGATAGCCTCGTCCGGGAACACAAGTCCCAGATCAGCTATGCGGGTATAGTACCCAGACATCTTCAGTAAGTGCTCACTGACAGACGAATTCTCCTCCATCTTGCAAGCAAAGAATTTATCGGTGGTCTCATACCTCTCGATCTTAGCATTCTTTTCAAAGATGAACTTCAACTCCTGGAACATCTCATATGCTCCATGACGTTCAAAACGCCTTTGAAGTCCTCCTTCCAAGCTATACAAAATGGCACACTGCACTACTGAGTAGTCATCCGAACGCGACTGCCAGGCGTTCATAACGTCCGCAGAGGCCTGAGGAGCGGGGGGTTCACCTAGCGGTGCATTTAGGACATAAACCTTTTGGGCAGCTGTGAGGATGATCCTCAGATTGCGGAGCCAGTCCGCAAAGTTGCTCCCATCATCTTTCAGTTTAGCTTTCTCTAGGAACGCATTAAAATTTAGGGGAGCTACTGCGCGAGCCATCTACAACAAAAGATTTGCAAAGACATTTTAGACTATTGTTCATGATAAGTGAGTTATTACCTAATCAAATTATTTATAACTCCCACTCAAATTGACATCCCTCTGGTCATTCGAGCGTGACATGATCCAGATTCACCAACCCAAGTCCGATCATCACGTGAGATGAGGTGGTGTCAACGGTGAACATCTACATGTTGATCATATCTACTATATGACTCATGCTCGACCTTTCGGTCTTCCGTGTTCCGAGGCCATGTCTGTACATGCTAGGCTCGTCAAGTCTAACCCGAGTGTTCTGCATGTGCAAAACTGGCTTGCACCCGTTGTATGCGAACGTAGAGTCTATCACACCCGATCATCACGTGGTGCTTCGAAACGACGAACCTTCGCAACGGCGCACACTCGGGGGGAACACAATTTTATCTTGAAATTTTAGTGAAGGATCATCTTATAATGCTACCGTCGTCCTAAGCAAAATAAGATGCATAAAAGGATTAACATCACATGCAAATCATAAGTGACATGATATGGCCATCAACTCGTGCTTTTGATCTCCATCTCCAAAGCACCGGCATGATCTCCATCGTCACCGGCGTCACGCCATGATCCCCATCATCATGATCTCCATCATCGTGTCGCCATCGAGGTTGTCGTGCGCCCACCATGCTCTTACTACTATTGCTACCGCTTAGCGATAAAGTAAAGCATTACATAGCGCTTAATGATTGACACGCATGTCATACAAAAATTAAAGACAACCCTATGGCTCCTGCCGGTTGCCGTATGCATCGACATGCAAGTCGATATTAACTATTACAACATGATCATCTCATACATCAAAAATATCTCATCATGTCATTGGCCATATCATATCACATACATACCCTGCAAAAACAAGTTAGACGTCCTCTAAATTGTTGTTGCATGTTTTACGTGGCTGCTATGGGTATCTAGCAAGAACGCTTCTTACCTACGCAAAGCCACAACGGTGATATTCAAGTTGCTATTTAACCTTCTACAAGGACCGCCTTGTTCTATTCCGATTCAACTAAGATAGGAGAGACAGACACCCGCCAGCCATCTTATGCAACAAAAGTCACATGTCTGTCGATGGAACCGGTCTCATGTACGTGGACATGTAAAGTTGGTCCGGGCCGCTTCATCCCATAATACCGCTGAATCAAGAAAGACTAAGGAGGGAAGCAATCTAAACATCAACGTCCACAAACCCTTTTGTGTTCTACTCGTGAAAGCATCTACGCAAGATCCTAGCTCATGATGCCACTGTTGGGGAACGTTGCATGGGAAACAAAAATTTTTCCTACGTCCACCAAGATCAATCTAGGAGATGCATCTACGAGGGGAGAGTTGGATCCACATACCCTTGTAGATCGCTAAGCGGAAGCGTTCAAGAACGCGGTTGATGGAGTCGTACTCGCCGCGATTCAGATCGCCGAAGATCCTAGCACCGAAGCAACGGTGCCTCCGCGTTCTTCACACGTACAGCTCGGGGACGTCTCCTCCTTCTTGATACAGCAAGGGGAAAGGAGAGGTTGATGGAGACACCGGCAGCACGACGGCGTGGTGGAGATGGTGGTGGAGGATTCCTGCAGGGCTTCGCCAAGCACCGCGGGAATACGAAGATTGTAGTGGGAGAGGGAGGGCAGCACCGAGGCACGAACGTGTGTGGCTGCCCTCCCTCTGCCTCTCTTTATATAGGGGGAGTAGAGGGGAGGGGGGCGCCCTAGGGTTTCCCCTAGGGGCCGGCGGCCAAGGCAGATGGGGAGGGGCGGCGCCCCCTGGGGCTAGGGTTTCCCCCCCCCCCAGGTGCCTTGCCCCCCAAGGCTAAGGGGGGTGCGGCAGCCCTAGGGGGGTCGACCTTGCTTGGCGCACAAGGAGAGGGCCCAGGGGGGGCGCACAGCCCTATGAGGGCTGTTGTGTCCCCCTTTGTGGCCCATTAGGCCCGAAACCCCTTCCGGGACCCCCGAAACCCCTTTCGGTCATCCGCCGATTTCCCGATACTCCCCGGAACACTTCCGGACTCTGAAACCTTTCATCCTATATATCAATCTTCGTCTCCGGACCATTCCGGAGACCCTCGTCACGTCCGGGATCTCATCCGGGACTCCGAACAACCTTCGGTAACCATGCACTGTTCTCACTAACAACCCTAGCGTCACCGAACCTTAAGTGTGTAGACCCTGCGGGTTCGGAAACTATGCAGACATGACCGAGACACTCCCAGGCCAATAACCAGTAGCGGGATCTGGATACCCATATTGGTCCCCACACGTTTCTCGATGATCTCATCGGATGAACCACGATGTCAAGGATTCAGGCAATCCCGTATACAGTTCCCTTTGTCTCGTCGGTATGTTACTTGCCCGAGATTCGATCGTCGGTATCTCTATACCTAGTTCAATCTCGTTACCGGCAAGTCTCTTTACTCGTTACCGTAATACATAATCCCGTGACTAACTACTTAATCACTTTGAGCTCATTGTGATGATGTATTACCGAGTGGGCCCGGAGATACCTCTCCGTCACACGGAGTGACAAATCCCAGTCTCGATCCATGTCAACTCAACAGACACCTTCGGAGATACCTGTAGAGTACCTTTATAGCCACCCAGTTACGTTGCGACGTTTGGCACACACAAAGCACTCCTACGGTGTCAGTGAGTTACATGATCTCATGGTCATAGGAACTTATACTTGACATGCAGAAAACTATAGCGATAACTGATACGATCAAAAGCTATGTTTAACGTTTGGGTCTCGTCCATCACATCATTCTCCTAATGATGTGATCCCGTTATCAAATGACAACTCATGTCTATGACCTGGAAACCGCGGTCATCTTTGATCAACGAGCTAGTCCTGAAGAGGCTTACTAGGGACACAAAGTTTGTCTATTTATCCACACATGTATATGAGTTTCCAATCAATACAATTATAGCATGGATAATAAACGATTATCATGAACAAGGAAATATAATAATAACTCTTTTATTATTGCCTCTAGGGCATATTTCCAACACGTTGATCTAGTTTGGTTTGGAGTTTCTGTCGTGCTCTTCGGATACGGTTGTGACATGGCGGTTGTGCTCTTTGTTCTACCTCTTAGCCATTCATGGCTTGAGATTAGGCAAGGTGAGTAGTGTGATGGTGTTGTCTTGGTAGATGTGGTTGCTAGCCTTTTGGTGTAGCATTGTGCTGAAAGGCCTTGCATCGGCATCTTGGTCATTTCTCCTATGAATATATGATACACATGCATGTGTCGATGCGTGAAGGAGGAGCACACACCCCCTCCCCCCAAGCAACCATGGCGGAGTCCAGATCGAATGCCAGCGAGGCGTCGGCATCGCCAGCATGCACCGCGACGTTTAAATCGAGCGCCGCTTGAAAGAGGAGCCGGAGGTGCCGCGCCGCACAGCCGGTACTCCCGCATCGGCAGGCCAGCCTTGGCCAGTTTGTCAAGGACAAACTGCTGCCCAGGGCCGCCAAGGAAGGAAGCTCGCGTCAAGCCCTACGCATGATGCATGTGGGGTGGCTCCCGATTCGGCCCCATGTGTTTGACTAGACATGGGCGGCCCGGTGGGGCCCCATGTGTTGACTACACATGGGGTGGCCCATACCACACGCCTATGTCACAATCTTGATACCGACAACATGTAGGGAATAGTGTTTCAATTACTACCCTGGGGACGTCATGGAGTGGTTTTGTCGTATAGTAGATAGGTAGTTTTCCATTGCTATGTACCGACTATATATATGCATGAATGCTGTCAGTACGGAGTTGCGAAAGGGAACATGTCCCAGAAAATATCTCACATGCTCCTCCTCCTCCTCCTCATTCTGGCGGTTGTATGAGGTTGGGCTAAGAATCTCCTATCATGGCCTCTGACCCTGTGTCCTACAATGGCCAGTAGAGTTTTGGCTATTTCCAAGCTGGATCCAAAGAATGGTTAAATCTAGAAAGTCGGGCACTTTGCCAAGAATGTCTCCTAAGTCAGTACGGATGCCAAATTCACTTATGTAAATTTGTTTACCGGAAATGAGCCATAGTTAGATAGAGTACGCATCTTCAAAAAGATCCCTTGGACTTCCCATATGAATTCATCAGCATGCAAGCATTATTACAATACTTATTCATAGTTTATTATACTCACAATGATGAAGCTACATCAAGAACAAATGTAGTTGCTGGGAAGATGATGTTTGTCCTCTGCAGCTAAGGTGGATAACTTAGAAATATTTCTGCATAAGGTCTGATCTTTGTGTTACGGTGATCACCCCTAGTAAATTGTTCTATGGCATGAACATTGGAGATTTTCTGACCTTGGTGTGTTGCTCGAACGCGTAGGCCATCTCGATCAACCTCGGCTCGTACCCCCTCAACCCACCAAAGCAGAGACCAAATGGTACCCCCATCTTGCCATACCCGGCTGGCACAGAGATGCCCGGCATGCCACCGATGGCGAGCACCGAGGATGCATCAGCGTTGGGCGTCACGATGGCATCTAGCTTGTGCTCCTTCATCAACTTCTCCAGCCCATTGGCAGACAACTTCTTAAGCTGACGGATCGCTACTCTCTCGGGAGCACCAATACCAGTCGTATTCTCGGCTGCTAGGAAGATGATCTGCCCGATTTCTTTCAGCTTCTCCTGCCATACATTAATGTAAGAGAATTAAATTACACAATATTTATTTGTTCAACTCTTCAGATATAAAAAGGTGAATGCTCCAGAATAAAACTAAACGAAATATAAAATTGGAGCTCACCTCAACCGGATGTGCATTGTTGAAAGCTATAATCTCTGCAAGTGATCGAACTGGGGAGTAGGATAAGTCTGATAAGTAAGAGTTGAGGCTTAACTTGAACTCTGCTGGTAATGCAATCTGTTGCCCATTGTTAAGGTTATCCATTATGATATCTAAATTGTCTATGGCCAGGTTCTCAATAAGAATAGCTCCTTGTTTCCTTAAAGAACATGTGCAGTGAACTATTAGAGAAAACATGCTATGAAACAGATATGTGGATTAATTTCACCAATATATACCTCATTGTGTTGAGATGTTGCCGGTAAACCATGTGCTGCACGGTCCCATTCGGGAAGTTGAAGAAGCCGTTGGGGACACCGATTATCTTCCCCTTTAATCCATCCATGTTTAAGAACTGCATATACCCGCCGCGGGGAATGTATTTGGAAGTTTTCCTCGTGGCTGCTGCATCACGAGCATCGTAGCCAACAATGGCGTCCAACACATGAACCGCATCTGCCACCGTGCGGCAAATAGGTCTGCAGTTACATAAATCTCAAGATTTTTTAAATTTGTTCATATATGCATTTCCTTAGGTTCTAAACAAAACCCTGTGGTTTGAACATGTCTGGAAATATATATGCATATGCAGAAAATTTCTATGCATAGGTAAGACCACACCTGACTGTACAAAAGTAATGAAAATAGACATATAGGCAACCACTTATTGAGATATATAGGACGCTTAGCAGCATTTGCAAAAAATAACAGAATGAGTCTTGCTCATTTGGTTGTGGAGGAGGATGTACAACTCCACGTCCAGAGTCTCTTTAACACCGACGTGGATTTTGTTTATAAACATTAACAGCGTGTCTCTCTCCCCGACTCAAGACTGCCACCGTCGCTCGCCAGCTATCCTCCTCCATTTCAGCCGCTTGCTCCTCCCGCGCCGCCAGCTGCTGCGACCTCGCCGCCTGCTCAGTTAATCTAGCGCGCCGCCGGCCGCCGGATCTCGCACGCAGCCGGCCGCCACCCGCCGGATCTCGCGCGCAGCCTACCTCCGGATCTGCGCGCCGCCGACCGTCGTCTGACCCAAAGCATGCGTGCCGCTAGCTGTTTGGATCTCGCGCAACGACGGACGCCGGCGAAGCATGCAGACGGCTGGCGGGCTGTGGTGCCGCTGCTCTTTGAGCAGCTTGTGCGGCTGCCGGAAAAGAAGACGGTTCCCGATACATCCGATCTGGGGCGTAATCAGGTTTGTATAGCGACGGGATCTGATTACACCGTATCTGATTACAGCCGTGGTAAAACAAACACGATTTGGCGGTAACTGATCCCGCTGTAATCAGATTACGTTACAATCTCGGTTACCAAACACCTCCTAAGGGTATTGCTGACTGCATTTTAAAAAAATATTGGATTCTTAGTACCATCTACAGAAAGTGAAATTTTATTTAGAGCTGGGTTCTCTCTAGCCTGGACCACTAACAATATTTATATGCTTACAAGGAGTAGCAACTAGCCAATTGGCGAGTTGAATATAAAGTGAACAAAAGTCCAACTTTTTGTAGCAAAAGAAGGCATCACCACCCCTTTTCTAGGTTAATTCCTACATTTGAAAATACTACTGTATCGAGAAGAATATCAAAACTAATATGGTTCTTTGAGAGATACCACTCTGCATCCGATATATACAGTATGTATTACCCCATATTAGGTATTTGATATGCTGAAGTCAAATGGTATCTAACCAGCAATATGCTATTTTTGAACGTGGCAAGTGGAAAAAAATTAGTGTCAATCGTCTATTAGAGAAAAAAGATGTTTCACCACCACGTCTCTGTATTCATGCATTTCAACATACTATATCGACAAGAATGAAATACATTTTCCTGAAAGATACCACTGAGCATCCGATATTGCACCCCATAAATATATTCTGAAGTCAAACGGTATCCCATAGGGCATATTCCCTATTTGAATCATGGCATGGCAAGTGGCAAAGTTTAGTCTCGAGCGTCTCTTACTACTCCATGGTAAAAAAAAAACAAAACAGGATGTTTCACCTCCACGTCTCTCAATTGATGCATTTCGATACTCTATGGACAAGAATATCAAAACAACTATATTTCTGTAACTGTAAGAGATACTACATGCCACTATATGCATCCCATATGTTATGTATTACCCCATATTTTGGTATCCGATATGCTGAAGTCAAATGGTATCTAGCCGGGCATATGCTATTTTTGAACGTTGAAATGGCAACGTCTTAATCGTTTCTTCCCACATATATTAGAAAAAAGAATGTCACACCACCCCGTCTCTCGAGTCTCGGTCGATGCATTTCGACATACAATATCGGCAAGAATATCACAAACAAATACAGTTCTTTGAGTGATCTTTTAGGGGAGTTTTTTGAGAGATAGCACTATATATGCATTTGTTTTAGTATGTGTCACCCGATATAAAAGTATGTATCTTATGATCTGATCTGCTAAAGTCAAAGGGTATCTAATCGGGCATGGCAAGTGGCAAATTTTAATAGCATGAGTCATCTCTTACCCGATGGTGTCTTGCCGTGGTGTGGTGGGGATGACTCCGGCTCGGCTGGTCAAGCCCACCGTCGGTTTGATCCCAACCACCGAGTTGAGCGACGCCGGGCAGAGTATGGAGCCGTCCCTCTCCGTTCCCAGCGTCACCGTGGCCATGTTCGCCGCCGCGGCGATAGCCGAGCCCCCGCTCGACCCGCATGGATCAGCTGAGAGCACGTACGGATTCTATATATGGCAGAACAATCGAGCAAGAGCAACCATTATTTGGTCAATTCATCGTTAAGAGGAAGGTCGACCCAACTGTAAATAAAATGAGAAAAATAATTCTTGTGTGGTGCTCTAATTACCCGGGCCTGGCCGCCGCGCGCGCTCCAGCCGTCTGAGCCATGCAGGCTGCGGAAGTTGGCCCACTCGTCGAGGTTGGCCTTGCCGAGCACCACCGCGCCGGCCTGGCGGAGGCGGCGCACCACGCCGGCGTCCCGCCTCGCCACGGACCCCAGCAGCGCCAAGGAGCCGGCGGTGGTGTTGAGCGCGTCGTGCGTGGCGATGTTGTCCTTGAGGAGGACGGGGACGCCGTGCAGGAGCCCGACGCCGGCGAGGTATTTGACGGACGAGTAGGAGCGGCGCTCGGCGTCGGCACGAGCGGCATCGCGGAGCGCGTCCGGGTTGACCTCGATGACGGCGCGGAGGAGCGGGTTGAGGCGCCGGATACGGTCCAGGTAGAGCCGGACGAGCTCCACGGAGGTGACGCTGCCGTTCTTGAAGCCGAGCTGGATGCTGGCCAGGGTCGCCTCTTCGATCTCGAACGCTCCGGCGGCGAGCACGAGCGTGCCCACGACGGCAGCCAGGAGCAGCCGAGACATCGTGCAGCGCGAGCACTTACGTGGAAGCGGAAATGCCGTCTCTCTCGGCTGGAAATGAACCTACTCCAGTGCTTCCTTCGCGGGTCAGAACATACTTGTGGCGTACACGCCTATATATAATTGGATAAGGAACCCGTACATAGACCAGATATCAATCTATATCTTTTTTTAGGGTGATAACAATAGCCCGTATATATCTAAGGCAGAGCACTAAAGAACATAAACATCCATGGTGACTGACCATCGACCATCGATGAAGTAGCCATTGGAGAAGAACGACGCAGCCGGCCATCTCGTCCTAGAAATTAGAGGAACATCATCACCCATTTGCTTTACAAGTCACGGTAGACACACACACCTATGGACACGCCGAAAAAGTTTTTTTTACCGGAGCCCGGGGCTACCGGTAGAGCATCATCCACCGTTAAACGTTGCTTTGAGATTGATCTGACTCGAGACCTCACCATGCTTTTGTTTTTATCTTTTAGCAATACAAATCTTATACAAACAGATATATACCCCGCTAGACGGGGTCCACAACAGCACTTTTTGTTAGGTGTCAGGGTGACAGCAAACAGGTGCACCACGGCTGCATGCAAACACTAAATACATGCACTTTGTTTTCCATGTGACATTTTAAAAGGTTGATAACTGTTGAACTAAATATCCAGTTTTGAACCTTTTTATATTTTGAATTCAGGGCGACAAGACCTTTAAAACAAGATCAATCTTGGATACACTTTGGCTAGTTTGAATTTAATCGTTTCACTCATTTCAGAAAAACGCATTTCAGTCAGTTTCACGTTTCACGAGTTCCAGAAAACCTTTCAGCCACTTTCACATTTCAATAGATTCAAAAAACACATTACGCCCATTTACAAAAGTTAGATTTCACTCATTTTAGAAATCACATTTTACTATATTTAACGTATCTCACACCGAAATATTTGTTATGTGTATGGAAAACAAATTGCACTCATTTCAAATATTGGTTTCACTCAATTTGAAAAATATTTCATTTACTTCAGCAAACTGGTTTCACTCATTTCAGAAAAATTGTCAGTTAAAAAAACAATTTCACTTGTTTCAAAAATAGATTTCACTTGTTTCAGAAAACGCATTGCACTCATTTGCAAAACTAATTTCACTTTGAATTTACGGAAAATATTGAGATGTATTTCACTCATAAAAATATCAATATCAAAAACTAAAAAAAAAGCAGTTTCATACAAAATATTGGTTATATTTCACATTTTACAATAACTTATTTCACTCATTCCAGGAAACATATTACACTCATTCAATTGAAATAGTATATTTCACTTGTTTCAAAAAAACAGATTTCAATCGTTACAAAATGTATTGATTTCACTAATTTCACTAGTTTCAGAAACACATTACGCTCATTTTCAGTTGAGGAATACATTATGCTCACTCAATTGAAATACTCCTATATTTCACACGTTTCAAAAACTAATTTTTAACTAATTTCACTCGTTTCAAATGCATTACACTTTTGAAATACTTATGTGGGTTGTGATATAATAAATATCGCAGTTTTGAACTATGATTTAACGAACCTTAGTTCCAAATTACGACAATTATTTTAGATCAGAGGGAGTACTACTGAGATGCCATGGCTTCGTGAAAATATAAAGAAAATAAAAGGAATGAAGACTTATAAATCTTCAAATCACAAACAAAACGAATATTTTCATGATAGACTTTTCCAAATTCCTATGTGTTAAGCCATTTCTTAGAAGTTTAAAAAAAATGTGTACGCTCCCATCCCTAATATCATATAAGAACTTTTACAGCAAAAATTCGCAGCGGCACGCAGGTTTGGGGGCATGCACTTGCAGAAATGCCAGCCACCGTCAATTTGCGCCGTGATCCGTGCACACGTCTTTCACGGAAATTCATTGGAAAATGAATGGAAATTCTTAAATGTGTGAATACCGGACAATATACATGGTTCTTATGTACAAATACGTCCTCAGCGTTTTTTATAGTAGTTGCAGCCGACGCAACCCGGGTTTTTTTTTGTAGTAGATGCAACCTCTGCAACCCGGCTGCAACTGCAACTCATCATACTCAAGCGCAACTACAAGTGTATAAAGCGGTCGGAATCAGATCGGGGCAGGGGAGGGTGTTTGGCAGTGGGCTGTTCTTTTTGTAGTAGTTGCAACAACCACAACCCGGTTGCAACTGCAATTCATCCTACTCAAGCGCAACTGCAAGCGGTATATAAAGCGACCGCAACTAGGTCGGGGGAGAGGTGTCAACAATAGAATGTTTTGTTTTAGTATTTTTTGTAGTAGTTGCAACTGCAACTCATCATATTCAATCGCAACTACAAGGGATATGAAGCGACCTGGTTGGGGGAGGGTAATCGGGGGGTTGTAGGCAGTGGCTGTTTTTTAGGGTGTTTGTGTAGTACTTGCAACCCTCGCAACTCGGCTGCAATTGCAACTCATCCTACTCAGGTGCAACAGCAAGTGGTATAATTAAAGCGACGACAACCGGGTTAGGTGAGGGTTGTCAGGGAGAGGGAGAGTTATTGGCGGTGACTTTTTTTTGTAGTAGTTGCAACCGTCGCAACCCGGTTGCAACTGTAACTCATGCTACTCAAGCGCAACTACAAGGGGTGTAAAGCGACCGAAATCGGAACGGGGCAGGGAGGGTTGTCAGCGGCGGGCAGTTCTTCTTTGTAGTAGTTGCAACCACCGTAACTGGCTGCAACTGCAATTCAGCCTACACAATCACAACTCAGGCGGTATATAAAGCTACCGCAGTTGGGTCGAGGGAGAGGTGTCTGCGATGGAATTCTTTGTTTTATGTTTATTTTTTGTAGTTGTTGTAACCTCTGCAACCCGGCTGCAACTGCAACCCATCATACTCAAGCGCAACTGCAAGGGGTATGAAGTGACTGCAACCTGGCTAGGAAGGGTTGCCGGTGATGTTTTGTTTCATTTTTTTAAGTATAGTTCAAACTGCCGCAACCGCCTGCAATTGCAATTCATCCTACTGAAGCGCAAATGCAAGCGGTATATAAAGCAACCGCAACCGGGTTGAGGGAGGGGTGTCGGCGGTGGAATGTTTTGTTTTAGGTTGTTTTTGTAGTAGTTGCAACCTCGGACACCCAGCTGCAACTGCAGCTCGACATACTCAAGCGCAACTGCAAGGGGTATGAAGCGCGACGGCAACTGGGTCGGGGGACGGTTGTCGGGGGGGTGGGGGTGTTGGTGGTGTGATGTTTTGTTTTAGGGTTTTTGTAGTAGTAGTAGTAGTCGCAATCGCCGCAACCTAGCTACAACCACAATTCATCACACTCAAGCGCAATTGCAAGGGGTACGAAGCGACCGCAACCGGGTCAGGGAAGAGTTGTCGTTGATGTTTTGTTTTAGTTTTCTTGGGTACTGTATTTGGAACCACCGCAACACGGCTGATAATACTTCCTAATGGGATCGTCGTGTGCAAGTTGGGCTCCTAAAATTAATACTTCTTAATTATAATTATAATAATAATAATAATAATAATAATAATAATACTATTATTATTATTATTATTATTATTATTATTATTATTATTATTATTATACAAGTGTTTTCTAACTAGATTATATTTTGCAAGTTTTTTAAATGGGATCGCAACTGTAAGTTTTCAAATTTGGATCGCACCAACAAGTTTTTCAAATGTGTCCGCAACTGTAATTTTCTAAATAGGATTGTATTGCAAGTTTTTTAAATGGGGTAGCAACTGTAAGTTTGAAGGTCTGGTCGCAAATGCAAGTTTTGAAATTCGGATGGCAACTGCAAGTGTTTGAAATCAGGTTACAATTGCAATTTCCAAATGGGATTGTATTTGCAAGTTTTTGAAATGGGGTCGCAATTCCCCGTTTTCAAATTGGGATCGCAACTGCAAGTTTTCAAATTGGGATCACAACTGTAAGTTTTTCAAATGAGGTCGCAGCTGTAATGTTATAAATGTGATTGTAATTGCTAATTTTAAATGAGGTAGCAACAACAAGTTTTTAAGTCGGGCCGCAGTTGTGAGTTTTCAAATTGGGATCACAACTTCATGTTTTTCAAACGAGCTTGCATCTCGAACTTTATTAGTGGGATTGTAATTTCAAGTTTTTAACACGGGTTCGCAATTGCAACCCACACGCGACTAGAGTTGAGCATAGTTTGTCTTTTTTTTACCTTTTCTTTTTAAAAAATTCTATGACACCCCATCCACAACATCCCACACACAAGTAGACTTGCATGCAACAAAATTCCATTGTCAGGTCAGCAGCCACTGCACATAGAGACAATGCTCACGCTGGAATTACAAGGAGCCTTCGCTGCAAAATAAATGTTTTTCTAACTTAATTTTTTTCAAGAAATCTGGGTGCAGCTGGCTCACATTATAATGTCTAATACACAGTTACAAGGAAAAGAGGAAAATTCTTGCGGCAATTGACTAGTAATATGCTCATCCAGTTCGTAGATGGCTGTAAGCCCTTTTTTCGGGGTTCCAAATGGATGAATACACATACACACACAAAAACAACAAATAAAAGAGATACACCGACATGGCTGGACACACCGCTCAGTCCACTAATGGGCCATACTAACGACCCAGACAAGGCACGTAGTAAGAAAACCAGCCAAAACCATAGTTTTCCCTCTAGTTAGGGTTTTGGTTCTCGCGCTGGCGATTTTTCGCCGCCGTCGAGTTTTCTGGCCGTCCCTGCCGTCGATCTTCTTCCTACCGGGTGAGCGACCTGGTCTGCGATCCTCGATCGCGCCAAGCCATAGCAAGCCTTGTGAGTTTAGGAAATTCGGTAGGCCTTTGTAGCCACCTTGTAGGTGTACGCATCATGTTCCACTTCTCACTTTGTAGGTGAAGAGGGTGGACGAGTAGGAGAGGAGAAATGGAAGCCACCATGCATGCATCACCTGCATGGATTGCATTTCACTTACTCTGGTCCCAGCTGGCTTGAGCTAGAGGGGTGTACATATTGGGTACTAGCTATACTAGACTTAAAGTTGAGGATATGGTCGGACTTGTTTTTTTAAGGCAAACTCACAAAGTCACAAAGATTTATTCAACCGTCACAAGGTTTATAGGGACGAAGAAATTGTCTCTGGGTGCTCTAATCAAACATGGCGGCGGCCAACCCCTAGGGATAACACAAGCTTTGCTAGTTTGTGAGCATCGGTATTCGAGGTTCTAAATTCATGGCTAAATATACAAGAATTAAACGACATTGGGATTTGATTTCGTGCACAATTGCTCCTTATGCTGACGTCCCTTCTTGATAGCTTCCACTTGCTAGCTTGCAATATGAAACCACTTGCACTCTCTGGATGTATAGGTCAATATGAAACCAATATGAAACCACGTTTATCTTCACGTGTCCCTCCCTTGGTGGTATCCATGCAGAAGAGCGGGCTGGCGCCGCTGCAGCTCGAGACTCCGACTTCTTCAGTGTTTGCAAATCAGCTAGGTAATGAGTGATGAAGCTGTTTGTTTCAAACGGTGTCCGAAATATCCCCTCTTGAATGACCTTACATGTTCTCAAAAATAAAATGACCTTACATCGTGCATACCATATCGCCCGCATAGCAACAAGTAAGATTGCAAATATCTAATAATGCTCCACATCAGCCATTACGTAAAATTTTCACGTACCTTTACGTACATCAGCCACATCAGCAAATCCCTATCCGCCCCCCTCCTTTGCCCGACCAGCCCTCACCTATTCTTTGTTTGTCCTCGTCCACACAACCGCCACCAGCTCATCTCCGTCAGACGGCAGCTCCAAACTGAAGCATCCCATGAAATGTCTTATATGAAGAAGACATTATCTGTTTGTTTGATCTGCATCTCTGTGTGTGTGAGAGAGAGAGCTCTGTTAATCGCAAAGTTAAAGTTTAAGTGATTCAATATGTTATATCTTTTGCACTGACTACTCGATTCTTCGGAGGATCCGATAACAACTGCTCATAGCATTTCATCAAAAATACTGCAAGTACACATATAAACATAGAAATTATTGCACAGTAAATAGGGTGATTCTTGTAGTGATGCGGAGGCGACGGCCACAAAGAGGTTGTGTGTGCGTGATGGTCCGAGGTGCTGCACGTCCATGTACGTGTGGAAAAGACACACCCATGGTGGCGCCCCGCATGGACCTACTAGCTAGCTACTCCGTCCGTTCCTAAATATAAATATTTATAAATATTTCACTGCAGACTACATACGAAGTAAAATAAATGAATCAAGACTCTAAATGCATATATATACATCCGTGTGTGGTTTATAGTAAAATCTCAATAAAAACTTATATTTTTAGGAACAAAGGAAGTAGTATGGTCTATCATTTTGAAGCGATACTGTAGTACGTCGTTTCATGCGTGGAGGAGCAGTCCTTTTATATCTCTCCTCGGATGCACCGCAACAACTTTCCATGTACATATATACATCAGGAAAGGTAAGGACGCCTACGCTGCGCACAGTACACAAGTACTATAGTGGTGTATCGTTTTCCAGCGATACTCTGTGGTGGTCCTTTGGTATCCCTCCCGGGATACACCGCAACCATTTTCCATGTTTGCGCACCCTCATATTGTGATTTATTTTATCTTTTTTCCCTGTTTCCATCCAGTGATTCCTGCCTAGCACCAAACGAACGAGCCTTCCTGACACCAAACGAGCCTTCATGTCCCGCTTCCTGCCCTATATCACCGTGTCCCATTTGTCTCTTCCTTCCTAGCACCAAACGAACGAGCCTTCCAACCTCGCCGACAACTAGCTCCATGCAGAGTAATTTGACAAAATTTAGATACGTAGTGCTAACCAGAGGTGGAGGACGAAGAAAAATTAAGGTGTGGCGAAGTCTTAAGCAAAGATTTTTTTTATGCAAACCAAAAGAGTCAATACACACTAACATTGCACACCACAAACGAATAACCAAATACAATGAAAATATAGACATGTTTCAATAGAAAAACAACCTAAAATATAACGATAGTGAAGGTTTCAATGACGTCTAGAAGACCCAGGCAATGGCAGTGCCCTACCCTCCGGCAATTCACAGTTTCACACCATTAAATTATCACTACATTGCATTGCTTCCAAGATGTCAAAAAGTGTTCTCCAAAAATGATTTAAAAGTCAGAAAATATACATGCCTCTAATCTGAATAATTACAGCTCGTACAGTACTAAAAATGATTTCCAATTGCAATAGAAGAGATAAATCATTGGAATTGGAACTGATGATTGCTGTAGATTACAATGTATCAAAAAATGCTACAAAATTCAGAACATATACCTTTCACGTTTTGCCCCTTCCCCTTACTCTCCATCTTCTCCAGGCCGAGACGAGAAGGACGCGAAGCTGGGCAGCTGGCTGCCGCCGCGCTGTGCTGCCACACCGTCCGCTAGGCCCAGCCGCAGCTGCCGCTCGCCGCATGCCCGCGTCCCTGTCTCGGCACCGCCCAACCACGCCTCACGCTTGCCCAACGAGTGCTCGACGCCGACGCGCCGCCCTGTCGTCCGCCACTCCGCCAACTCCTGGCCGCCGCCGCCATGCTAGGGTTCGCTGTTTGCTGCGTGCGTATGCCGGTTTGCGGGAGTGGTTGCGTCGATGTTTGCCTGGCTTGAACCGCTCGATGCGTCGTTCATGTGCGATGTGTCGCTAGAAGGCCCAAATAATGGGCTGGCTAAGGCTGCCTGGCCCAATAAAATGAATGGCCTCTCCCTATAATATCTCTACTTAACGATTCCCAGCGATTAGCGAATGAAGCGTATATGTATAAAAAAAATTGGACCAAATCAAGGTGTGGCGACTGCCACACCTCGCCCACCGGGGTCCTCCGCCACTGGTGCTAACATTCTTCATCCGAACAACTTCTGTTTCATCATATAATGTTATCTTGTTGACATCATCAAAATTGACACTGCTTAAGTTCTTCACCTGTAGTATGATCTTCCACCGACCTTTGAGCTTGTGGAACTTGTGATGAACTTTTCAATGTTTGAAGGCGGTGGTAAACCTTGCATTGATTTGTTTTGCACACTCCTCATGATGCATCTCTTTGAACAATGTTTTCCCTCAGACTGAATCTTCTCTGTGTAATAACATTGCATTTCATCAACAACTTGGGGCTGCCACGCCACATTATTACCTGGCATATCCATGTGGCATCATTTCAATTTTATAATGCGCAGTCTGAATAACACCACTGAGATGGATATACCATTGCACTCATACCAAGGAAAAGATATACCTTTGAAAGAAATCATGGTTAGAAGTTCAATGCAGAAAAGACAAAAGTAGTTCTTGTAAGTCCTAATACAACTTAGAATCAACAAACTCAAACATAAAGCCAACCATTGGACACATATTGCCTATTTCTCTACATATTGGCTGCCATGATATCCCTATTTCGAAGCACCTCCTTTTGTTCCTCACGTAAACCCCATTGGACATGGCCAGCTGATCTTGGATATTGTTCAAACCAGTTTTGCTCACTGTAGACTCGTTCATCTGGACCCCTGCTTAGTAATAGCCAGTTGACCTATGAAGTTATTTTATAATTTATGTGTACCAAGATGAACACTGTACTATACCTTCAAATAGGTACCAAATCATGGGGTTGCCTTGAGTTCTCAACGGTGTATCGAGTGTTCGATGCCTAAGTATTTCTGGGCCAAGTTTCCCAATTGCAAATAAAACTCTGTTGGAGTAGCGACTCGTTGTTTCACCTGACCTTGTGAAATGGAAACTAATATCGATATTTTATTGTGATGCCCTACTGTAGCGAGGAACATGGCTACTTGTTCCTGAACAGTACAATGCCATGTATCTTGAAGTGGTCCCATACTTGACGCAGAGATTCTGCACCCGAGCTCAAATAAGCTCGGGTGAACAGTAAAATCAAAACAAAATCGAAAAAATAAAAAATTCAATTTTTTATGGAGAAACATTGACAAAAGTTTTAAGTGCTTGCAAAATTTTGTCATTAAATCACATTTCTAGAAGGCGTGGCAAAAAAAAAAATCGGTACTCTGAAAATGCTACTTTCAAAAGCATTTCGGAGCACTGAATTTGTTTTTTTTTTTTTGCCACACCTTACAGGAATGTGATTTCATGACGAATTTTCGATTTTACTGTTCACTGAGCTCAAATGAGCTCGGGAGCAGAAGGGCACTTTCGTCCCATACTCTGTAATTTATGACACGGTTGGAAGAAAACTGTTTTTCCCATGCGCAATTCCGCAATGCAGTGTTTCTCCTCGCCACAATAAAGTTTCCGTAGATATGCCATTCTATCTTTATTTGTCTCTAACAATGAGTATCTTGTAGGGTGACTAGAGTTGCTTTGATATACGACAAATGTATAATATGACACCACAAAAGCACTGGAGAACGCAACTTTTCGGTTTATTTGCGCACTGTCGTCCATATATAAATCAGTCAAATAAAATTAAATATTATAGTGACTTACACAACACGGGGTCGTTAGTGTATATAGTGATAAGCAGACCTAACAAATTAATTCAGATCCTTGTAAAGTAGATATATATATAGCTCCATATACATGTTTCAGTATGGACGAAATCAAGGAATAAGATGGGGATGTACGTTCCAGTACAAATCAACACTTAATTATGCTAGCACCTAATTTCAGTTTGGCCAGAGCTAATAAGATGGGGTGTTGGGTGCCAGTATCCTGCCCGTACCAATCCTATGCTAAAGACAGGTCACCCAAGAAAAATCCAACCATGAAGACCACGAGGAATATATACAACTATTCAGGATTTGTAGTTTCTAGTACTAATCAATCCTTGATCCAACTAATCTAGTAAGAAGAAAATAGAGATTTGTTGTAGACTAGTCCATCCATCTGTAGAGTTTGGCGTGGATTAGTTTCGTGCATTCCAAGTCACCATCAAAGGCGAGCATCCCGGTGGAGCAAGGATTTTCTGGCACAACGAGGCTAGCTGCCCTCAGAAGCAAAATTGTACATATTTGGGTTACCAAACGGGTAGCCTAACTTAGCAAAACAAAAACGGCTTTTGCTAAATAACCAATGGCACAACAAACTAATGCGAGCAGCAGAGCAGACAAAGCAAGAGCTACAAGAAAAGAGGAAAACCGACGAGTAATTCATTCATCTCCACTCTAGAAGGTTTCCATCCATGACGGTCGACCGGTGGGTGTTAGGTGGACTCACCATCAACGTGAAAATCGTCGCTAGGTGGTCTATGGATTTGGATATAATTTTTATTATTTCGAGTGTACGTTGTACTAACATGATTGAAGATGAATAGATTGAAAGTTTTTTCGAAAAAAAAACATGAAACGGCCGAGGTACGCCCTCACCTACGTCACATCAAATCAAAGAAAGAAACCAATCAGCTGGCCCGCCACGCCCGCCCACGTGAACTCTGTATGCACTCCCCCGACACATCTGTTCTGATGAACATTAAACTCAAAAGAAAAATTAAAAGGAATTGAAAATATTCAAAAAAACGTGTGAAACATTCACAACACTACGTACATCCTCACCCGGCCGGCCATGTGAACCTCTACGTACTATGTTCTATGTATGCACTCCCCGTGAACCAACCGAGCGATCCGAGCGGTTATATATCACACAATGGGGAAGGGAACTGAAGCTCAAAGAAAGGCCGCATGGGATCGCGATACCACCACGTGGTGATGGTGCCGTACCCGGCGCAGAGCCACGTCGCGCCATTGATGCAGCTAGCGAGCCTCCTCCACGGCCGCGGTGCCCACGTTACCTTGGTCCACACGCGGTCCAACTACCGCCGCCTCGTGGACGCCAAGGGCGAGGCCGCCGTGCGCCCCTCCTCCCCGGGCTTCCGCGTCGAGGTCATCGACGACGGCCTCCCCCTCTCCGTGCAGCACCACGACGTGGCCGGCGTCGTCCGCGCCCTGCGCCGCAACTGCCGGGGCCCCTTCCGCGCGCTGCTCGGCAAGCTGCCCCCCGTGACCTGCGTGGTGGCGGACACCGTCATGACCTTCGCGGCCACGGTGGCCAGGGAGGCCGGCGTGCCGGACGTCGGCTTCTTCACCGCCTCCGCGTGCGGCCTCATGGGCTACTCCCGGTACGGCGAGCTCATCAAGCGAGGCCTCGTCCCTCTCCCTCTCCAAGCTGATGCGAGCTGCTTGGCAACGGCGATGGCGACGCCGCTCCCCTGGGTGCCGGGCATGCCCCACATGCGGCTCAAGGACATGCCGTCCTTCTGCCACACCACGGACCCCGACGACCCCATGGTGGCCGCCACCCTGGAGCAGATGCAGACGGCCCTCGGCTCAAAGGCCATCGTCCTCAACACCGTGTACGAGCTGGAGAAGGACGTGGTGGACGGCCTGGCCGCCGTCTTCCCGCCGCTCTACACCGTCGGCCCGCTAGCGGAGGTGGCCGGTGGTGGAGGGGTAGTGGGAGGCATGGACATCAGCATCTGGCAGGAGGACGCGGACTGCCTGGCCTGGCTGGACAAGCACAAGGCGTCGTCGGTTGTGTACGTCAACTTCGGCAGCATGCACGTGATGGCGGCCGCGCAGCTGCGGGAGTTCGCGCTGGGGCTGGCCAGCTGCGGCTCCCCGTTCCTGTGGGTGAAGCGGCCGGACGTGGTGGACGGCGAGGAGGAGGAGGAGGGGGCGGAGGAGGTGCTGGCCGCGGTGGCGCGCGGCGCGGGGCTGGTGGTGCCGTGGTGCGCGCAGCCGGCCGTGCTGAAGCACCCGGCGGTGGGCCTGTTTGTGACCCACTGCGGGTGGAACTCGCTCCTGGAGGCGGCCGCGGCCGGGCAGCCGGTGCTGTGCTGGCCGCTGTACGCCGAGCAGAGCACCAACTGCCGGCAGGTGTGCGAGTGCTGGGGCAACGGCGCGGAGCTCCCCGGAGAGAAAGGGGTGGAGCATGGCGTCGTGTCGGCCCTCGTGAGGGAGATGATGGAGGGGGAGCTTGGGAGGGAGAAGAGGGCCCAAGCGGCCCACTGGAAGGCCGCCGTCGAAATGGCGACCACGGAAGGAGGTTCGTCTCGCCGCAGCCTCGACCGCTTGGTGGAGCACGTCCTGCTGCCGCCTGCTTCTCTTGCCCATGCCACCACCACCGCACAATAAGCACTCTGTACGTGCGTTGTATGGGTCGTTAGTATGAGCTGTGTGTCCAGACTTGTCTGTGTCTCTCTTTCATTTTTTTATTTTTGTGTGTGCGCATGTGTATTCATCCATTTGGGACACAAAAAAAGGGGCCTAAAACCATCTACGAATTGGATGAACATATTACTAGTCCAAATTGCCGCACGAATTTTCCCTCCTTTTCTTGTAATTGTGTATTAGACAGTATAATATGAGCCAGCAGCACCCAGATTTCCTAAAAAATATATTAACAAGTTAGAAAATATTTATTTTGCAGCGAAGGCTCCTTGTAATTCCAGCGTGAGCATTGTCTCTATGTGCAGTGGATGCTAAGAGCAATTCTAGCAGACCCCGCATCCGGCCAGCCCGGCCGCAAAACGTGTTTGCAGTTGGCGAAAAAACGGCTTTGCGGGCCGGCACGGACGGCCGCAGATGCAGACCCCGCATAACTGATCCGTAAAAAAGAATATTCACGGAATATGCTCTTTTACGGGTCAGCTTTGCGGGGTCTGATCTGGCGTAGCTCCTCCTTGCCCGGCTAACCTAAATTTGCACCTTAATTTGATCCAACATAATTCATTTCTTTGCTTTTTCAACAACATTACATACATAAGATATCACCAAATCTTTGCTAGAATAGCAAGACCAAAGAAAACAAGAACCACAAGGATGCATTTTAGAATATTTCCAACTTTCATAACTGCTCCCAATAGTTGAAGCAATATCTTCTTCATGCACTCATTGTTGATCTGTGGATTCTTAATCTTGCATTCTTATTATTCTTTGGTTCTAAAAGAAGTAGAGGTTGCTTCCCCTCTAGTTGCACATGCAGTTGCTTCATTGCCTTCGATTGTACTAAGAAGTGCATGAACGTCTATTAAGTTTCTTTCTATCAATAAATCATTGTATTCGCCTTCCCAACACCAAAATGAGCATCGATCTTCCTACACACATGAATGAGCATGTTCGACAAGAGCTACCGCAATTGAACCAAAGAATAAGCTATGAAAATGAGCCACCGCAAGTGCACGTACCTGTGCAGTCGTCGCACTGTATGAGCGGCATCGGCGAGGCATAGAGCCGCTGCGCGAGCGCCAAGCCCGGTGGACGGCCGGACGAATCCATGCCCGCAAACCGTCGGCGGCGGCGGGGGAACGAACCCGTACCTGCATGCGGTGATGCGACCTTGCCGGGGCTGCGGGAGATGCTATCCGACCATTCCATCGCTTGGCGCAACCACCGGCGGCCGGAAAAGCCAAATCCGGCGGCCCGCGATGAAGGGCCGCAGATCCGCAACTTTCTGGCCTGCCGACGCGAGAGGGGGGAGAGGGGAGGCCTCGTGCGTGTGCCGGCCTTTCGGCATGCTCCCACCGGCTGCTTTCGCCGGAATCTTGGGCGACGAGGCGAGGGGGATAGGGGAGGTGGTTGGTGGGGAAAGCGTGGGCTGAAATGCCCCCCCCCCCCACCAACCGCTTCCGCTTATATGCAGGGCACCGCAACGGCGAGGGGGGAAACCCGCGTATTCGCGGGTTGGGGCCGAGGTTTTGCTGCGCTCCTCAATTTTTTTTTGCGGGACGGACGCGTTTGCGGGGTCTGTTCGGGCGGGATTTTCCGCGCGGACCCGCATTTCGGCTGTTATTTTGCAGGTCGGGGCCGGATGCGGGTTCTGCTAGAGTTGCTCTAACCTAACAATGGAATTTTGTTGAATGCAAGCCTACTTGTGAGTGGGATGTTGTGGATGGGGTGTCATACAATTTTTAAAAAGAAAAGGTAAAAGAAAGAAAAACTATGGGCAACTACTCTAGTTGCGTTTGGGTTACAATTGCAACCCCATGTTAAAAACCGTAAATTACAATCCCACTTATAAAATTGCAGTTGCAAGCTCATTTGAAAAACCTGAAGATTTGATCCCAATTTGAAAACGTAGCTGCGACCCGACTTAAAAACTTTCTGTTGCTACCCTATTTAAAAACTTGCAGTTACAATCGCATTTATAAAATTGCAGTTGCAACCTCATTTGAAAAACTTACAGTAGTGATCCCAATTTGAAAACTTACAGTTGCGATCCCAATTTGAAAATTGGGAATTGTGACCCCATTTGAAAAACTTTCAAATACAATCCCATTTCGAAAGTTGCAATTGTGACCTGATTTCAAACACTTGCAGTTGCCATCCTAATATGAAAACTTGCATTTGCGACCAGACTTTAAAACTTACAGTTGCTACCCCATTTTAAAAACTTGCAACACAATCCTATTTAGAAAATTATAGTTGTGGCCTCATGTCAAAAACTTGCTCATGTGATCCCAATTTGAAAACTTACAGTTGCAATCCCATTTTAAAAACTTGCAAAATACAATCCCATTTAGAATAAACCTGCAAAACACAGTTGCAATCCTATTTAGTTGACTTGATGGTCAACTATCAAAAACCGGTCAAAATCAGTCAAAACCACCACAAGGTTGTCTTTTGTCCGGTTTTGAAAGTTCAAGGTTGTAAATTACACGATTTCGTAGTTCAGGGTTGTGTTTTAGACTTTGGTGGTAGTTCAAGGTTGTAATATGGACTTCTCTCTTTGTGATTTGCGGACTTATAAGTCCTTGTTCCTTTTATTTTGTTTTATTTACACGAAGCCATGGCATCTCAATAGTACTCCCTCTGATCCAAAATAATTATCGTAATTTTAAACTGAGGTTAGTTAAATCGTAGTTCAGAACTACGATATTTATTATGGATCAAAGGGAGCAATTATTTATTTATTTGCAATCATGCATTCAAGAAAGGCTCTCACTATGTAGAGCCTAAAGGCATCTTTGGATCCTTAGGACAGAACTACATGAACAGGAAGATACACTCAATAATGTTATAGAAATACAATAAGTATGAAAACTGTACAAACTGTTGTTTCGATACAACAGAGAGAAGACAGAAAATGGCCGACTCCTGTCCGAATGGGTGGAAGGAGAGGTTGGAACAAATACAAAGTCCATACATAAGAATATGATAGTGTCATCCTTTGTATATAAAGGGTGGCAAACAGTACTCCAATTATTGGAACCGTAGGTTCTACAAAAATCATATATACGCTAAAATAAGGCCTAAATTCTAAAGCATGGTTTCTGAGAAGCAGACCGGTAATGTACTGCCAAATCGTCCACGGATTCGCCAACACAAATTTGTCAACTAAAATGTAAGACCCCCC
>LR738715.1:883164624-883238173 GCA_902687465.1 Secale cereale | reverse complement strand
GGGGGAGGGACGAAGGTGGGCGGACGAGGAGGGAGGGGGGCGCGCCGCCCCGGCCGCCTCCCGGGGAGACGGCGGAGGCGGCTAGACGAGGAGGAGGGGAAAGGGGGGAGGAGGGGCGGGGCGGAGCGCAGCTGCGGGAGTTCGCGCTGGGGCTGGCCAGCTGCGGCTCCCCGTTCCTGTGGGTGAAGCGGCCGGACGTGGTGGACGGCGAGGAGGAGGAGGAGGGGGCGGAGGAGGTGCTGGCGGCGGTGGCGCGCGGCGCGGGGCTGGTGGTGCCGTGGTGCGCGCAGCCGGCCGTGCTGAAGCACCCGGCGGTGGGGCTGTTTGCGACCCGCTCCTGGAGGCGGCCGCGGCCGGGCAGCCGATGCTGTGCTGGCCGCTGTACGCCGAGCAGAGCACCAACTGCAGGCAGGTGTGCGAGTGCTGGGGCAACGGCGCGGAGCTCCCGAGAGAGAAAGGGGTGGAGCACGGCGCCGTGTCGGCCCTGGTGAGGGAGATGATGGAGGGGGAGCTTGGGAGGGAGAAGAGGGCCAAAGCGGCCCACTGGAAGGCCGCCGTCGAAACGGCGACCGCCGAAGGAGGTTCGTCTCGCCGCAGCCTCGACCGCTTGGTGGAGCACGTCCTGCTGCCGCCTGCCTCTCTTGGCCATGGCACCACCACCACACAATAAGCAAGCTGAATGAGATATATACTTTGGTCTCATTCAACTGACCTCGCCATGTATCCATACTGGTATTTTACCTCCATGATCGACCGCGTATGCCTAGTTTTCTTGGTAGGCTGGTTTTCTTTCTACGTGCGTTGTATGGGTCGTTACTATGAGCCACTAGTGGGCTGAGCTGTGTGTCCAGACTTGTCTGTGTCTCTCTTTTATTTTTTTTATTTTTGTGTGTGCATGTGTATTCATCTATTTGGGACAAAAAAAAAGGGCCTAAAACCATCTACGAATTGGATGAACATATTACTAGTCCAAATTGCCGCACGAATTTTCCCTCCTTTTCTTGTAACTGTGTATTAGACAGTATAATCTGAGCCAGCAGCACCCAGATTTCCTAAAAAAATATTAACAAGTTCAAAAATAGTTATTTTGCAGCGAAGGCTCCTTATAATTCCACCGTGCGCATTGTCTCTATATGCAGTGGATGCTAAGAGCAATTCTAGCAGACCCCACATCCGGTCGGCCCGCAAAACATGCTTTGCAGTTCGCGGAAAACAGCTTTGCAGGCCGGCGCAGATAGCTGCAGATGCAGACCCGCATAACGGACCCGTAAAAAAGGATATTCACTGAATATGCTCTTTTACGGGTCGGCTTTGCGGAGTCTGATCTGGCGTAGCTCCTCCCGACCCGGAAAACCTAAATTTGCAGCTTAATTTGATCCAACATAATTCATTTACAGGTGAAGAATTCAGAGAAGAACCAAATATTGTTCATCGATAATCTTGATCATAAACCCACAATTCATCGGATCTTGAAAAACACACCGCAAAAAGTATTACATCGAATAGATCTTCAAGAAGATCGAGGAGAACTTCGTATTAAGATCCAAAGAGAGAGAAGAAGCCATCTAGCTAATAACTATGGACCCGAAGGTCTGTGGTAAACTACTCACAACTCATCGGAGAGGCTATGGTGTTGATGTAGAAGCCCTCCGTGATCGATTCCTCCTCCGGTGGAGCTCCGGAAAAGGCCCCAAGATGGGATCTCACGGGTACAGAAGGTTGTGGCTGTGGAAATAGGGTTTCGTGGTGCTCTCGGATGTTTTCAGGGTATATGAGTATATATAGGAGGAAGAAGTACGTCGGTAGAGCTACGAGGGGCCCACGAGGGTGGGGGCGCGCCTACCACCCCTGGGCACGCCCTCCTACCTCGTGGCCACCTCGTGGCTTTCCAGGCGTGTACTCCAAGTGTTCTGGGTTGCGTTTGTTCCAAAAACGATCCTCGCGAAGGTTTCATTCCGTTTGGACTCCGTTTGATATTCTTTTCTGCGAAACACTGAAATAAGCAAAAAAAAATTGCACTGGGCCTTGGGTTAGTAGGTTAGTCCCAAAAATAATAGAAAAGTACATAATAAAGCCCATTAAACATCCAAAACAGATAATGTAATAGCATGGAACAATAAAAAATTATAGATACGTTGGAGACGTATCAAGCATCCCCAAGCTTAATTCCTGCTCGTCCTCGAGTAGGTAAATGATAAAAACAGAATTTTTTATGTAGAATGATACCCAGCATAATTCTCAATGTAATTCTCTTTATTGTGGCATGAATGTTTAAATCCGAAAAATTCAAGACAAAAGTTTAACATTTCAAGCATACTAACAAAGCAATTATGTCTTCTCAAAATAACATGGCCAAAGAAAGTTTATCCCTACAAAATCATACATTCTAGCTATGCTCTATCTTCATCACACAAAATATTTAAATCATGCACAACCCCGGTTTCAGCCAAGCAATTATTTAATACTTTAAGTTTTTCAGACTTTTCGACTTTTCATATTATGACAAATTTTATAACCAAAGCAAATTACCATGTTGTTCTAAAGGACTCTAAAAATAATATAAGTGAAGCATGAGAGATCAATAATTTCTATAAAATAAAACAACCGCCGTGCTCTAAAAGATATAAGTGAAGCACTAGAGCAAAACTATCCAACTCAAAAGATATAAGTGAAGCACATAGAGTATTCTAATAAATTCCGATTCATGTGTGTCTCTCTCAAAAGGTGTGTACAGTAAGGATGATTGTGGTAAACTAAAAAGCAAAGACTCAAATAATACAAGACGGTCCAAGCAAAACACATATCATGTGCTGAATAAAAATATAGTCTCAAGTAAAGTTACCGATAGATGAAGACGAAAGAGGGGATGCCTTTCCGGGGCATCCCCAAGCTTAGGCTTTTGATTGTCCTTGAATTTTACCTTGGGTGCCTTGGGCATCCCCAAGCTTAGGCTCTTGCCACTCTTTGTTCCATATTCCATCAAATCCTTACCCAAAAACTTGAAAACTTCGCAACACAAAACTTAACAGAAAATCTCGTTAGCTCCGTTAGTATAAGAAAACAAACCACCACTTTAAGGTATTGTATTGAACTCGTTCTTTATTTATATTGGTGTTAAACCTACTGTATTCCAACTTCTCTATGGTTCATACCCCCCAATACTAGCCATAGATTCATCAAAATAAGCAAACAACACACGAAAAACAGAATCTGTCAAAAACAGAACAGTCTGTAGCAATCTGTAACTTTCGAATACTTCTGTAACTCTAAAAAATTTGAAATAAATTGGTGGACATGAGGAATTTGTCTATTAATCATCTGAAAAAAGAATCAACCTAAAAGCACTCTCCAGTAAACAATGGCGGCTAATCTCATGAGCGCAAAAAATGTTCACCCTTTGTTAGAAAAATGTTAAATATGCATTTTGTAAAAGTAAAACATGTATTAGGATGGATGTTCAACATTTATTTGTAATATGTTCAATGTGTAATTGAGGAATACTTAACCTATATACATAAAATGTTCAACGTATATTATAAAAAAGATGACATTATTTGGAAAACTGAATAAAAATAGGGGGAAAGGAATAAATAATAAACAAGAAAACATAAACCAAATGAACCCCGATAAGAAACACGTAGTAAAAACCACACTTAGGGCATGTACAATGGTTGATGATAGTCTTATCTTAACTTTTGCATGTAAATTAGATATGACAAAAAAAGATGTCTACAGTGGGTCATGTCTTAGCCTTATCTTCAATAATTAGTTGTTTTTAAAAACATGGTGTGATAAATTGTGCTAAGAGATCATCTCTTATCTTATCTTAAATAAGAGAAGACAAGTCTTCTCTTATGATTTCTCTCTCATCCACCTCATCATTTATCCTACGTGTCACTCTTAAGATAAAACCATTGTACATGACCTTATCCGTCCGCACCTGTCCTTAGAAGCTTCGTAAAACCGCACTACTGGGCTGGCCCATAAGACGAAACCCTTGAGGCGACGCCACCTTTCATCTTATAGATAGAAAGCGGCATAGCATCGGCGGCAATTAGGCATCGATCCTGTTATGCGCCTTAAACACCAATTATTGGCTATTTCGCTAACTAACACACGCACTGGTTATTGGCTATTTCGCCAACCATGCACGCACCTGTCCTTTTTCAAAAAATGGGCGTGCAACGTGATTTTAAAGCGTGTATTTTTCCTTTTTTGAGAGCCAGAACTGTGGCTCTCGTGCAAGCGAGCCTGTATATCCACAAGAAGCAAATTTGTGCTTCTTAAGAAAGAAAAAATGTGTCTTTAGCATAATATTTTTACAAAATTTAATATACTTTTTTGTTCAAAACCTAAGGAAAACTGGGCAAAAATTGAAAAGCCAAAAAAAACCAAAAAAACATCTATAATCCAAAAACTTGTATTGAAAAATGGAAAAGCAAAATCCCGAGGGTGCGTCCAGCACGCGACATGTGACGGTGGGAGAGAGCTCGCCAAGTGATGCACACCCAGCCCACCAAAAGTGACTCTTGGGGGGCTCCTGCAAGGGTTACCCCTCAGTTAGTTGCTCTCTACTCGCTCCAGGACAAAGCAACAGCCCGAGCAAAAAAGTTAATGGGCCGGGTAGACCTGAGTTCATGTGAGCACTAGTAGGCGGCTCGGGTCCCACGGACGAAGTAGGGGTGCGTCTACATCTCGCTTATTGCGAGATGAACGCTCGCATCGCCTCAACAATCTATAGCGGGCGGACCAAGTAACTATAACGTTAGCTAGCCTCATCTTTCGTAATTTGTTCATTTTTATTGTTTGCTTACTGTATTCTTTTATGTTTGAAAATATTCTGAATATATATTTCAAAAATTAATTTACATTAATTTCTAAAAACAGTCAATCCCAAATTAAATTAAATATTCACGAAATATTAAAAATTTCGAATTTACAAAAATATACCATTAATTTTTTTCATATCATCAACAATTGTTCACACATTTAAAAAAATGTTCATGATTTCTCTTGAGGATGTTCCTAAACATATTAAAAAGATATTGTTCATGTCACCTATTAAATATCTGCATGTTTAAAAATATGTTTCAATCAAATTTCAAATAAATATTCATGAAACGTTTTTTTTTCAAATTTAGAAATATATGACAACATGTGAAAAGATGGTAATGACTTAAAAACACGTTTGAAGAAAAATTCATGAACGTGCATTAGGATAAATGTTAATGCCTTAAAAAATATTCACCATTCACTAGAAAAATGTTCAATCTGCATTCTGCAAAAGTAAAACATGTATTAGGATAAATGGTCAACTTCTATTTGTCAAATGTTCAACATGTATTTGAAGAATATTTAACCTATATACATTAAATGTTAAAGGTGTATAAGAAAAAATCTAACATCATTTCGAAAAACGAAGGGGGGGGATAAATAATAAACATGAAAAAGTTTGAAATTTGAAGACCGACACATCAGGCTAACTTCACACCACAACACAAGCCGCCCTATCCTCCTTTCTTACACTGCATCCTCCATGACTGCAGGCAGCGAAGCTTTATGGGAGAGCCTTTCGACAAAGATGAAGCACGTCGTGGCCGCCCTTGCCGCCACCAGGAAGAGCCGCCGTGCCAGGCGGATCAAGGCAGGCTTGCCGGCCAGCTCGCCCGAGGTCTCTGACGACGAGGACGACACCACGATGGAGACGGACTCCGACAACACCACCCTGGCTCCCGCGCCTCCTATGCATGCCGGCTTCAGCATGGAGAAAACGCGGGCGCAATACAACGCCACCATGGCGGAGGTGCAACCTGCGTCGGCGCCGTTGCATAGGTTGTGTGTTGTCCCATGGTCGGCCGCACTTGACCTCCCATCACTATGATGATAAGGCCTCCACCAGCTCCGCCGCCCAAGGCAGCTGTGTCGCCAGAAGGCCAAACCGGCCAGGGAGACATGTCGTCGGCGCCTCGAGGAGCGGCGTCCATAACAATGATGTAACCAGCCGAACGCAAACTGCGTCGCCCATGTGTCAATTTTGGTCGTCGTGAAGCCGCCGTCGTTGATCCCCGAGCACGCTCCATCCCATGTCGCACAACGCGCACCCCACCACGCCGATGTCACTGCCTTGCTTCGACGCACGCCGCCGATGCCGCACTCCGGCTAGTAGCCCTAGCCTGCACCAAGTCCACCACCTGAGAGGATGATGGATCCCCACCGCGGCCACCGTCGGCCAGGCTTCGCCCGGTCGCGCCTTCTGGCAGGAGCGAGGGAGGAGGATGGCGGAGAAGGGGAGGCCCTGACGGCTACTAGGTCTTCCATCGTGTCGCTCGCAGGAACGACGGGAGGGTCGGACCATTTCTTTTCAGGAAAAAGTCTATCAACTGATAATCTATATATGCATATTTGTGTAACATGATCAGTGCATCTGTCACGAGAAAAGAGGAAAACATCACTCGTGCATCACTAGAAATTAGCATAAGTTAGTGGTTCTTACTCACTTTCATGTATATATGCATGTTCCCATGTTCTCATCATAGTGATGGGAAGCCTTCTCAAATCCTCACGGCTAGAATTTTGTAATTGCTCCGATATGTACCATCATCCATTATCCGGGTATCGACACTCCGATATCCGGATACCTCTGGAAAAGACACCAGAAGATAGACGCCCCATACCGCCTGCCTCCCGCCACTGTGGCACCACCTTAAATCCAGTAGCAACAGGCTAGACATGAGACCTCTACCGGACCCACTGTGCAGCACGTGCCAGTAGGAGGCATGACTTGACATCCCGGCATAAGATGCCGTGCGTAGCATCCGCCTACGGGTTCACCTGCCAGCGACAGGCATTGCCCGACGACTCCAAAAGAGAGGCATGTGTCACCTATCGAGACGCATCAAACCGGATCTGTTGATGAAGGGGACGTCCCATACCACCACCAGCCTTAGAAGGCCGTCACCACCTCAAAATCCAGACTCCGCGTCGCCCACAGGACCACGGAATCCACCGGCGTCAAAGAAAAGGGGTCGCCATCCTGATTTCGGGTGCTACAGGAAGCACCCACCGATGCGCCAGCCATTGTCGTCGTCCGTACAATGGCAACCGTCGTCGCGACGGTTAGATCCGGGCACTAGGTCCCGAGTCCTGAGTGCGCTGCCCCATGGTCGGCCGCACTTGACCTCCCAACACTCAAATCCTCACGGCTAGAATTTTGTAATTGCTCCTATATGTTATGGAGAAGGGTGAAAATTACAATGCACAACTGGCTGGTTCCCACTCCAAAACCGCAACATGGGTCGTGCCTTAAACATTTTGTTCCTAGATGCAAATTATTTTTCCATTTGTTCTCGTAATTAACTCCCTCTTGTCAACGGCTATGTTTCAGCATGCTAGATGAGTGGCTCTTGGCAGATGAGAAGAGATGAATGGCCAATCTTTGTATGGTCCTTGCTAGATGAGTGGCTCCCTGGTAGCATTGCACTAATTGTGTCACAACTCTAGTAACGATAATATACTAAGGCTTTTTAACATGCTTTATTTTCGTGGTTCTTACTCACTTTCATGTGTATGTACATGCTCCCATGTTCTCATCAATAAGCAATATAGCTATAGCACCAACTACCACCATATGTACCCGAAGAAACTACCATCATTTGGTTACTTCATACCGATTCTTCATGAAACATCTATAAATACATGATGCCTTCTCCCTTCTTGCTTCATATCACAACCAAAATGGATGTCTAAAATGCCTGCGGAGTAGCAATGTGCTCATCATATGAAATGTTTGGGCAATGTAAAATGTCTCCATATTTGTGCACATGTGTTTTCAGATTTTCACTTGTGTTGGAATGGGCATGTGAAGTATTGGGAATCCAATATCCAGCTAGACGGCGCATAACAGTGGACCGAGAATCTGGTGGGTGGAGCTTAACATAACTAGGCGAGACCAACCCGCAATAAGTTCAAACTGAATGTGGATGGAGTGGGCAGTGCATCTAGAGAACTTGAAGATGAAGCAGAAGCTAGCAATGTAGGGCATTTCCAGCTTAGTTTGCTAAAAATTAAAGAGCACAATCCGCTCTTCTTCTACTGAAACGATGAAGCTCACAAGAGTACAAGGGAACAAACAAGGAGCTTCCATAGAGTACCTCTAACCCTCTTTAGTTCAATCAACTAAACTGGTTTTCCAAAATCACATCACTTTTAGAAAACCAGTTCATTTGTTCAATCAAACAAGGGTTTGTTTGAGAATGTTAGGCCCACCAATTTGAACTAGAGCTATAATACAAAGACATTGGTTTCACAAAGCAAGTTAACCCCATCAAGCAGCAGATCCAACAGAAGCAGATTAAAACGTCACAATTCACCAGCCAACAACTCCATAACATGTACAGCTATATATCCCCCTGTAAACTTTTACATGGCCGAAAAGATATACAGCGGCAAACCCTAACACTCAACTAGTTACTCGGAAGTTTCCCGAAAACTCTCCAGATTCTATACAAGACAGGAGGAAAGAGAACACCTTGCTCCTCTCTACCAAGCCATGACATTACATGCACGCTGTACCAACGGAAAACCACCACAGTCCATGCATATTCCACCAGAAGCGATGGCAAATGCTTAAGAAGAATCAGCGTCGACGTCAGTGCACTTCGCCGCCTGTTGGCATCGACAGGGCTTCGACGCCATCCGCACCCGGTTCTCTGAGATCAGGCATAAAATGTGAGGAATCTGAAAGGAAATCCACATCTTGAGATACATCAGTTTGACCGTCTGCTTACCTCCTGTGATAATTAACTTCTCAACCCGTGCAACGATGTGCTTCCCATATGTGTAGTTCTTCAGTTCGTTCAAGTGCACCTTGATGCTTGACAGGATCATCTCAAGGTATTTGTCATCACAGGTCTGAAGGACTTTCTGCACGACGTAGTTGCCAAACTGATCCTTCATCAGTGTCTGCATAACAAATGGGCAAAGTCAGAATCAAGTGCACTGATATCACTAAAGAATTGCTGCGCGTCATGAAAAAGAATCCACAGTTAATAATAGAACACAGTCACAAATTAGAACCAAGGTTTGTCTGATAACAAATGACCCAGAAGTCAAGCACACACTAAACCACCAATCAAAAAGTTAGCAATGAAGATACTCAGATATTTATAGCAGTGAAGATACTCTGTAGTCTATGAGTAATAGGCTAGGTCTGTATGGAGAATATGTTTGCACATAACAAAAAAATGTATATATGATCTTGGGAACACATGCTGTGGGCAATTGGTCCTGCACAGGTCAGTGTTGATGACTAATAACCAAATATGGCAAACTGAACTCAGTATCACCTGTTGACTACTCCCTCCGTTCCTAAATATAAGTCTTTGGAGAGATTCCATCATGGACTACATACGGAGCAAAATGAGTGAATCTACACTCTAAAATGCATCTATATACATCCGTATGTAGTTCATGATGAAATCTCTCCAAAGACTTATATTTAGGAACGGAGGGAGTACAAGGCAATTTTGGTATTCATGCAAGGGAGACGTGCTTAATGCCACGTATCCCTATGTATTTCCAAAGGAAATGTGGTTTTCAACATCAGAATAGTTTGATTAGAAAATATGCAGTGATGCACAGTGTCTTAGTGAACTAGGACAAACCTGAAATGTTTGACCACAAGAAAAAATCTCCCTTATAAGGGCATCACGTTCTTCAGGAGTTCCGTAAGCCAAACATTTTTCAATGACATTAGATGCATATTTCTGCTGGCTCAAGATAACCACTTGCCCTGTGAGCTTCTGAATTATGGACGATCGCTCCTCTGGCTTCCCATGTTGCAAGACATGCTGAAGAAATTTAAAGGTTCATCAATAAGTACCTAACGTCAACACTAGATGGAAATAAGCAATAAAATGGACTGAACAAAAACAAATGTATCAAATGACATGGGAGCTTTTACATGCTTCAGTTTTCAAATGGTTAATTAATGAACAAATTGCATGGCCAGACAATTAGATAAGGAATACTATGCTTCAGATATTGCTAACATAGCTTTGGAGCTCTAGCATTAGATAATTGGAATGACTATTAAAACCCATATAAAGGTATACTATGTTTATTAATCATGGACTATTACTTCTGCAATGCATAACTACGTTTATGTGAACAAAATGTTCTATATGGTCAAAGTGCAGTCTGTCCTAAAAGACTTGCATTTTCAGTCAGAAGTACATTGTTAGATTTATTATCATAGTTAAAAAAACACCTAGGCTATAGGCCACAGTAAAACGCCTAGCTCTTAATGTGCGCAGAACTGCGCTCAGGCATTCGCTTTGTCAGAAAAGCACAAGGCGGTGGCAAAACATATAATTAAAGCCAAGCTCTTGTTTCAACTTCTGAGACTTATAATAAAATATACGCACGTAATGTACAAGACTTTATTTAAAATAGACTAACATTTTAATATTCAAAAACATGCGGAAACTGGGTTGTTAATTGATCATGTCATGTTCAGATCTTGCTAAAAATGTGGATTATTTATTCAAGTAATAAAACAAGCTGGTCTTTTAAGTGAAAAGGAAATCCCCTGCAGATAATTGCACAATTATTTGTTATTGGATCAAATAGATTTTACACACTTCAACACGAAACAGACCTACAACTGGCCAGCTAGTTCAGGAAATGTATCTGACAGTCAGTTCACATGATAAATGCAACACGGCCTTTCTAGTTAGGATGTCACTCAGAAGTCAGAACTCAATAGGAAAAAATTATTTTATCAGCAAGTATATGTAGATTATTTGGCTGTACTAGTGGCTTAGGGCTGTACGATGTATATATATCAGAGATCCATAGGTGGGAGACACAGTGCGGCACGGCCTAGGCTACTTTGTTTTTGATCAAGTCAACACAGAAATAGAAAAGTATTCCAGTATATGCATATACAGAGTGTACTGACATACCTGAACAACGTAGTTCCCATATTTATCTTCAGTCAAAGCAAAAGCATGTTGCACAATTTCATTCATCACAGCACTTTGAGTCTCTGGTTTACGGCAATGCTCCAAAACCCTCTGCAAATAAATGTTACAATCTTCTTAGTTCAAAAGCGATTAATCTAACACTTTAAAATGAAATTAGAAAATGAATGTGCAATTTTTGTACCTGAATAACTCTGCAGCCATACTGGTGAGTACAAAGCTTACAAATTTGTGATAGTATAGGCTCTATAACAAATGGAATGCGATCTTCAGGAACACACTCAATACACTTCTGGATTACATGGTTGCCATTCTGATCACCGATACAATCCAGAACAGAATCCATGAGCTCACGAACTATATCAATCTTCGTGTCCATATCAACTACCTCAATAACCTGTCAATACTGAATATTAGAATTTATAATTTAAAAGCATGTAGAGATATAAAACTCCATTGCAAATGTGCCATGTCAATCGAAACCCCAATGGATGAGAACTACCCTTCAACACACCAACTCTTAGAAGTGAAGAACAGGTGAACCGACATGAGTAGAAAGGGAGCATGCTGACATCTATACAATGCGATAATGATTTACTAAATGGAACAGGGTAAGAAAAACACTAGTCAGTAAACTTACTAGTGTCAAAAGGAGTAAAGCTCGACAATGTAGCACTATTTCTGAACCTAACCTTTGTTTACTATGGGTTGAAAAAAAGTAGATAAGTTGCAGATTATATGCATTTAGTGGAATAAGATGAGATACTACAAAGAAGGGAGACTTTGGTACATTCAGATTTAGGAAATTCATAGAATATTTGAAAGAAGATTTTCTTTATGGATTGCGTTTTTAGGATATTTACAGAAAAACTGAAGGAACAAATTTTGCACAACAATGTAACAGAAACAAATCATTAACATACAAACTGACCTTTTGAACAACTCTGCAACCATACATCTGACCGCTAAGGGCCTTAATGTGGCCATTGAGTTTATCTGCTAACTGTTTAAGCTGGCTCTCCGTAGCAAACTCAAAGAACTGTGAACAGCACATCACAAACATCAGTATATCCCATAATAACAAATAATCATCAAATTACTAGGACCTGTTGATGTACCTTCTGGATCACATAATTACCAAACACATCGGTTGTCAGAGCAATAACATTGGCCAGTATCTCTGGAAAGATCTTTTCCCTATCCTCAGTAGATGCTTCTTCTAGTTTCTGTTGAATAAACCGACTGCCATGTTGATCCACACTGCATTAAGATGAAAATGAGATGACTTCCACAGAAATATATTGAACTAAAAAGCCAACTGCGGAATAAAAGAATAATATACCTGACATTCATGACATGGCCAACTGCATCAAGTAGCTCCAAGGTTTCATCACTGTTTCTATCAATAGAATCTATGCAGTGTTCTACAGCATTATCTTGATGGCTCTGTAGGCCCATATTCCTACCAGCTGACCTTCTATTACCAGAGAAGAGTCGTGATTGCTGGTCACCGTGACATGGAATGCTCCCCAAATTAGGATGAAACTGAGACCCCAATCTTTGCGCTCTTGGAGAGGGGAAACAAGGCTCATCATGATAGAGCCTGTTACCACCATAAGAGAGACCAGATTTTGGTACATAACTACTTTCATTCTGCAGACACTGCCGGGCAAACTGATCCTCAAGGTATGCCCTACGATTCCTAGCCAAATCCAAGTCTGTAATGGTGTTGTTTCTACTGCTCAAGGGATTTATCATATTTGTCGTAGCTGCATCACGGAGATAATTGGCCTCCCCACGCAAATTGCCTGACTGCATCAAAGTTAGCCTATCAGCAAAAGACAGGTGATCAACATTATCCATGTGATGGTGATTCATCCTTGGGACATTGGGGGCATCAATTGAATTGCTCTGCCTACGTAAACAATTTCGACGTGTTGGGCGAAAATCCATGTGCTTGGACCTAGGTGAGTGAAAAGCATTACCAGCTGAAGGAAGCCGGCTATCATCAGCCATATTAGAGTTGAAATATCTACGATGCATAAGCATTTCATCAAGCAGCTCTTTCTCATGACTCCTTTCATCAAATGATGCCCTATTAGGTAGCCTCATTCCAGAGAAAGTATCTGAAAGATCAGAATCTGAGAGATAAGTAGAATCAAAGTCCCTTCTGCCAAAAGTGTTGATCTTTCCCATGTCTGGCATGAAGTGATTCGGATGCCCATAAAATTCAGCATCATGTTCTGTCACTGTTGAACCCATATCAAATGTGGAGTGGTTTGGTGTTGCGCCGACACCGTGAACGATGCTTGGTCTAAATGGCTGCCCATCAAACCCTCTGGTACCATTAAGCTGGAGGCCTCCCATGCCTTTAGATAGTAATGCAGAGTTCCCATAATGGTCCTGAAACAAAGAACACAAAACTTACTATTAAGTGATGTATCAATTATGAACATGAACAGCTAAACTACATAAATCTGAAATTGGTGTCTTTATATGAGATGCATTTAGTAAATCAGGATAGATGCTAAAGCTTTTTCTGACGATATTTGCACACACCAGTTACACAACCACATAAGAACAAATACCGTAAGTTAAACTACAAATAAAATGGAAGTTATGAGGACGCAGATGCGATGAGCTGACAACATATTCCATGAGAGAGTACCACACAAGTGCATTGCATAAAGAGAGGAAGTACTGCAAGTCATTGGGCACAGTATCAGAGGGAAGATAATAATTGCATTGGTTCAATTTTCTGCCAACCAAGTACACTTAGATGCATCGCATAAAGAGATGCAGTTATACACTTAGATGCAACTGAAGTAGTTTTAAAAAAATACTAAAGAGCAATTTACCAAAACAAATTATCAAAAATGTAAATGAAAAAGGGCAGCATATTTGTCCAGTTAATAACTGACCAAAAGTCCAAAAACATGCTTGCCACATATAAACTTGATGATATTTACCACTCATTACATCACATAGAACGCACTAAGTCATACTGAAACAAAGTAGTCAATGCAGGCAACAGGTTATTAATACCTATGTTAAACAACTTGTGCTATGTTAGGCTAAATCCAAATGGTCTTACCACATTGAAACGAATAATGATCATCAAACTAAACAAGAGAAACAGGGCATCTACTAAAGCAGATACCACGTTTCCCCACGATCCAACTCACCGCGGTGAACAGACGCATAAATCGCAACTCAAGTGATTGCCAAGTAGATAACTAACAATGGTTAAATTACAAGCAAGGCAAAATTTTGACAGGGGATGTTCCAGCTGAATACTCGAACAGAGTACTTGTTAAAACCTAGTCGCATCCACTGAATCTGCAATAGAAATGTGATGAAACAAGACTACACAACCAAGAAGACCATAGACCACATATGGATAAAAAAGATGACGATGCTTCGAGCCAGTCATCACCACCAAACACTGGATCTTGCATCGTCACCACCCACAGGAACCAAAACAGTGGTGCTCGCCTGCATCTGCAACATTAGAACCGATACAGGACAAAAACAATGAAAAGAATCAAGCTTTCGACCCCCATAGACACGCAAAGCGGAGCATAATGCACTCAATCGGAAACAATCTATGGAGTAACCCTCGCTCGCCAGCATCTGCTCGATTAGACCACCAATCTGGTAATTTTCTTTTCGCGAAAAGAGAAGGATACAGTAACGAATTTACAGCCGCCCTCGCGCGAGCAGGAGAGGAACTAGCGGCGCACAGATCGGAAAGAAATCCGACGGAAACCCCCTGCTGGAGCACACCGATAGACGACAGATCCAATCTACAGCACGCACGGCACGGCACGGCACCCGTCCAGCGACGGACAAGCACGAAACAGGACAGGATTGAAGCATACAGGACCAATCAAGAAACGGCGGCGCCGGCCTTGTTTTTACCTGGTCGATTACCCCGCGGCGCCTGCTGACCTCGTCGAGCCTGGCGCCGAGCCCGCCGGCCCCGGAGAAGAAGGAATCCCCTCCGCCGCCGCCGCCGACTCCGCCGAGCACCCCCTCCGCCGCGAGCAGCGCGCCGTCCATGGTCGGCGGCGCGCTGCCGCTGCGCAGCGGGTCCCAGCCCCAGCCCTGGTCGTCCTCCCGCCCCTCCTGGCCGAACGCGCGGCCCGTCCTCCCCCCGTCGCCGCCGTGCCCGAACGCGCCGTCGCCGCCGAACGGGCCTCCCCCCATCCCGCCGCCGTCCCCGAACGGCGCCATCCCGCCTGGAGCGCAAGGAAATGGGTGCGGCGTGGCGGCGGCGGCGGCGGTGTCGCTAGGGTTAGGGGTTTAAGCGGGGATTGAGGGGGAAGGAAGCGGGCGCGGCGCGGGACGGGAAAATTTTCGGGAGCGGCGGTGCGGTGGGGTGGCAGGGCAGGGAATGGGGCCCTGGCCCCGGCCCTGGGGTGGCGTATATATAGGCGGGCGTAGGTCAAAGGGGCGGGCGGGTGGATAGCGACGGCGAGCCGGGGAGGGACGGGACAAAACGGCGCGGGCGTTACTGGCGGGTGCTGGGCCGGTGGGCGCGGGTCGCCGGAGCCGGGGAGGGCCGGGCTGTCAGCGGAGGAGCAGGGATTTATTGGATGTGGCGGTCGTCACCAAAGGATATGTAGCGCCCTTCGGATATGGAAAAGGGAATGGGCGTGGGCCGGGCCATTCCATTTGTTTGTGTTTTCAAAGACCTTGGTTTGGTGTGGTGAGATCTGCTTGGTCTTTGATATAGTAGAAATCAGTCAATGAGTGCCTTTCAAAGACCCATGCCATTCCTACTTCTTGGTAAAAAGGGAAATGGTGTGTTGCATTCCTCCTCTCCGGTGTCGAGGCCGGGGGCGGCGAGATCCATGTCCTTGCCGCGGGAACGCCGTTTGTTTTAAATATGCCGCCCCCCTAACGTTAGGGTTTGTCTCGCGCGTGCGTCACTCGCGCATCGAACGTTGTGTAACGCCTGCATGCCCCATGCACGTATACGCGTCGCCGCGCCTCGGAGTGCCTGGGGTGTGTCTCCGCGCGCGTGCGGGGGCAGTTACGCCTGAAAAGGCATGCCTTCTTTAATTATTGATGGACGCCCGGGGAATCGGATCACGACGGCTACAAACTTGGTAGTTTTCTCGGGTTCTGTCGCTCGGGCCGTTATGGATTGGGTTCTATCTATCATGGCTTTCAGAGGAGGACGGAATTAGGGGACAAGAGCATCGCGTCATGCAAATATTGGTTATGGTGCCTGCCATGATGGTTGACTTGGGTGGGGCCCATGCTAGGATCCAAGAGGGTTCATGTGATGGCCGATCCGACTAGGCTCTGATGGTGACCGCTGAAGCTGACATTCGTTCGATTGTTTTCAAAGACCTGGATAGAAATCGGGCAAATGACGTTTGTTTCAAGGAGATGCATGCCCTTTGTCTTTCTTAAGAAAGAAAATGGTATGTTGTATTTGTGTTGTTTGGTGTCGATGTCGGGGTTATCTTCACCAAGGTCTCGCGCGGCAAGAGTCATGTCCTCCCTGCGGGTATGACGTTTGTTTTAAATGCCCGACATCTTCACGGTAGGGTTTTTGTTGACGGTGTGTGTCCCTTTAGCGTATGGTCTAGCCTAGACGTATGTTTGTCTCCCCTCACATACTCCTCGGAGCGGCGGATTTCATGTGCATGCGCCATGCAGCGCGTGCGTCACTCGCGCATCGAACGTTGTGTAACGCCTGCATGCCCCATGCACGTATACGTCTCACGCGCATCGCGACGCCTCGGAGCGTCTGGCGTGTGTCACCAAGCGCAAAAGGGGGCAGTTACGCCTGAAAAAGGCATGCCTTCTTTAATTATTGATGGACGCCCGGGGATTCGGATCACGACGGCTACAAACTTGGTAGTTTTCTCGGGTTCTGTCGCTCGGGCCGTTATGGATTGGTAACCGATATTAGCGGGTCTTATCTATCGTGGCTTCCAGAGGAGGACGGGATTAGGGGGCAAGAGCATCAGCGTCATGCAAATATTGGTTATGGTGCCTGCCATGATGGTTGACTTGGGTGGGGCCCATGCTAGGATCCAAGAGGGTTCACGTGATGGGCGATCCGACTAGGCTCTGATGGTGACCGCTGAAGCTGACATTCGTTCGCTTGTTTTCAAAGACCTGGATAGAAATCGGGCAATGAGTACCTTTCAAGGAGACCCATGTCTTCCCTCTTTCTTAACAAAGAAAATTGTATGTTGTGTTTGTGTTGTTTGATGCCGAGGACGGGGTTACCTTCGCCAGAGGCTCGCGGGAATCCATTTTGTTTTGAATAGGTCGGCGCCCTCACGTCAGGGTTGTTAGCGGTGGTGTTCTGTTAGCTTCTGGTCCAGTATAGACGTATGTTTATCTCCCCTTCAATACTCCTGGTCTCCTGGATATAGAAATCAGTCCTGGTCGAAATCAGTCCTGGTCTCCTGGATATAGAAATCAATCAATAGGTGCCTTTCAAGGAGATGCATGCCCTTTGTCTTTCTTAAGAAAGAAAATGGTATGTTGTATTTGTGTTGTTTGGTGTCGATGTCGGGGTTATCTTCAACGAGGTCTCGCGCGGCAAGAGTCATGTCCTCCCTGCGGGTATGACGTTTGTTTTAAACGCCCGGCGTCTTCACGGTAGGGTTTTTGTTGACGGTGTGTGTCCCTTTAGCGTATGGTCTAGCCTAGACGTCTGTTTGTCTCCCCTCACATACTCTTGGGAGCGGCGGATTTCATGTGCATGCGCCATGCAGCGCGTGTGTCACTCGCGCATTGAACATTGTGTAACGCCTGCATGCCCCATGCACGTATATGTCTCACACGCATCACGACGCCTCGGAGCGTCTGGCATGTGTCACCAAGCGCAAAAGGGGGCAGTTACGCCTGAAAAAGGCATGCCTTCTTTAATTATTGATGGACGCCCGGGGAATCGGATCACGGCGGCTACAAACTTGGTAGTTTTCTCGGGTTCTGTCGCTCGGGCCGTTATGGATTGGTAACCGATATTAGCGGGTTTTATCTATCGTGGCTTCCAGAGGAGGACGGAATTAGGGGACAAGAGCATCGGCGTCATGCAAATATTGGTTATGGTGCCTGCCATGATGGTTGACTTGGGTGGGGCCCATGCTAGGATCCAAGAGGGTTCATGTGATGGCTGATCCGACTAGGCTCTGATGGTGACCGCTGAAGCTTATATTCGTTCGCTTGTTTTCAAAGACCTGGATAGAAATCGGGCAATGAGTACCTTTCAAGGAGACCCATGTCTTCCCTCTTTCTTAACAAAGAAAATGGTATGTTGTGTTTGTGTTGTTTGATGCCGAGGACAGGGTTACCTTCGCCATATGCTCGCGGGAATCCATTTTGTATTAAATAGGTCGGCTCCCTCACGTCAGGGTTGTTAGCGGTGGTGTTCTGTTAGCTTCTAGTCCAGTCTAGACGTCTGTTTATCTCCCCTTCGGTACTCCTGGTGTCCTGGATATAGAAATCAGTCCTGCTCGAAATCAGTCCTGGTCTCCTGGATATAGAAATCAGTCAATAGGTGCCTTTCAAGGAGATGCATGCCCTTTGTCTTTCTTAAGAAAGAAAATGGTATGTTGTATTTGTGTTGTTTGGTGTCGATGTCCGGGTTATCTTCACCAAGGTCTCGTGCAGCAAGAGTCATGTCCTCCCTGCGGGTATGACGTTTGTTTTAAATGCCCGGCATCTTCACGGTAGGGTTTTTGTTGACGGTGTGTGTCCCTTTAGCGTATGGTCTAGCCTAGACGTCTGTTTGTCTCCCCTCACATACTCCTGGGAGCGGCGGATTTCACGTGCATGCGCCATGCAACACGTGCGTCACTCGCGCATCGAACATTGTGTAACGCCTGCATGCCCCATGCACGTATACGTCTCACGCGCATCGCGACGCCTCGGAGCATCTGGCGTGTGTCACCAAGCGCAAAAGGGGGCAGTTACGCCTGAAAGAGGCATGCCTTCTTTAATTATTGATGGACGCCTGGGGAATCAGATCACGATGGCTACAAACTTGGTAGTTTTCTCGGGTTCTGTCGCTCGGGCCGTTATGGATTGGTAACCGATATTAGCGGGTTTTATATGTCGTGGCTTCCAAAGGAGGACGGAATTAGGGGACAAGAGCATCGGCGTCATGCAAATATTGGTTATGGTGCCTGCCATGATGGTTGACTTGGGTGGGGCCCATGCTAGGATCCAAGAGGGTTCATGTGATGGCTGATCCGACTAGGCTCTGATGGTGACCGCTGAAGCTGACATTCGTTCGGTTGTTTTCAAGGACCTAGATAGAAATCGGGCAATGCGTACCTTTCAAGGAGACCCATGTCTTCCCTACTTCTTAACAAAGAAAATGGTATGTTGTGTTTGTGTTGTTTGATGCCGAGGACAGGGTTACCTTCGCCATAGGCTCGCGGGAATCCATTTTGTTTTAAATAGGTTGGCGCCCTCACGTCAGGGTTGTTGGCGGTGGTGTTCTGTTTGCTTCTGGTCCACTCTAGACGTCCGTTTATCTCCCCTTCGGTACTCCTGGTCTCCTGGATATAGAAATCAGTCCTGGTCTCTTGGATATAGAAATCAGTCAATAGGTGCCTTTCAAGGAGATGCATGCCCTTTGTCTTTCTTAAGAAAGAAAATGGTATGTTGTATTTGTGTTGTTTGGTGTCGATGTCCGGGTTATCTTCACCAAGGTCTCGTGCGGCAAGAGTCATGTCCTCCCTGCGGGTATGACGTTTGTTTTAAATGCCCGGCGTCTTCACGGTAGGATTTTTGTTGACGGTTTGTGTCCCTTTAGCGTATGGTCTAGCCTAGACGTCTGTTTGTCTCCCCTCACATACTCCTGGGGGCGGTGGATTTCACGTGCATGCGCCATGCAGCACGTGCGTCACTCGCGCATCGAACATTGTGTAACGCCTGCATGGCCCATGCATGTATACGTCTCACGCGCATCGCGACGCCTCGGAGCGTCTGGCGTGTGTCAACAAGCGCAAAAGGGGGCAGTTACGCCTGAAAAAGGCATGCCTTCTTTAATTATTGATGGACACGCGGGGAATCGGATCACGACGGCTACAAACTTGGTGGTTTTCTCGGGTTCTGTCGCTCGGGCCGTTATGGATTGGTAACCAATATTAGCGGGTTTTATCTATCGTGGCTTCCAGAGGAGGATGGAATTAGGGGACAAGAGCATCGGCGTCATGCAAATATTGGTTATGGTGCCTGCCATGATGGTTGACTTCGGTGTGGCCCATGCTAGGATCCAAGAGGGTTCATGTGATGGCTGATCCGACTAGGCTCTGATGGTAACCGCTGAAGCTGACATTCGTTCGCTTGTTTTCAAAGACGTGGATAGAAATCGGGCAATGAGTACCTTTCAAGGAGACCCATGTCTTCCCTCTTTCTTAACAAAGAAAATGGTATGTTGTGTTTGTGTTGTTTGATGCCGAGGACAGGGTTACCTTCACCATAGGCTCGCGGGAATCCATTTTGTTTTAAATAGGTCGGCGCCCTCACGTCAGGGTTGTTGGCGGTGGTGTTCTGTTAGCTTCTTGTCCAGTCTAGACGTCCGTTTATCTCCCCTTCGGTACTCCTGGTCTCCTAGATATAGAAATCAGTCCTGGTCTCTTGGATATAGAAATCAGTCAATAGGTGCCTTTCAAGGAGATGCATGCCCTTTGTCTTTCTTAAGAAAGAAAATGGTATGTTGTATTTGTGTTGTTTGGTGTCGATGTCCGGGTTATCTTCACCAAGGTCTCGTGCGGCAAGTCATGTCCTCCTGATACGTCCAAAACATATCTATAATTTCTGCTTGCTCCATGCCTCTTTTGGGTGATATTGCTATGATATTTATACACTTCCATACACTTTTGATCATATTTGGACTAACCTATTAACTCAGTGCACCCCAGTGCCAGTTTCTGTTTTCGGCTGTTTTTGTATTTCAGGTTTTCACATTACGAGAACTGCCAGGAAAAATCCAGAAAAATTATATAAAAAATCAGCGTTCCAGAAGCTACCGTGCGCCCGAAGTACAGCCGGGGGGGCCACCAGGGCTCCAGGCGCCCTGGCGGCGCGACCCCCTGGGCCGCGCCGGGGGGGCGCCTGGGCCCCCCGAGGCTCCGCTGATGCCCCCCTTTGTCATATATTTAAAGCGTCTCCCGAAACCCTCGAGACGAGAACTCTTTTTCGCGATCTCATCTTTGTTCCGCCGCCGCCGCCACTTCCAAGATCGGGAGCACCCGGAGAACTCTTCCCGGCACCCTGTCGGAGGGGAGGATCACCACCGGGAGCTTCTCCACCACCATGGACGCCTCCCGGATGAGTTGTGAGTAGTCTCCCTTGGACCATGGGTCCATGACCAGTAGCTATGTGATGTTCTCCTCCCGTTCTTGTGCTTCACTAATTAGTCCTCGTGAGCTGCCCTACATGATCGAGGCACATATGTAATCCTTATGTTGTTGCTATGATGAGTTTGCTGGGATCCGATGGATTATGAGATTATGTTCAGATTGTGTTTGAGTAATATATTTGATTCACCTCTTTTATATTTATGTTCGTAAGTAATTCTTGCATGTTCTCCGTTGTTATTTATTGCTTTGGCCAAGTAGTAGGTAGTGACTCCAAGAGGGAACGTTATGCTTGATTGTGGGTTCATGCCCCTCGATGACTAGCTTGAGTGACAGAAACATGAGTCTAGGGGATGTGCTGTTGCCACAAGGGGGAAAACAACGGTGCTTGTGCCCGCGGGTGCAAGGATTTATTACTTTACGCAAAGTTCTTTTAATGCAGTTGTCTGTTGCTTTGAGTTTACACTATGGGTGGGACTCGCAACTTAATACCAGCGAGATGTTCTCGATAGATATCTCAAAGTGGATGATTAGTAGTAGATGCAGATGGATTTCGGTCTACTTACCTCGGCGTACCGCCCATGCTTTGAACCTCAACCTTTCTTGCAATGTAGTCAGCATTGGTTTGCGCACATGGTCCTGTCAATTGCCCAGCTGTAATTCGTTTACCTCACATAGCTGTTTTATCGTCTTTTGGGAGAGAGACATCACTAGTGAACATCATGAGACTCCGGTCCATATTACCATCATTGATCACATCCGCTATTTACTTTCCGCATTTTACTTACTATTGCAATTATACCTATCACTATTATCACTTGCCTTTGATCCTTTGTAAACTACAAGGCCGGAGGGATTGACAACCTCTCTGTACTCGTTGGGAGCAAAGTTATTTGTATCTGTGTGCAGGTCCACGTTGATTGCTAATATCTGGCGCCGTTAGCAGTTGACACCTTCTTGTTGAAACTGGGAGTCTCAGGGAAAACGATCCTTGGTATTGCCAAGGGAAAACTTCTGCTACACTGCATCTCAAACCTTCCACTTGGGGGTAACCAACGAGGGGTGAGAAGCCACCTAGCACCTCCCTGCGGGTATGACGTTTGATTTAAACGCCAGGCGTCTTCACGGTAGGGTTTTTGTTGACGGTGTGTGTCCCTTTAGCATATGGTCTAGCCTAGACGTCTGTTTGTCTCCCCTCACATACTCCTGGGAGCGGCGGATTTCACGTGCATGCGCCATGCAACACGTGCGTCACTCGCGCATCGAACATTGTGTAACACCTGCATGCCCCATGCACGTATACGTCTCACGCGCATCGCGACGCCTCGGAGCGTCTGGCGTGTGTCACCAAGCGCAAAAGGGGGCAGTGAAAAAGGCATGCCTTCTTTAATTATTGATGGACGCCTGGGGAATCGGATCACGACTGCTACAAACTTGGTAGTTTTCTCGGGTTCTTTCGCTTGGGCCGTTATGGATTGGTAACCGATATTAGCGGGATTTATCTATCGTGGCTTCCAGAGGAGGACGGAATTAGGGGACAAGAGCATCAGCGTCATGCAAATATTGGTTATGGTGCCTGCCATGATGGTTGACTTGGGTGGGGGCCATGCTAGGATCCAAGAGGGTTCATGCGATGGCTGATCCGACTAGGCTCTGATGGTGACCGCTGAAGCTGACATTCGTTCGCTTGTTTTCAAGGACCTGGATAGAAATCAGGCAATGCGTACCTTTCAAGGAGACCCATGTCTTCCCTCTTTCTTAACAAAGTAAATGGTATGTTGTGTTTGTGTTGTTTGATGCCGAGGACAGGTTTACCTTCGCCATAGGCTGGCGGGAATCCATTTCGTTTTAAATAGGTCGGCGCCCTCACGTCAGGGTTGTTGGCGGTGGTGTTCTGTTAGCTTTTGGTCCACTCTAGACGTCCGTTTATCTCCCCTTCGGTACTCCTGGTCTCCTGGATATGGAAATCAGTCCTGGTCTCCTGGATATAGAAATCAGTCAATAGGTGCCTTTCAAGGAGATGCATGCCCTTTGTCTTTCTTAAGAAAGAAAATGGTATGTTGTATTTGTGTTGTTTGGTGTCGATGTCCGAGTTATCTTCACCAAGGTCTCGTGCGGCAAGAGTCATGTCCTCCCTGCGGGTATGACGTTTGTTTTAAACGCCCGGCGTCTTCACGGTAGGGTTTTTGTTGACGGTGTGTGTCCCTTTAGCGTATGGTCTAGCCTAGACGTCTGTTTATCTCCCCTCACATACTCCTGGGAGCGGTGGATTTCACGTGCATGCGCCATGCAGCATGTGCGTCACTCGCGCATCGAACATTGTGTAACGTCTGCATGCCCCATGCACGTATACGTCTCACGCGCATCGCGACGCCTCGGAGCGTCTGGCGTGTGTCACCAAGCGCAAAAGGGGGCAGTTACGCCTGAAAAAGGCATGCCTTCTTTAATTATTGATGGACACCCGGGGAATCGGAGCACGACGGCTACAAACTTGGTAGTTTTCTCGGGTTCTGTCGCTCGGGCCGTTATGGATTGGTAACCGATATTAGCGGGTTTTATCTATCGTGGCTTCCAGAGGAGGACCGAATTAGGGGACAAGAGCATCGGCGTCATGCAAATATTGGTTATGGTGCCTGCCATGATGGTTGACTTGGGTGGGGCCCATGCTAGGATCCAAGAGGGTTCATGTGATGGCTGATCCGACTAGGCTCTGATGGTGACCGCTGAAGGTGACATTCGTTCGCTTGTTTTCAAAGACCTGGATAGAAATCGGGCAATGAGTACCTTTCAAGGAGACCCATGTCTTCCCTCCTTCTTCACAAAGAAAATGGTATGTTGTGTTTGTGTTGTTTGATGCCGAGGACAGGGTTACCTTCGCCATAGGCTCGCGGGAATCCATTTTGTTTTAAATAGGTCGGCGCCCTCACGTTAGGGTTGTTGGCGGTGGTGTTCTGTTAGCTTCTGGTCCAGTCTAGACGTCCGTTTATCTCCCCTTCGGTACTCCTGGCCTACTGGATATAGAAATCAGTCCTGGTCTCCTGGATATAGAAATCAATCAATAGGTGCCTTTCAAGGAGATGCATGCCCTTTGTCTTTCTTAAGAAAGAAAATGGTATGTTGTATTTGTGTTGTTTGGTGTCGATGTCGGGGTTATCTTCACCAAGGTCTCGTGCGGCAAGAGTCATGTCCTCCCTGCGGGTATGACGTTTGTTTAAACGCCCGGCGTCTTCATGGTAGGGTTTTTGTTGACGGTGTGTGTCCCTTTAGCGTATGGTCTAGCCTAGACGTCTGTTTGTCTCCCCTCACATACTCCTGGGAGCGGCGGATTTCACATGCATGCGCCATGCAGCACGTGCGTCACTCGTGCATCGAACATTGTGTAACGCATGCATGCCCCATGCACGTATACGTCTCACGCGCATCGCGACGCCTCGGAGCGTCTGGCGTGTGTCACCAAGCGCAAAAGGGGGCAGTTACGCCTGAAAAAGGCATGCCTTCTTTAATTATTGATGGACACCCGGGGAATCGGATCACGACGGCTACAAACTTGGTAGTTTTCTCGGGTTCTGTCGCTCGGGCCGTTATGGATTGGTAACCGATATTAGCGGGTTTTATCTATCGTGGCTTCCAGAGAAGGACGGAATTAGGGGACAAGAGCATCGGCGTCATGCAAATATTGGTTATGGTGCCTGCCATGATGGTTGACTTGGGTGGGGCCCATGCTAGGATCCAAGAGGGTTCATGTGATGGCTGATCCGACTAGGCTCTGATGGTGACCGCTGAAGCTAACATTAGTTCGCTTGTTTTCAAAGACATGGATAGAAATCGGGCAATGAGTACCTTTCAAGGAGACCCATGTCTTCCCTCTTTCTTAACAAAGAAAATGGTATGGTGTGTTTGTGTTGTTTGATGCCGAGGACAGGGTTACCTTCGCCATAGGCTCGCGGGAATCCATTTTGTTTTAAATAGGTCGGCGCCCTCACGTCAGGGTTGTTGGCGGTGGTGTTCTGTTAGCGTCTGGTCCAGTCTAGATGTCCATGCCTTCGGTACTCCTGGTCTCTTGGATATAGAAATCAGTCCTGGTCAAAATCAGTCCTAGTCTCCTGGATATAGAAATCAATCAATAGGTGCCTTTCAAGGAGATGCATGCCCTTTGTCTTTCTTAAGAAAGAAAATGGTATGTTGTATTTGTGTTGTTTGGTGTCGATGTCCGGGTTATCTTCACCAAGGTCTCGTGCGGCAAGAGTCATGTCCTCCCTGCGGGTATGACGTTTGTTTTAAACGCCCGACGTCTTCACGGTAGGGTTTTTGTTGATGGTGTGTGTCCCTTTAGCGTATGGTCTAGCCTAGACGTCTGTTTGTCTCCCCTCACATACTCCTGGGAGCGGCGGATTTCACGTGCATGCGCCATGCAGCACGCGCGTCACTCACGCATCGAACATTGTGTAACGCGTGCATGCCCCATGCACATATACGTCTCACGCGCATCGCGACGCCTCGGAGCGTCTGGCGTGTGTCACCAAGCGCAAAAGGGGGCAGTTACGCCTGAAAAAGGCATGCCTTCTTTAATTATTGATGGACGCCCGGGGAATCTGATCACGGCGGCTACAAACTTGGTAGTTTTCTCGGGTTCTGTCGCTCGGCCCGTTATGGATTGGTAACCAATATTAGCGGGTTTTATCTATCGTGGCTTCCAGAGGAGGACGGAATTAGGGGACAAGAGCATCGGTGTCTTGCAAATATTGGTTATGGTGCCTGCCATGATGGTTGACTTGGGTGGGGCCCATGCTAGGATCCAAGAGGGTTCATGTGATGGCTGATCCGACTAGGCTCTGATGGTGACCGCTGAAGCTTATATTCGTTTGCTTGTTTTCAAAGACCTGGATAGAAATCCGGCAATGAGTACCTTTCAAGGAGACCCATGTCTTCCCTCTTTCTTAACAAAGAAAATGGTATGTTGTGTTTGTGTTGTTTGATGCCGAGGACAGGGTTACCTTCGCCATAGGCTCACGGGAATCCATTTTGTTTTAAATAGGTCGGCGCCCTCACGTCAGGGTTCTTGGCGGTGGTGTTCTGTTAGCTTCTGGTCCAGTCTAGATGTCCGTTTATCTCCCCTTCGGTACTCCTGGTCTCCTAGATATAGAAATCAGTCCTGCTCGAAATCAGTCCTGGTCTCCTGGATATAGAAATCAGTCAATAGGTGCCTTTCAAGGAGATGCATGCCCTTTGTCTTTCTTAAGAAAGAAAATGGTATGTTGTATTTGTGTTGTTTGGTGTCGATGTCGGGGTTATCTTCACCAAGGTCTCGCGCGGCAAGAGTCATGTCCTCCCTGCAGGTATGACGTTTGTTTTAAACGCCCGGCGTCTTCACGGTAGGGTTTTTGTTGACGGTGTGTGTCCCTTTAGCGTATGGTCTAGCCTAGACGTCTGTTTGTCTCCCCTCACATACTCTTGGGAGCGGCGGATTTTATGTGCATGCGCCATGCAGCGCGTGTGTCACTCGCGCATCGAACATCGTGTAACGCCTGCATGCCCCATGCACGTATATGTCTCACGCGCATCGCGACGCCTCGGAGCGTCTGGCGTGTGTCACCAAGCGCAAAAGGGGGCAGTTACGCCTGAAAAAGGCATGCCTTCTTTAATTATTGATTGATGCCCGGGGAATCGGATCACGGCGGCTACAAACTTGGTAGTTTTATCGGGTTCTGTCGCTCGGGCCGTTATGGATTGGTAACCGATATTAGCGGGTTTTGTCTATCGTGGCTTCCAGAGGAGGACGGAATTAGGGGACAAGAGCATCGGCGTCATGCAAATATTGGTTATCGTGCCTGCCATGATGGTTGACTTGGGTGGGGCCCATGCTAGGATCCAAGAGGGTTCATGTGATGGCTGATCCGACTAGGCTCTGATGGTGACCGCTGAAGCTTATATTCGTTCGCTTGTTTTCAAAGACCTGGATAGAAATCGGGCAATGAGTACCTTTCAAGGAGACCCATGTCTTCCCTCTTTCTTAACAAAGAAAATGGTATGTTGTGTTTGTGTTGTTTGATGCCGAGGACAGGGTTACCTTCGCCATAGGCTCGCGGGAATCCATTTTGTTTTAAATAGGTCGGCGCCCTCACGTCAGGGTTGTTGGCGGTGGTGTTCTGTTAGCTTCTGGTCCAGTCTAGACGTCCGTTTATCTCCCCTTCGGTTCTCCTGGTCTCCTGGATATAGAAATCAGTCCTGCTTGAAATCAGTCTTGGTCTCCTGGATATAGAAATCAGTCAATAGGTGCCTTTCAAGGAGATGCATGCCCATTATCTTTATTAAGCAAGAAAATGGTATGTTGTATTTGTGTTGTTTGGTGTCGATGTGCGGGTTATCTTCACCAAGGTCTCGTGCGGCAAGAGTCATGTCCTCCCTGCGGGTATGACGTTTGTTTTAAACGCCCGGCGTCTTCATGGTAGGGTTTTTGTTGACGGTGTGTGTCCCTTTAGCGTATGGTCTAGCCTAGACGTCTGTTTGTCTCCCCTCACATACTCTTGGGAGCGGCGGATTTCACGTGCATGCGCCATGCAGCGCGTGCGTCACTCGCGCATCGAACATTGTGTAACGCCTGCATGCCCCATGCACGTATACGTCTCACGCGCATCGCGACTCCTCGAAGCGTCTGGCGTGTGTCACCAAGCGGAAAAGGGGGCAGTTACGCCTGAAAAAGGCATGCCTTCTTTAATTATTGATGGCCGCCCGGGGAATTAGATCACGGCGGCTACAAACTTGGTAGTTTTCTCGGGTTCTGTCGCTCGGGCCGTTGTGGATTGGTAACCGATATTCGTTGGTTCTATCGATCGTGGCTTTCAGAGGAGGACAGAATTAGAGGACAAGAGCATTGCGTCATGCAAATATTGGTTATGGTGCATGTCATAATGGTTGACTTGGGTGGGGCCCATGCTAGGATCCAAGAGGGTTCATGTGATGGCTGATCCGACTAGGCTCTGATGGTGAACGCTGAAGCTGACATTCGTTCGCTTGTTTTCAAAGACATGGATAGAAATCGGGCAATGAGTACCTTTCAAGGAGACCCATGTCTTCCCTCTTTCTTAACAAAGAAAATGGTATGTTGTGTTTGTGTTGTTTGATGACGAGGACAGGGTTACCTTCGCCATAGGCTCGCGGGAATCCATTTTGTTTTAAATAGGTCGGCGCCCTCACGTCAGGGTTGTTGGCGGTGGTGTTCTGTTAGATTCTGGTCCAGTCTAGACGTTCATTTATCTCCCCTTCGGTACTCCTGGTCTCTTGGATATAGAAATCAGTCCTGGTCTCTTGGATACAGAAATCAGTCAATATGTGCCTTTCAAGGAGATGCATGCCCTTTGTCTTTCTTAAGAAAGAAAACGGTATGTTGTATTAGTGTTGTTTGGTGTCGATGTCGGGGTAATCTTCACCAAGGTCTCGCGCGGCAAGTGTCATGTCCTCCCTACGGGTATGACGTTTGTTTTAAACGCCCGACATCTTTGCGGTAGAATTTTGTTGATGGTGTGTGTCCCTTTAGCGTATGGTCTAGCCTAGACGTCTGTTTGTCTCCCCTCACATACTCCTGGGAGCGGCGGATTTCACGTGCATGCGCCATGGAGTGCGTGCGTTACTCGCGCATCGAACGTTGGGTAACGCCTGCATGCCCCATGCACGTATACGTCTCACGCGCATCGCGACGCCTCGGAGCGTCTGGTGTGTGTCACCAAGCGCACAAGGGGGTAGTTACGCCTGAAAAAGGCATGCCTTCTTTAATTATTGATGGACGCCCGGGGAATCAGATCACGACGACTACAAACTTGGTAGTTTTCTCGGGTTGTGTCGCTCGGGCCGTTATGGATTGGTAACCGTTATTAGTGGGTTCTATCTATTGTGGCTCTCAGAGGAGGACGGAATTAGAGGACAAGAGCATCGCGACATGCAAATATTGGTTATGGTGCCTGTCATAATGGTTGACTTGGGTGGGGCCCATGCTAGGATCCAAGAGGGTTCATGTGATGGCTGATCCGACTAGGCTCTGATGGTGACTGCTGAAGCTGACATTCGTTCGCTTGTTTTCAAAGACCTGGATAGAAATCGGTCAATGAGTACCTTTCAAGGAGACCCATGTGTTCCCTCTTTCTTCACAAATAAAATGGTATGTTATGTTTGTGTTGTTTGATGCCGAGGACAGGGTTACCTTCGCGAGAGGCTCGCGGGAATCCATTTTGTTTTAAATAGGTCGGTGCCCTCACGTCAGGGTTGTTGGCGGTGGTGTTCTGTTAGCTTCTGGTCCAGTCTAGACGTCCGTTCATCTCCCCTTCAGTACTCCTGGTCTCCTGGATATAGAAATCAGTCCTGGTTGAAATCAGTCCTGGTCTCATGAATATAGAAATCAGTCAATAGGTGCCTTTCAAGGAGATGCATGCCCTTTGTCTTTCTTAAGAAAGAAAATGGTATGTTGTATTTGTGTTGTTTGGTCTCGATGTCGGGGTTATCTTCACCAAGGTCTCGCACGGCAATAGTGATGTCCTCCCTGCGGGTATGACGTTTGTTTTAAACGCCCAGCGTCTTCACGGTAGGGTTTTTGTTGACGGTGTGTGTCCCTTTAGCGTATGGTCTACCTAGACGTCTGTTTGTCTCCCCTCACATACTCTTGGGAGCGGCGGATTTCACGTGCATGCGCCATGCAGCGCGTGCGTCACTCGCGCATCGAACGTTGTGTAACTCCTGCATGCCCCATGCACGTATACGTCTCATGCGCATCGTGATGCCTCGGAGCATCTGGTGTGTGTCACCAAGCGCACAAGGGGGCAGTTACGCCTGAAAAAAGGCATGCCTTCTTTAATTATTGATTGACGCCGGGGGAATCGGATCACGACAGCTACAAACTTGGTAGTTTTGTCGGGTTCTGTCGCTCGGGCCGTTTTGGATTGGTAACCGATATTAGTGGATTCTATCTATCGTGGCTTTCAGAGGAGGACGGAATTAGCGGACAAGAGCATCGCGTCATGCAAATATTGGTTATGGTGCCTGCCATAATGGTTGACTTGGGTGGGGCCCATGCTAGGATCCAAGAGGGTTCATGCGATGGCTGATCCGACTAGGCTCAGACGGTGACCACTGAAGCCGACATTCGTTCGCTTGTTTTCAAAGATCTAGATAGAAATTGGTCAATAAGTACCTTTCAAGGAGACCCATGTCTTCCCTCTTTCTTAACAAAGAAAATGGTATGTTGTGTTTGTGTTGTTTGATGCCGAGGACAGGGTTATCTTCGCCAGTGGCTCGCGGGAATCCATTTTGTTTTAAATAGGTCGGCGCCCTCACGTCAGGGTTGTTGGCAGTGGTGTTCTGTTAGCTTCTGGTCCAGTCTAGACGTCCGTTTATCTCCCCTTCGGTACTCCTTGGTGCGATGGATTAGACGTGCATGCGCAATGCAACATATACGTCACTCGCACACCGAACTTTACATTGTGTGTGCATGTCTCATGCATGTATACATCTCACGCGCATCACGACACATATGAGTGCCCATTGTGTGTCTCCACATGTGTAAGGGGTGCATTTATGCCTAAAAAACATGCCTTCTTGGTCCTGGTCATTCGTTTGTTTGTGTTTTCAAAGACCTTGGTTTGGTGTGGTGAGATCTTGATCCTGGTCTCCTGGATATAGAAATCAGTCAACAAGTGCCTTTCAAGGAGATGCATTCCATTTGTCTTTCTTAAGAAAGAAAATTGTCGTGGAATTGTCACGGCAGATGTCCTAGTGTGAGGACTTAGTCGTGAGGCCAACGCATCTATGTGGTAGTTTGAGAGGGGTTGAGCGAAATCAAGAAACGCAACACGAGACAAGGGTTTAGACAGTTACGGGCCCCGGGAAACATCATCCGGTAACAACCCTACCTGCTATTTGTGGCTAGATCTCATTATCATCACGAGGGAGTCGCCGTAAACCGGCTCTCCCAGTTATGTCTAGCCCTAAGATTATTTTCTCTTGCTTCTCCTTCTTTGGGTAGCATTGCCCCTCCTTATATATGTTGAAGGGGCGGGTTACATGACTAGTCCTAGTAGGATGAGGATTACTCTATCACACGTGGATTCCTAGTCTTGCTTCCTTTGTAGGAGAATATTCCTTGTGCTTTCCTCATAAACTGGCCCACCATAACATGAACCGGCCTTCCATAAACCACCTTTTGGGCCACCGGGTCTTGTCGTTCCTCTCACCCACTCGCCGGGTCACCCATGAGTCGCCAGGCTCGGGCGGGTCACTTAGTGAGTCGTCCAGTCAGGGCAGGTCATTAGTGAGTCGCCAAGTCCGGCCGGGTTATACTTCCGGCCGGGTTACGCCGTGGGGTATATCCTCGACATTAGCCCCCAGTTTAATTTGGATTTATCCATGTTAAACTGATCTGCAACATAAACACAATAACAAATTTGGCGGCTTGTGATCCGGGTTAAATATTCTTATAAACCGACACTTGATCATCCTTAAATCCTTGTCATTTCTTCCTTCTAAAAAATCGGAATCAATAGACCAGCTTCATAATCAACTTGCTTGCATAAGGAATATTGTAAATCAAGAATCCATTTGAGTCGGCCTTCAATGCTCTAACTTGACAAAAATATTGGTCTTTGAAATATTCAACCGATATCCAACCGGCTTGAAGATGTAGAACTTGCCGGTTTATGATTGCCAAAATTGTCGGGTTATAAAAACTGATGATCCCGGGTCATGACTGTTTATAGACGCCGGGTTATGATTGTTGCCAATGCCGGGTCACACAATTAATCTTCTTGATTTGCCCGAAGCTGAGAATTTGAAGATGTTCCTCGTTTATATGCATATTACCTGTAACCCCCAAGTCTTAAGAGGAGAACATAGTGATAGCTTAAGACTTGTTTCAATATAAATGTTGCAACCTTGAAGAAATCCAGATTGTCCATCCCAGTCACTAGTAAAAACTGAATACTCCATATTATGTAGCCCCCAAGTGCCGGGTTGTTATGCTTGCAGCAACCTGGGACTTGTAATTGCCTGATGCTCAAAAACTTCAACCAGTGTAGCCCCCAAGGCCCGGGTCATTATGTAATAATGAGCAGGGACTTTATAAATATGATCATGCTTCATTGAAAATAACATCATATGATGTAACTCCACCGTGGGGCTTTGAACTCACATCCACAAGGTTAAGAGCTTTGTGCTTTACCAACTGAACAGTGGACCTTTCAATATAATGGTTTTAAAACTTGTGTACCTTGAATTGTTGACAGGAGCAATTGGTAGCCCCCAAGGGCTGGCTCCTTATAATGTGATGAGTCAAGTCTTCAATAAGGTGAGCAAAAAATGACTTTGCATTAGCCCCCAAGTGTCATGGTGCATGCTTGCAGCGTCATGAGACTTGCATATTTGATGTAATCTCAACTTGAATAATGTAGCCCCCAAGTGCCGGGTCGTAAGCCTGCAGCTACTCGGGACTATTCCTTCAATTGTAGAATAAATCATTTCCATTGATAATATGATAGTGTCGGTGTACTAAAGTGGGGGTACCTTAGTATCCCGACTTGTGCACGGGTAGTAGCAGCGTCCCGTGGCAGGGCTTGCCACGCGCCCGCCAAGGCCCGCTTTGGTTCCTTTGGAGCCATTCAAGAACAAAGTATTCAAGTTTAAGAAACAAGACCCCGGCAAGAGGAGCTTGCTGGGAAGGCCGCTCCAGGCTCAAAACCACCCCTTTAGCACAAACCCCTGGCAAGAGGAGCTTGCCAGGAAGGCCAAAACATGGCGTTTCAGGAGACTTGCCGTGGCGCATCGCGCGCCTCGGCAAGGCCCGGAGAGCGACAAGCTTCCGGGCGCGGCAAGGTAGCGACCGCGGCAAGGCGCTTGCCGCGACAAGCTTCCACTGTGTGCCAGCGCTCCAGCTCATCCGGCCACGCGTCGCCCTGGGGCCCTTCCAGGGGCACGTGGCGGAAGGCTGTGTAGCCTGGGGTACACGGTGGCAAGCCACGATGACGAGGCCACCGTCGAGGCGAACGGAGACGCCCGGACGGAAGCTTTTTGCACTGTTCGGGGCGACGGCGACGGGCATTCAATGCCCTTGTCCCCCACCGTCAGGGTTAGGTACAGAACACTGTACATGCACTATTACAACTACCACCATTTTTACACTTTTACCCTCACCTGCGTTGCCACCTATCGGTGACCCCTTTGACTTATAAAAGGAGGCCCATGCACAACGTAGAGGGGGTTCCGCTCTTCGATCACTCTCACGCTCGGGGTAGCCAGCGACAAGCACTGTAGCTCTTCTTGCTCCCGAGCCAAGAACACAATACAATCCAAGGCAGGAGTAGGGTTTTATGCATCCGTGCGGCCCGAACCTGGGTAAACTGCTCGCGTGCTCGCCTCGATCCGCTTTTCATGCACCCTCCGCTCCCTTGCCGTACCGAAAAGGGGCTCCGGTCCCATAGGTGTTCGTGGGCGATCAGTTTCCCCGACATCTTTGGCGCGCCAGGTAGGGGGCGTCGAGGTTGTGTGAACCTGATCCGGCGTTCACGCGGACGAAATCTTCAGTAACTTCATCAACTTCATTAACTTCATTGACATGCCGCCGAAGAAGAAAGCTTCGGAGGTAGGAGGCCCGTCCGCGTCGATCCCGCCACCACCAGAACCAACGGTTGGTGGGGTAGACGCTGGCGAAAGGACGGACGCCGGCGAGGAAACTCACGGCGCCGCCAAGTCCAAGGACAAGACGGACGACCGGGCGCACTCCAAGACTTCGGCGTCCGTGCGCGCACCGCGCCCCTCCCAGGAGGTGCCGGACCGGCAGCGACGTGGTACCCAGGGTACCATACGCTTGCTGGGACAAGGTCAAGTTGGTGGGCCGCGGGACGCTCAAGGCCAACGTGCTGGCACGAGCAAGGCGCGGTCGCCGGGACGAGACCCTGCTCCTTCTAACGCAGTTAGAAGCCCGAGCATATCTCGCTCCTCGCACCGCTCGCCACCGCTCCCCTCCACTCCAGCAGAAGCTCTAGCTAGGGCTCAGCTACTCCTCGACTTCCCTCCAGCGGCAGACAAGGCCGAACACTGGAGGGCTACCATCCAAAGCCTCATCGCCTTCGCCAACAACGACACGCCGCAGCAGCCGACGACGTCGCGGCCGCGGCAAGTCAGCCAGGCGCGGGCTGATGGCGACAAGACCGTCGGGGGTGCAACTACCGTGCACTCCCCGCCATGAAGGCCGAAATCGCCGGCTCGCCGGATCAACATCGACGACGACTCCACAGCGTCGTCGGATCCACGAGCTCGCCGCGATCAACGCCAAGTCCTCGACGACAGACGACAAGAAGACGCTCGAACTCGCATCGAGCGTCGAAGAGAAGCGCGACGACAGTCCGACCAGCGCACTGGGCCCGCTGTCGACATGCACGCGCCCGGAGAACTAGGCGACTTGCCGTACGCGGCAGGTTGCCCTGCGTTCACCCGTGAGCTGCGGCAAGTCCAGTGGCCCAGCATGAAGAACTTTAAGCCCGACGTACCCGAGAAGTATGACGGAAAGACCCATCCCTCAGAGTTCCTCAGCATCTACACCATTGCGGTACAGGCTACCGGGGGACGAGACGAGAAGATACTGGCAAACTACTTCCCGCTCGTGCTCAAGCCAAACGTCAGATCTTGGCTCATGCACTTGCCGGAAAACTCCATCTCTTCCTGGGCCGACCTGTGCCATCAGTTTGTCGGCGCCTTCACGGGCGGCCACAAGCCCCATGGCCAGGAAAGTGATCTCCATATACTCGCCCAGAAGGAAGGAGAGTCCCTGCGCAAATACATCCAGAGGTTCGGCCGCGTCCAGCACAACATCCCGGACGTCCACCCTGCCGCGGTTATCAGCGCGTTCCACCAGAACGTGCGTAACCGCAGGATGAGGGAGGAAATGGCGATGTGCAAGATCCGAGACGTCAGCGAGCTTTATGCCCTTGCTGACAAGTGTGCGCGCGCTGAGGAGGGGAGGAGACTCCCCGAAGAGGATGCTGGAGTAGGAGGAACGGATAGTGAGGAAGCCGCCTCGGCGAGGAAAAACCGGCGGCAGAACAACAAGAAAAAGAAGAACAAGGAAGTACTGGTCGTTGAGCAGCCCGGCAAGGAGGCTGGCGCCAAGAAAGCTCAGGCTGGTGGCTCCGGCAAGGAAGCTGCCACTGTAGCGGCCGCCGACAAGCAGGACGGCTCCGACAAGCAGTACTGCAAGATCCACCGCACCAAGGGCCACGATCTCCAGAACTGCAAAAGGGTCGAGTACCTCGTTGAACAGCAGAAGGCTGAGTACGAGCGTCGCGACAAGGAGAAGGCCCAGGGAGGTGGAGGAGAGTCCGGCAAGAAGCGGCCATTCAATGGCCGGGGAGGACGCCGCGGCAAGGCCAAGCAGCGGCAAGGAGATAGACCTCCCCGGGGCCGCGACAAGGACGAAGACGAAGACGACGACGAGGACATGGACGACGGAGACAACAGCGAGCAGGAGTTCCAGAAGGCCACAGAAGTTCTGTGCGTCGATGGAGGTGCCTCTCTACATACTTCCCACCGCCAACTCAAACAATGGGTGCGGGAAGTTAATGCAGCAGAGCCACCCGTCGAGTCGCGCAAACTCCTGAAGTGGTCCAGCACGCCCATCATCTTCGACATTGAGGATCACCCCGACCGCACAACTGCGGTCGGGTGTTTGCCGATGTTGGTTTCGCCAACCATTCGCAACCTCAAGGTCACCAAGATGTTGGTTGACGGCGGGGCCGGCCTGAACCTGATCTCCTCTGCTGTGGTCCGGAAACTACAGATCCCCGACAGCGAGCTCGAGGAGACCGGCACGTTCCAAGGGATCAACCCGGGAAGGAGCAAGCCGAAGGGGAAGATCACACTACCAGTAACCTTTGGCGGAGAGCTGAATTTCAGAACTGAGAGGATCACCTTCAACGTTGCCGATATCCCATTGCCATACAATGGGATACTTGGCCGTCCGGCGCTCGCCAAGTTCATGGTAGCCTCTCATTACGCCTACAACATGCTCAAGATGCCAGGCCCGATAAGCGTCATCTCTGTCCCCGGCGACAAGAAGGACGCGCTTATCTGCGCCGACAAGATTTACCGGGACGCAGCAGCCGCAACGGATAGCAAGACACTTGCCGCTGAAGCTCCCGGGGGGAAGAACAAGACGAAGTCCGGCAAGAGCTCTGGGGCCCACTCCGGCAAACGCACCTCTTCGGAGTGCTGCGCTACCATCGAGGATGCACCATCGAGCTCCACCGGCAAGTGCAAGAAGGGAATGGCAGCTCCACCTGCAACCAAGAAGGTGTCCGCCAAGGAGGACGGCACTGGTGGTACTTTCACCATCAGTGCCACGCTCGATCCTAAATAGGAAAGTGCGCTCGTTGCTTTCCTGCAGGTGAATGTCGACGTGTTTGCATGGCAACCGTCTGACATCCCCGGCGTTCCCAGGAAAGTAATTGAGCACAAGCTTGCCGTTTGTCCTCACGCGCGGCCCGTCAAGCAGAAGGTCAGAAAGCAAGCGGTGGAGCGCCAAGAGTTTATCGCTGAGGAAATCAAGAAGCTGGAAGCAGCAGGCCTTGTTAGAGGTGTACTTCATCCCACGTGGCTGGCCAACCCTGTCGTCGTGCGCAAAGCAAACGGGAAGTGGAGGCTTTGTATAGACTTCACTGATGTGAATAAAGCTTGTCCCAAAGATCCATTTCCTTTGCCGCGCATTGACCAGATCGTTGACTCCACGGCTGGATGTGAGTTGCTTTCATTCCTTGATGCATACTCCGGATACCACCAAATATTTATGGCTGAAGAGGATGAAGAGAAGACCGCGTTCATTACTCCATGTGGCACTTACTGCTTCATACGCATGCCCTTTGGATTGAAGAATGCGGGTTCAACGTTTGCAAGGGTAGTCCACACTGCTTTTGAGCCACAGATACACATGAATGTAGAAGCTTACATGGATGCTATAGTGGTCAAGAGCAAGGACAAGGATACCCTGATTCAAGACCTAGATGAAACTTTTGCGAATCTGTGCAAGATACAACTCAAGCTTAACCCCGAGAAGTGTGTGTTCGAAGTCCCCTCCGGCAAGCTTCTCGGGTTCTTTGTGTCTCAGAGGGGGATTGAAGCCAATCCCGACAAGATCAAAGCCATCGAGCAGATCGAAGCTCCGAAGCGCGTCAAGGATGTACGAAGGCTTGCTGGCTGCGTGGCTGCTCTCAGCAGGTTCATTTCTAAGTCTGCAGAATGCGCCCTGCCGTTTTTCAAAATCTTGAAAAAGGCAGGTCCAATGAAATGGACTCCGGAAGCGGAGGCAGCGCTGCAAGACTTGCAAGGGTACCTGTCCTCCACTCCAATACTTGTCGCACCTAAGCCGCAAGAGAAGTTGCTGCTGTACTTAGCAGCGACCAATCAAGTGGTTAGTGCTGCGTTGATAGCGGAAAGGAAGGTAGAGGAGGAGCCCACAGCCCCGGCAAGCACGTCCAGCGACAAGCAGGGGGCTTCCCCGACAAGCTCTGGCCCCGACAAGGATGAGTCTGCGCAGATGCAAGAAGGGGTGCGGAAGAAGATGGTGCAGCGCCGAGTTTACTTTGTCAGTTCCCTCTTGCAAGGGGCTAGGTCGAGATACTTTGGGGTGCAGAAGCTGCTTTTCGGCCTCCTCATGGCCTCGAGAAAGCTGCGCCATTACTTCCAAGCACACGAAATAACAGTGGTCACTCGCTTTCCGCTGAAAAGGATATTGCAAAATCCAGAAGCAACAGGCAGGATTGTCGAGTGGGCACTGGAGCTGTCAAGCTTTGGTCTCAAGTTTGAAAGTACTTCTACTAACCAGAGCAGAGCATTGGCAGAGTTCATAGCGGAATGGACACCAACGCCAGATGAAGAAGTTCCAGAGACAAACACCCCCGTCAAAGAAGCGAGCAAAGAATGGATAATGTACTTCGATGGTGCCTTCTCGCTGCAAGGCGCCGGCGCTGGCGTGCTGCTTGTCGCGCCCACCGGTGAACACCTCAAGTACGTTGTCCAAATGCACTTTCCCAAGGAGCAAGCGACGAACAATACTGCAGAGTATGAAGGTTTGCTTGCCGGCCTCAGAATCGCAACAGAACTTGGGATCAAGAAGCTGGTTGTGCGGGGAGATTCGCAGTTGGTTGTCCGACAAGTGAACAAGAGCTACCAGAGTCCATTGATGGAAGCTTACGTCGACGAAGTGAGAAAGCTTGAAGAGCACTTTGAAGGCCTACAGATGGAGCACGTTCCAAGAGCTCAAAATGACATCGCAGATGGCCTGTCAAAGTGTGTTGCACTAAAGCTACCCGTGGAACCAGGGATCTTCGTGCTCAAGCTAACTAATCCATCCGTTACACCATCAGTTGGGCAAAGCAAGAAGAGAAAGTTGGTCTCCGGTGACTACTTGCCGGCAGAGCTGCCCGAAGCCACCGCCAGCAAGGTCCCCAAGACCAACGACAAAGTTGCTGAGGAATAGTCTGCTCTTGCAGACCCTAGGGTTTGTACAGTTGAAGCAGGCGTTCCCGACAAGTTTTGCCCCGGCAAGCTTGCCGGGGAACGTCCAGCTCCGGCCGAACCACAGGTTCTTGCCGTAGAAGCTGACGTTCCTGCGGCAGCAATGATGCCTTTAGCCCTTGTTGTTGAGCCCCAGGCTCCAGCATGGGCATAGCAAATCGTCCGTTTTCTTCAAACCGGAGAACTCCCTGAAGAGCCAGAAGAAGCAGAAAGAATAACCCGGCAGTCAAGTATGTATCAGTTCGTCGGCAATGAATTGTACAGAAGAAGACTCAACGGTGTTAGACTGAAGTACATTCCCCGGGAAGATGGACAGAAGCTGTTGGCAGAGATACATGGAGGCATATGTGGCCACCACATTGGCGCAAGAGCACTTGCCGGCAAGGCGTTCCGGCAAGGTTTCTTTTGGCCAGAAGCCCTCCAAGATGCAACTGCACAAGTAACCAAGTGTGAAGCGTGCCAGTTCCATGCCAAGCAGATACATCAGCCAGCTCAAGCTCTCCAAACGATCCCTTTGTCCTGGCCATTTTCTGTCTGGGGGCTCGACATCCTCGGCCCCTTTCCCCGCGCAGCCGGGGGCTTTGAGTACTTGTACGTCGCTATCGACAAGTTCACAAAGTGGCCGGAAGTGGAACCAGTGAGAAAGGTGACCGCACAGTCAGCAGTCAAGTTCTTCAGATCAATTGTTTGCCGTTTCGGAATCCCTAACAGGATCATCACCGACAATGGCACACAATTCACAAGTCGCACCTTCATGCAGTACGTCCAAGACCTTGGAGCCAAGGTCTGCTTCGCTTCTGTTGCTCACCCGAGGAGCAATGGTCAAGCGGAGAGGGCAAACGCTGAAGTGCTGCGCGGACTCAAGACGAGAACTTTTGACAGGCTGCACAAATGCGGAAGAAACTGGATTGAGGAGTTGCCAGCGGCTCTTTGGTCAATCAGGACGACACCAAATCGAGCCACTGGACAGACACCCTTTGCTCTTGTCTATGGAGCAGAGGCAGTTCTCCCCACGGAACTCGTATACGGGTCGCCTCGAGTGCTCGCTTACGATGAGCTCGAGCAAGAGCAGCTGCGGCAAGATGATGCACTGCTCCTCGAGGAGGACCGCCTTCGGGCTGCTGTATGAGCTTCTCGATACCAGCAAGCTTTGCGCTGCCACCATAGCCGCAAAGTTAGAGCCAGAAGTCTCGAGGAAGGCGACCTTGTTCTTCGGCGCGTTCAGTCCGCCAAGAATTCCAACAAGTTGACGCCGAAGTGGGAAGGCCCTTATCGGGTGAGACAAGTCACAAGGCCCGGCGCTGTCCGCCTTGAGACCGAAGAGGGCTTACCGGTGAGCAACTCCTGGAACATTGAGCACCTTCGCAAGTTTCACCCATAAGGCGCGGTTGCCGTGATCCGCTCCGGCAACCACCTTTTGCACAAGTCTTGCCGCTGTTGCATGTAAACCTTTGTACAAAGCCGGGCGCAGACCCCGTGCATCAGTAAAACTTTTGTGCCTCACACAACTTGTCGTTTCATGCCTTTTCGTTTTTTCTCGCATGTATTATCTGACACTGTGTGCAGCACGCACCCCCGGTAAGCAATAACGAGCCGCAAGGTTCCATATCTATGTTTCCTCCTTTTTTCTTTTCTCTCAAGCAGAAGAAGTTTTCCTCGCGCACAAGTTTGCCGGGGGGGAAGGAGACATTGGTATGGACCAAGTGCCGTTCAAGGAAGCCTCGCCTTGCCGGGAAGCAAACAACACAAAAGCTAAGTTGCCAAAGTTTGAGCATTCAAATTTTTAAGTTTTTAAAGTTATCTTCCTGGAACGACCGCACTTTGTATGGAAAACTTGTGCGCGGAGGAACCTACCCGTAGCTAGCCGCGCCCTTACTTTGTTTCGAGCACGCTCAACGGCTTAAGTGTGCTGCGACAAGTGTCGCACCCTTACTTCGTTTTCGAGTTCGCTCAACAACCTAAGTGTGCTGCGACTAGCTGCGGCGATGTTTCTTGCCGGTAGAGGCGTTGCCAGCAGGCTGCTGAAGTTCCGCACTCAGCGCTCGCGGCAAGGGTCCCTTTGCCGGCAAGTTCCCTAAAAGCGTAGGGTAAAAGCATACAAAGTAAAGGAGTCGAACAAAGGAAGTAACGCTGCATTAACTACCCAAAATAGAGTTATGATACAAAATGACTTGTCGCTGTTTTAACAAACTACTGTCCATAACGTGATTGGCAGCGACAAGGGAAGCAGGAAGAAAACAGCCTAGTCTGCACGGTCACCATCAACTCTCTTGATCTTGCCCACCTTGGCCACGATGGGGGCGACAAGGGCCTTCAGCGCCTCCTGGTCGGCGTCGGGCGGCAAGTTCCTGAGGACGTTCTCAAGGTTGAGCCCGGGGTTGCGGTAGACTATCTTCGTCAGCACTCTCTCCAGAACTCCCGTGCAAAGCCTGCGCGCCTCGTTCGCCAGCTGCGTGGGGATCCTCTCCCAGAGCTGCTCAAGGGCCGGCGCCACTCCCCTGAAGAATAAGCTCAGCTTGGCGCTGTGAGGGAGGTTCGCGTTGGGGGAATACCCGAGGTGCTCCGTCCCCAGCCCCACCAACTCCCTGTCGATGTCAGCAGCGGCGGCGACAAGCTCCTCGGTCCATTGCTCCACCGTCTGCCTGAAGTTGTTTTGGGTGAGGGCAGCACTGTCCAACAGTGCCCTCTCCGCCCTGAGGTCCTCCTTTAGCTTCGTCTCCCGGTTCCTGGCGCCGTCAAGTGATGCGGTGAGGGTGGACAGCTTCAACTTCAAGTCTGCAACAGAATCCTTGGCGATGGCGAGCTCATTGCCCTTGTCGGAGAGACGGACCTGCAGCTCCGAGTGGCTGTGGGCGTCTTTCTCCCTCTCCAATGTGAGCGCGGCAACCTTCTCCTCGCTCGTCCTCAAGTTGATCTCCAATTGTGCCACCCTCGCCTCCAAGTCTCTCTTGGTGGTCTCTGCAGCTGCAGCGGCGTCCCTCGCTTCCTGCAGAGCCCCGCCAAGGGACTGCTCGCGCGCGGCAAGGTCGTCCTCGTGGCTGTCGAGGTCGACCTTCCGCTGCGTCAGTTCTCCTTCCCGCCGAGACAGCTCTTCGGCGGCGAGCCGTTGCTGCTCTTCTGCTTCGGCCTTTTCAAGGATGAACGCCTGATGCGCTTCAGCGAGCTCCTCCCGCTCCTCCGCCAAGGACCGGAGGGCCGCCTGGTTGGCGGCCCGGAGCTCTTCGGCGCGCTTCTCCAAGTCGACGCCCGCCTTGGCGGCCAGAGCCTCTCGGGACTCCAGCTTGGCTTGCCTGGCGCGGTACAGGGCCCGGAGCCTCCGCAGAAGCTGCTCCTCCTCGGGCTCGTTGCTGCTGCCGGGCGCGTCGACAAACTTCATCCCCGCGGAGGCGAGGACTTCCCCGTCGAAGACCTCTCCCTCCGCGGGCGCCCTTGACATAGAAGCCCACGGGAGCTGAATGAAGACCCCGTTTCCAGCCTCCAGGTAGGCGCCAGTTCCAGCCGCGGCAGCGGCAGGGTCGGCGGTCGGCGCAGCGTCAAACGCTCCTGCGGCCTCAGGGCCGTCAGTGCGACCGCCAGTCCCCTCCTCAGCTGCCGCGTCGGCGGCCCTGGCTGCCTCTTCGACGGCAGGCTCGTCAGTGCCGATCGCCTCTTCGGTGGCTGCGGCGTCACCAGCGTTGCCGCGCGCGGCTTCTTCGGTGGCGGCCTCCGTCTCCATAGGCTCTGGAGCGGACGAGTCTGAAGACAAGAAAAGAAAGAAGAAAGAAGAATGGTCAAGCAAATATCCAAAAAGAAAAATTCAAGAGAGGAAGAGTCCAAGGGTTACCTGCGCGGGCCTCTTCTTCTACGGGGTCCCTTGCCGGGGGGTTCTCCCTCGGCGGCGTGGTGGTGACCCCCGCCGGCGGAGGGCCGCCGGCGCCTTCCCTTGGCGGGGTGCTTGCCCTTGGCGGGGTGCTCGCCCTTGGCGGAGTACCCGCCCTTGGCGGAGTGTTCTCCCTCGCCGGGGAGCCCCTCCTTGGCGGGGAGGTCGAGACATGCGGCTCGTCGGGAGCAGTCTCTTGGTGCTCCTGAGGCTGCGGCTCTGCGTCTGCACAAATCAGCGAACAAACCAGACATTAACAAGGATAGGAAGCCCACGCGCGCCCGACAAGTAAAGAGCGAACAGAAGACTTACGCTGGGGGCTGCTCTGCGGGGCAGCTGGCTGGTCTGGCAAGCCTGTCGCGGGCGCATCCCCTGCTGCTGCGACGGGCTCGTCCTCGAGATCGACCACCGGGATCTTGGCCCTCTTCACCGCCCTTTGGGCCAGGGTCCTGGAAGACAGACATAAACAGAATCAGACGAAGAAAGTTCAAGACAAGAGCAACCGAAAATCAAAGGAAACGAGAGTTGCCGGTACTTACTCTTCCTCCTCCTCGTCGGAACTCAGCACGGAGAAGTCGAAGTCCGCCTCGCGCGTCCCGGCGCGAGGAGCTGGAGGGGTAGGCTCCCTCGGGCGCTTGGCGGGCACTGGAGCGGTGGTCTGCGAAGACTCCGCTCCGGTCGTCGCCGAGGCCCGAGGGGCGGAAGGAGCGGTGGAGCCGGCGCGGGAAGACCCTCCTCCAGCCGCTGCGGAGGCGCGGGGCGCTCCCTTGGCGGCCTTGCCCGCCGCGGTGGCGCGCGTTGGGCGACACTGCGGCCGCGGGCCCGCCGGACGCTCTGCCACGACTGCAGCTTTGCGGGGGCGCCTCCTCGCTGGGGCTGGAGGACTTGCCGGTGGCGGTGAACTTCCCGAGGATGAAGAAGAGTCAAGGTTCAGAGACCCGCCCGAGTCTTCGGCAGAACCGCTTGATTCAGCGCCCTGCTCGGCGGGCTCGCTCGACTCTGTGCCTTTCCCGGTGGCCTCGCTCGTCCCGGCGAAGGATCCTAGTGATGGCTATCTTTAGCTTGTCGTCCTCAGGGGCCAGGTCACTCCAGTCGTTGCCGCGCACTATTGCAGCTCGGCGCAGGGAAGTGAACTGTTCCGGGGCATCCTCCATGATCCAACACCAGTTGGCCCTCCACTCCTCCCACTTGCCGCGGAGTTCCCCAGTCAAGTATGCCTCTTTCTTATGAAGCCTGAAGATCCAAGAAACCCCACCGGATAGAGGAGACACAGAGTCTACTCGAGGTGTAAAATAATGGCGGAAGAGGGCTACGTTGGGGTGCACCCCGACAAAGTTCTCGCATAGATGTGCGAAAACGGCCATGGTCAAGACGGCGTTTGGGGTGAAATCAAGGAGATGAAACCCGTAGGTGTTCATAACATCGTAGAAGAATTCGGAGTATGGAGGGCAGAGTCCGCAATGGAAGAACAGAGCGAAATAGGCGTACCCTCCCGGAAACATGTCGCAGGCCTCGGCGGGGAGTACCCTGGTGCGCGGGTGCGCTTTTGTCTCCCTCGACCAGAAGAGGTAGAAGGAGTCCTTCAGCTCCCTCGCGCCGAGCCTCGGCGGGAAGACCACCATCTTCTTCCGCATTGCTGCTAGCTTCAGCGCCCGGTCAGTCTTCGCGGCTTTCGCCTTGTCGCCCTTCGGGGCCATGGCGGGGACGGCGAGGGAAGTTGACGGCGCTGGGGAGGCTGGCGGCGGCGAAGGAAGGGCGGAGCGCTGCTCTCTTTCAAACTTCGGGGAGGAGGGGAGCAGCGGGGGTTTCTAGAGATTGAAGAAGCAATGAGCGAATGGGAGGAACTGCCCCTGTTTCCCCTGCTTTTAAGGGGGAGAGGGGGACGTTCCGCATTTTCTCCATTAAAGAAACAGGCCACGATCTCTCCCACGACGCCGCAATCGACGCGTGCCATTAGGGAGGGATGCGGCGGATACGGAGTGGGATGCGGCGCGCCGTGGGCCGCGTGTGCCCGTGCACTGTTTTGGGCCTGGCCCAACAGCGCTCGACACCGTGTGTGGCCCAGGCCCGGGGGCTCCTGTCGGTGTACTAAAGTGGGGGGTACCTTAGTATCCCGACTTGTGCACGAGCAGTAGCAGCGTCCCGTGGCAGGGCTTGCCACGCGCCCGCCAAGGCCCGCTTTGGTTCCTTTGGATCCATTCAAGAACAAAGTATTCAAGTTTAAGAAACAAGACCCCGGCAAGAGGAGCTTGCCGGGAAGGCCGCTCCAGGCTCAAAACCACCCCTTTAGCACAAACCCCTGGCAAGAGGAGCTTGCCAGGAAGGCCAAAACATGGCGTTTCAGGAGACTTGCCGTGGCGCATCGCGCGCCCCGGCAAGGCCTGGAGAGCGACAAGCTTCTGGGCGCGGCAAGGTAGCGACCGCAGCAAGGCGCTTGCCGCGACAAGCTTCCACTGTGTGCCCGCGCTCCAGCTCATCCGGCCACGCGTCGCCCTGGGGCCCTTCCAGGGGCACGTGGCGGAAGGCTGTGCAGCCTGGGGTACACAGTGGCAAGCCACGATGACGAGGCCACCGTCGTGGCGAACGGAGACGCCCAGACGGAAGCTTTTTGCACTGTTCGGGGCGACGGCGACGGGCATTCAATGCCCTTGTCCCCCACCGTCAGGGTTAGGTACAGAACACTGTACATGCACTATTACAACTACCACCATTTTTACACTTTTACCCTCACCTGCGTTGCCACCTGTCGGTGACCCCTTTGACTTATAAAAGGAGGCCCATGCACAACGTAGAGGGGGTTCCGATCTTTGATCACTCTCACGCTCGGGGTAGCCAGCGACAAGCACTGTAGCTCTTCTTGCTCCCGAGCCAAGAACACAATACAATCCAAGGCAGGAGTAGGGTTTTACGCATCCGTGCGGCCCGAACCTGGGTAAACTGCTCGCGTGCTCGCCTCGATCCGCTCTTCGTGCACCCTCCGCTCCCTTGCCGTACCGAAAAGGGGCTCCGGTCCCATAGGTGTTCGTGGGCGATCAGTTTCCCCGACAGATAGCCATTGCGCTAAAGTGACTTTGAAAACCTTAATCAAAATAGTGGTTATTGATAACCATAATAAAATCCAGCCATGTTGGCTATTTGAAGATTGAATAATACAATCCAATGATTTATGAGCGCATGATTCCAATGGCGCAATCCAAATATATACCGGCGACTTATAGTCCCAAGCCAGGCCGGGTTAGTAAACACCGGTGATTTATAATCATACTAGCGACTTATAGTCGAAAGCCAGGCTGGGTTAATAAACACCGGTGATTTATAATCATACTGGCGACTTATAATTGAAAGCCAAGCCAGGTCAATAGACACCGGCAATCTTGTCAGTTTGTACGGCCGACTTATAGTCAACAGCCAGACCGGGTCAATAAACACCGGTTTATCATAAAGTGTTGTAAACCTCAAAAAGAGAAAATTTGTCAAATAAAAGCATGGGAAGACGCGTGGCTTTTCATGGGATGCCAGGCCCAAAATCGAGGCTTTTCATGGGCTGCTAGGCCACTGAGTTAAACCATTTTACAAAGCCTTTTAAGATGGACCTCACATTAACCAATCGTTGTTTTAACTTTGACAAGTTCAGGGTCTGTATAAGATTGACTTGCCAAACGTTCGGCGGGTCATACCAGGATTACTTGGGCGGAGTGACTTACTTGATGAAGGCAGGTTTACCCGGGGTTTTAGGTGAATTGATACGTCCATTTTGCATCATGCTTATAAGTTGATATTTATTGCATTGTGGGATGTTCATACATGTTTTGTCGCAATACTTATGCCTTTTCTCTCTTATTTTACAAGGTTTACATGAAGAGGGAGAATGCCGGGAGCTGGAATTCTGGGCTGGAAAAGGAGCAAACTCTGGAAACCTATTCTGCACAACTCCAAAAGCCCTGAAACTCCACAGAACATTGTTTCGGAAAATATAAAAAATATCTGGCGAAAGAAACCCACGAGAGTGGCCACTGGCTGGCCTCGAGGGTGGGGGGCGCGCCCCCCTGCCTCGAGGGCCAGCCGGTGGGCCCTCGGTGCCCATCTTCTCCTATATGAAGCGTTTTGACCTGGAAAAATCAAGAGGAGGCTTTCGGGACCAGACGCCGCCGTCTCGAGGCGGAACCGAGGCGGAGACCAATCTAGGGCGCCAGCAGGGCTGTTCTGCCGGGGATACTTCCCTCCGGGAGGGGGAAATCGTCACCGCCGTCATCACCAACAACTCTCCCATCTTGGGGAGGGCTATCTTCATCAACATCTTCACCAGCACCATCTCCTCTCAAACCCTAGCTCATCTCTTGTATCCAATCTTTGTACCCAAACCTCAGATTGGTACCTGTGGGTTGCTAATAGTGCTGATTACTCCTTGTAGTTGATGCTAGTTGGTTTATTTGGTGGAAGATCATATGTTCAGATCCATTATGCATATTAATACCTCTCTGATCATGAACAATATTATGTCTTGTGAGTAGTTACTTTTGTTCCCGAGGACATGCGAGAAGTCTTGCTACTAGTAGTCATGTGAATTTGGTCTTCGTTCGATATTTTGATAAGATGTATGTTGTCTCTCCTCTAGTGGTGTCATGTGAACGTCGACTACATGACACTTCACCATTATTTGGGCCTAGAGGAAGGCATTGGGAAGTAATAAGTAGATGATGGGTTGCTAGAGGGACAGAAGCTTAAACCCTAGTTTATGCGTTGCTTCGTAAGGGGCTGATTTGGATCCATATGTTTCAGGCTATGGTTAGGTTTACCTTAATACTTCTTTTGTAGTTGCGGATGCTTGCATTAGAGGTTAATCATAAGTGGGAGGCTTGTCCAAGTAAGGGCAGCACCCAAGCACCGGTCCACCCACATACCAAATTATCAAAGTACCGAACGCGAATCAGATGATCGTGATGAAAACTAGCTTGACGATAATTCCCATAAGTCCTCGGGAGCACTTTACATTGCATAAGAGTTTGTCCAGGCTTGTCCTTTGCTACACAAAGGATTGGGCCACCTTGCTGCACCTTATTTACTTTTACTGTTTGTCACTTGTTATCAATTACCTTATCACAAAACTATCTGTTACCTATAATTTCAGTGCTTGCAGAAAATACCTTACTGAAAACTGCCTATCATTTCCTTCTGCTCCTCGTTGGGTTCGACACTCTTACTTATCGAAAGGACTACGATAGATCCCCTACACTTGTGGGTCATCATGAATACACCTGGCTTCCAAGCATGGCTTGATAGCCTATTACAAGGGTCATTAAAACTCTTTGTTGTTGTGCAAAAAGAGCCCCCAGGTAATATTTTGAGCTGTGCTCAGTGGGTGCCTATGTTTGAGCTGTGCTTTTGCAACACTCTCTTTGGCCCCTGTTAACTTTGGGTGATTAGCCCCCAAGTTTTTTATGTTACTTTATAAGCCAGATCAATGGGTAGTCAGAACTCCGCTTTATAAACGGAAGCCCCCATTTGATATATTTCTGAGCTGAGCTCACCGGGTGCCTATGTTTGAGTTGTGTTGTGCAACAAACTCTCTTTGGCCCCTGTATTTTTTTTCTGAGAACTCGAACTTGCGAGAGATGAATTCTTTTTAACCGCAATTTCGAACCGGATATTGAGAGCTTCAAAGCTTTGTGGGAGACATCTTTCCCTTGAACCAGATCTTAAACCGGAATCTTCATTTTCAGCCAGAATTTTTCTGATGGTCTTTAAACTTGAACTTACGAGAGATTAATTCTTTTTAAACCGGAGATTCTTAAACCGAATTTGAGAGCTTCAGAGCTTTGTAGGAGACAGATTTCCCTTGAACTGGATTGTAAACCAGATATTTGAGAGCTTCAGTAAGACTGATGTCCTTTGAACCGGATTTTAAACCGGATTCCTTTCTGATGATCCGAAAACTTCTTCATTGAGCCGGGATTTTGTAATTGTCATATACTTTTTAAACCGGAAATTTTCTGACGGCCTTTAAATTTTCATCAATATAGCAGTTGCCTCTGGGACCGGGTTATCATTCCCTCCATCGTCCTGGGGTTCTTAAATTTGCTGAAACTGGCAAGATTTGCTAAGTCATGTCATCGTAGCCCCCGAGTCTTAAGACGACCCGAGGAGTTGTCTTGAGATTCTCTGTATTTGTCCATAGTAGAAGGTGTTTATCATTTGTGTTGATAGCGCGATGTGAATCCATAGAAGGTTGGGGTGACTGCAGCAGGTTATAGATGACCCCGTACGACTAAGTCCTCACACTAGGACATCTGCCATGACAATTCCACGACATCAGGTAGGGTTGAGCGGAATCAAGAAACGCAACACGAGACAAGGGTTTAGACAGCTTCGGGCACCGGGAAACATCATCTGGTAACAACCCTACCTGCTGTTTGTGGCTAGGTCTCATTATCATCACGAGGGAGTCACCGTAAACCGGCTCTCCCAGTTATGTCTAGCCCTAAGATTATTTTCTCTTGCTTCTCCCTCTTTGGGGAGCCCTGCCCCTCCTTATATATGTTAAAGGAGCGGGTTACATGACTAGTCCTAGTAGGATTAGGATTACTCTATTACAAGTGGAGTCCTAGTCTTGCTTCCTTTGTAGGAGAATATTCCTTGTGCTTTCCTCATAAACCGGCCCACCGTAACATGAACCGGCCTTCCATAAACCACCTTCTGGGCCACCAGGTCTTGTCATTCCTCTGACCCACTCGTCGGGTCACCCATGAGTCACCAGGCTCAGGCGGGTCACCTAGTGAGTCGTCCAGTCAGGGCAGGTCATTAGTGAGTCGCCAAGTCCGGTCGGGTTATACTTCTGGCTGGGTTACGCCACGGGGTATATCCCCGACAAAAATGGTATGTTGTATTTGTGTTGTTTGGTGTCAATGTCGGGGTTATCTTCGCCAAGGGCTCGCGCGGCAAGAGTCATGTCCTCGTTGCGGGTATGACGTTTGTTTTAAACGCCCGACGTCTTCACGCAGGGTTTTTGTTGATGGTGTGTGTCCCGTTAGCGTCTGGTCTGGTCTAGCCTAGACGTCTGTTTGTCTCCCCTCACATACTCCTGGTAGCGGCAGATTTCACGTGCATGCGCCATGCAGCGTGTGCGTCACTCGGCCACTCAACGTTATGTAACGTCAGCATGTATACGCCAGATGCGCATCGCGACACCTCGGAGTGCATGGGGTGTGCCTCCACGCACGTATGGCGGCAATTACGTCTAAAAAGGTATGCCTTCTTTAATTATTGATGCATGCCTAGGGAATCTGATGACGATGGCAACAAACTTGGTAGTTTTGTCGGGTTCTGTCGCACGAGCCGTTATGGATTGGTAACCGATATTAGTGGGTTTTATCTATTGTGGCTTTCAGAGGAGGACATAATTAGGGGACAAGAGCATTGTGTCATGCAAATATTGGTTATGGTGCCTGCCATAATGGTTGACTTAGGTGGGGCCCATGCTAGGATCCAAGAGGGTTCATGTGATGGCCGATCCGGCTAGGCTCTGATGGTGACCGCTGAAGCTGATATTCGTTCGCTTGTTTTCAAAGACATGGATAGAAATCGGTCAATAAGTACCTTTCAAGGAGACCCATGTCTTCCTTCTTTCTTAACAAAGAAAATGGTATGTTGTGTTTGTGTTGTTTGATGCCGAGGACAGGGTTATCATTGCCAGAGGCTCGCGGGAATCCATTTTGTTTTAAATAGGTCGGCGCCCTCACGTCAGGGTTGTTGGCGGTGGTGTTCTGTTAGCTTCTGGTCCAGTCTAGACGTATGTTTATCTCCCCTTCGGTACTCGTTGGAGCGATGGATTAGACGTGCATGGGCCATGCATCATATACGTCACTCACGCACCGAACGTTACATTGTGTTTGCATGTCCCATGCACGTATACGTCTCACGCGCATCACGGCACCTATGAGTGCCCATTGTGTGTCTCCACTTGCGTAAGGGGTGCAGTTATGCCTAAAAAGACATGCCTTCTTGGTCCTGGTCATTCGTTTGTTTGTGTTTTCAAAGACCTTGGTTTGGTGTCATGAGATCTTGGTCCATGCCATTTCAAAGAGATCAGTCAATAAGTGCCTTTCAAGGAGATCCATGCCATTTGTTTTTCTTAAGAAAGAAAATGGTATGTTGTATTTGTGTTTTTTGGTGTCGATGTCGTGGTTATCTTTGCCAAGGGCTCGCGCTGCAAGAGTCATGTCCTCGCTGCGGGTATGACGCTTGTTTTAGGCGCCCGACGTCTTCACCGTAGGGTTTTTGTTGACGGTGCGTGTCCCGTTAGCGTTTGGTCTAGCCTAGATGTCCGTTTGTCTCCCCTCACTCGTGCACCGAACGTTACATTGTGTATGCATGTCCCATGCACGTATACGTCTCGCGCGCATCACGACACCTATGAGTGCCCATTGTGTGTCTCCACGCGCGTAAGGGGTGCAGTTATGCCTAAAAAGACATGCCTTCTTGGTCCTGGTCATTCATTTGTCTGTGTTTTCAAAGACCTTGGTTTGGTGTGGTGAGATCTTGGTCCTGGTCTCCTGGATATAGAAATCAGTCAAAAAGTGCTTTTCAAGGAGATGCATGTGATAACCCACAAGTGTAGGGGATCGCAACAGTTTTCGAGGGTAAAGTATTCAACCCAAATTTATTGATTCGACACAAGGGGAGCCAAAGAATACTCTTAAGTATTAGCAGCTGAGTTGTCAATTCAACCACACCTGGAAACTTAGTATCTGCAGCAAGGTAGTTTAGTAGCAAAGTAATATGGAGATAGTGGCAACATCAATAAAAGTAACGGTAGTGTTTTTGTAGTTTTTGTAATAGTAGCAGCGAAAAAGTAAATAAGCAACAAGCAATATGTGAAAAGCTCGTAGGCATTGGATCGGTGATGGGGAATTATGTCGGATGCAATTCATCATGTAAAAGTTATAACCTAGGGTGACACTGAACTAGCTCCAGTTCATCAATGTAATGTAGGTATGTATTCCGAATATAGTCATACGTGCTTATGGAAAAGAACTTGCATGACATCTTTTGTCCTACCCTCCCGTGGCAGCGGGGTCCTATTGGAAACTAAGGGATATTAAGGCCTCCTTTTAATAGAGTACCGGACCAAAGCATTAACACAGAGTGAATACATGAACTCCTCAAACTACGGTCATCACCGGGAGTGGTCCCGATTATTGTCACTTCGGGGTTGCCGGATCATAACACATAGTAGGTGACTATAGACTTGCAAGATAGGATCAAGAACACACATATATTCATGAAAACATAATAGGTTTAGATCTGAAATCATGGCACTCGGTCCCTAGTGACAAGTATTAAGCATAGCAAAGTCATAGCAACATCAACCTCAGAACATAGTGGATACTAGGGATCAAACCCTAACAAAACTAACTCGATTACATGATAAATCTCATCCAACCCATCACCGTCCAGCAAGCCTACGATGGAATTACTCACGCACGGCGGTGAGCATCATGGAATTTGTCGTGGAATTAGCACGACATATGTCCGGTTTAGAGGACTTAGGTGTGGAGCCATCGCGCAGGTTAGCTTGAAGAGGTTAAATCACACAAAGAACACAGATGGTTTATACTAGTTCGGCCCCTTCGATGAAGGTAAAAGCCTACATCTAGTTTGGTTTGGTATTGCCTTGGGCGTCGATAAACAGGGAGCGGATTGCTTGCCTGTGTCTCGACGGGTTGTTGCTTGTCCTTGAACCGTCGCCGGGTCGTCCCTTTATATAGGAGGCAACGCCCGGTCCGGTTTACAGAGTCCCGAGGCCGGTTCATAATCGTGTCCACCTTGGTCTCTACCCTTTCTACCTTATGCTTCAAGTTACATGATAGGACGGTTCATAAACCGTAAACTTTACACATGGACCCTAAGCCTTCATGGGCCGTAACCTCTACTGGGCTTATGATAACACAGCTACATTAATATAATCCGGATCTTCCTAGCCGGTTTATACCTGCTAGTAATATCCCTGACATTAGGCCCCAGAATGATTTGAACTTGTTCATGTCAGTCTTCTAAATCCTGCATAAATTTCCTCGTTGTAGCTTCTCTGCTTTGTAAACCGGCTATGACGTCATCTCCAGAAATCATTTTATTCTGTCGTGACATCACCTCCGCATTTATTGTTCACAGCTGTTTGTTACTTTTGTTTAAAGGCTATCCCGAAAATCGAGGCAACAATGGAATCTTTATCCAATCTCTGACCTCCTTGATTCCCGCGCTTGCCGTTTCACCTCACCAGTCTTTATAAATACTGCTGAGCCCTATTCTTTTCCTTCCTTCCGCACTTCTTCTTCCTCCGTCGCCCGAAGCTCCGCCGCTGCCTTCGAGCTCGTCGCCGTCGTCCAGCCAGGCCGCCGCATCACCCTGAAACGTGTCCAGAATACTTCGCCGCCGTCTCCTTCTTTCTCAGGTATTCCTTTCTTCTTGATGTAAATCTTTAATCTAGGGTTCCTCCATGGTTTCCGCCATGAAACCTCGAAGCTTTGCTGTTCACCCTATAGGTTATATTTGCAGTAGATTCACACCCTGGTATTTGTTTTGAACGCGTTCCTGCTCCGTAGTTTAAACTTAGATTCGGACCTTAGATTCAACCCTTAGATTCATTTGATCTGTAGAAATCCTTCGTAGTTCTTCCTGTATCAGACTTGCGTATATTTCATCTTTTTCTTACCGCTCAGATCCATTTTTACTTTAGCCTTCTGTAGAAACCTGTTTCTTCATCTTGGTAGATCTGTAAGCTACTCACCGGTTTAACCCATCATATATTCCTCTTGCAAAGAATTAACCACGAGCCCGACGGTTTAGCCTCCTCTTTTTTGTTTATCATAAATCGGTAGCAGTTCGTTTCACATCTGCTTCCGGGTTGCCAATGCCATTAGTCCCCTTTCTAAACCGTCGATATAATTTGATGATACACTCCGGTTTATGCTTCAGTACTAAATAATCCATATTTTGCACTGTACTTTTTCAGCGTTTTCCTTTTTGCTCAGATGGCCGCCAAGCAGTTCGTTTGTTGCAACTGGGTTCCTTCCCGCATTACGGAAGAGGACTTAACCAACGCCGCTTCAATTGGTATTCTGGGCCCCCAAGCGGTTCTGAAATGGCGAGCCCCAGGGGATGAGTGTCCTCCTACCCCTAAAGAAGGAGAAGTCATCGTTTTCTTTGACCATATGGCCCGGGGTTTTAGCCCTCCCGGTTCTAAGTTTTTCCGGGATGTGCTGGCCGCTTTTCAGCTCCATCCTCAAGATATAGGTCCGAATTCTATATCCAACGTCTGCAATTTCCAAGTCTTCTCGGAAGTATACCTTCAAGAAGAACCGTCAGTGGACTTGTTCCGAGACTTTTTCCACTTAAGCCGGTGGACAGAGTTTACTGCCGGACCACATCAAGAGCTGGGCGGTGTTAGTATTCAGAAGAGAAGAGATGTGGTCTTTCCTCACGCTGCTCTCCATACACACCCTAAGGACTGGAACCAATCTTGGTTCTACTGCAAAGATACTTCTCCTGAAGGAGAAAACCCACTGCCGGGTTATCGTGAACATCGTCTTCCTGAGGATCATCCCCTGCTGCAGCGCCTTAGTTCTTCAGAGCAGGCCCGGTTTGCCCCTCAGCTTGCCAAGCTCAAGGCCTTTATGGCCAACGGTTTGACCGGAGTAGATTTTGTTCGTTGTTGGCTTGCCTGGAGCATCCTTCCCCTGAGCCGGCGCTCCAGTCTGATGTATGAGTATATCGGAAAGACAGATGACCCTCAACGCCACATTGATATAATGCTTCCTGAGAAGGACATCACTGAATCCGCAAAGAAAATGCTCAACATCTCTCTGGAGGAGTGCAGTCAGACCGGATTGGCTCCATACTATGAAAACAACAAACTGCCAGCAGTAAGTTTTTCCTGATCTCTTCTGTTTGTTTCTAATCCGTATATATTTATCTTCTATTTATCTTTCATCTTCTGCATAGGCCAACGACCCTTTTTGGAAAAGAAAACCTCAGGACAAGTCAGGCAAGCAGCCACGCCGGAAGACATGCGCTGTCAAGAAGAAGAAGGCGGCCGCTGCCTCCGGTTCACATCTTGAGGAAGATGATCCGGATTCTGAGGTATGAGTTGATCTTGATATGTTTTGATCTCTCTTTATCCAAATCTATGTTAACAGTGTCTTTCCACGGGATTTGGCTGAAGGAAGTAAACCGGCAGAAGTTGAGGTAATCTCTCTTTCTTCAGACTCTGAACCGTCGGTGCCCAAAATTCGTCGGGCATCCCGGAAGTACCCTTTTTCTCATCCTTACGCTCAACTGGACCCCAAATTTCTTTTGAAGAAGCAGCAGCATGAAGCACGCCGGACTACGCGCCATAGTGGCCATGTAGTAGAATCTTCTGGAATATCTCTTACCCCAGCTCGCAGGCGTCGCTCTGAGGTTTTACTTTTTCCAACTCTTCTCCATCCAAAGGCCGGGCTTATACGTAAACCGCTTAAACCGTCTGATCCTAACTATCAGGAGACACCTTTGTCATCTTCTGGTGAATCGACTGCCACACAGGTCCCTGTTCTGAAGACCGTGCCTGGGTAAGTCCCTTTCAACATCCGGTTTACATTTGTATTTGCTCCTTGATGATTCTCATTGTTCCTTCAACTTCCTTCAGCAAACCCAAGCCTAGCAAGAAGGCGAAGGTCACCAAAGCGGCTGCCGAGACTGCTACCGCTGATCCGGCGGCTGATCCGGATGAAGTCATCCCTCCAGAGGGCGATCCTGCGACTCAGCTTGATGATCCTGCTCCCATGGACCATGATGACATTGTTGCTCCGGAAGATACAAATGTAGAAAATGTCTTTGAACCGGCGAGTCCTGTCCGGGTTAGCCCTCCTCGGACTAATCCGGCTCCTGCTAGTCCGGCTCCTACTGCTGCCCCTTCTCAGCCAACCACCGCCTCTTCTCCGGATGTTCAGATAACCGGGACAGGTTTTACCGCTCCTGCTGAGCCTATCATCTTGGCCAAGCACACTGCTAAAGCGGAGAAGCTTCAACAAGAGAAGGGCAAGTGGAGCACGGACTTGTCCAACTATGCCGAATTGAGTGCCCATGAACTTTATTCCGGGTATTTGAACCGGCTTCGTACCAACCACGATTATGAATTGGGCTTGGTTAACATGATGAAGGATAAATACGAGGTACCTTCCTTCACTTGTCTTTGTTTTGCCTTCTTTGTACTTCTGTCTTTATGCCGTAGTAGCCCCCAAGTTCCGGTTTAGCTTCGTTGTAGGTGAACCGGTACTTCCAAATGTATGAAAAATGAACTTACATTAGCCCCCAAGTGTCAGGGGCATAACTTGTTTTATGTGCCTGGGACTTTTCTGAGTTTTTCTTTTGATACTTCAACTGCCCATTAGCCCCCAAGTGTCAAGTGGATAACTTGTTTATGTGCTTGAGACTTGTCTTAATTGTCGTCTACTCCACTTGATTTTCTTGTAGGCTGACTTGACCCGGAGGGCTGCAGAAGTAACTGAGCTCCGGAATAGACTTGCTGCCACTGAAACTGCCTCTGCTAAGGCCAAGGATGAGCTGGCGCTGAACTTGACCAATATTGAAAAATTGAAGAAAGATTTTGAAGCTGAGCGATCAGCCTGGGAAGTGCAGAGGAACGCCCTTGAGAAAAGGGCAAAGGATGCTGAAGAGGCTGATGGCTTCTCGCCCCTCGTTGGTTACCCCAAGTGGAAGGTTTGAGATGAAGTGTAGCGGTAGTTTTCCCTTGGCAAAGATACCAAGGATCGAATCCCCTGAGACTCCGAGGGTCAACAAGAAGGTGTCAACTGCTAGCGGCGCAACTTAGCGATTGACAGGACCTGCACACAAATACAAATAACTTTGCTCCCAACGAGTACAGAGAGGTTGTCAATCCCTCCGGCCTTGTCGTTTACAAAGGATCAAATGCAAGAGATAATAGTGATAGGTATGACTGCAACTAGTAAGTAAGAACATGAAGTAAATAGCGGATGTGATCAATGATGGTAATATGGACCGGGGTCCCATGATGTTCACTAGTGATGTCTCTCTCCCAAAAGACGATAAAACAGCTAAGCGAGGTAAATGAATTACAGGTGGGCAATTGACAGGATTATGTGCGCAAACCAATGCTAACTATGCTGCAAAGAAAGGTAGAGGCTCAAAAGCATGGGCGGTACGCCAAGGCAAGTAGACCGAAATCCATCTGCATCTACTACTAATCATTCACCTTGAGATATCTATCCAGAACATCTCGCTGGTATTAAGTTGCGAGTCCCACCCATAGTGTAAACTCAAAGCAACAGACAACTGCATTAAAAGAACTTTGCATAAAGTAAACAATCCTTGCACCCGCAAGTACAAGCACCGTTGTTTTCCCCCTTGTGGCAACAACACATCCCCTAGACTCATGTTTCTGTCACTCAAACTAGTCATCGAGGGGCATGAACCCACAATCAAGCATAACGTTCCCTCTTGGAGTTACTACCTACTACTTGGCCAAAGCAATAAACAGCAACGGAGAACATGCAAGAATTACTCAATAACATAAATATAAAAGAGGTGAATCAAATATATTACTCACACACAATCTGAACATAATCTCATAATCCATCGGATCCCAGCAAACTCATCATAGCAACAGCATAAGGATTACATATGTGCCTCGATCATGTAGCGCATCTCACGAGGTCTAATCGGTGAAGAACAAAGAGGGGAGGAGAACATCACATAGCTAATGGTCATGGACCCATGGTCCAAGGGAGACTATTCACAACTCATCCGGGAGGCGTCCATGGTGGTGGAGAAGCTCCCGGTGGTGATCCTCCCCTCCGGCAGGGTGCCGGGAAGAGTTCTCCTGGTGCTCCCGATCTTGGAAGCGCGGCGGCGGCAGAACAGAGATGAGATCGCGAAAAAGGGTTCCGTCCTCGAGGGTTTCGGGACGCGGTGTAAATATATGCCAAAGGGGGGCGTCAGAAGAGGCCAGGGGGGCCCAGGCGCCCTGGCGGCGCGGCCAGGAGGGGGGCCGCCCCCTCTGGTCGCCTGGAGCCCTGGTGGCCCCCCTCTGGCCCTACTTGGGCCGCAAGGAAGCTTCCGGAACGCTGATTTTTTATATATTTTTCCCGGAATTTTTCTGGCAATTTACGTAATGGGAAAACCTGAAATACAAAAACAGCAGAAAACAGAAACTGGCACTGGGGTGCACTGAGTTAATAGGTTAGTCCAAATATGATCAAAAGTGTATGGAAGTGCATAAATATCATAGCAATATCACACAAAAGTGGCATGGAGCAAGCAAAAATTATAGATACGTTTTGGACGTATCAACATCCCCAAGCTTAATTCCTGCTCGTCCTCGAGTAGGTAAATGATAACAAGCATAATTTCTGTGGTGACATGCTATTAACCATATAAGAACTTTTCACAGTCACATGACAAATGCTTACTGAGACAATGAATCTTTAGTAATTAAGTTGCCTCATGAGAATATCACAAAGAACTGAAAGTTTTACAAAATGATACTGAAACACTCAATAGATTTGTAGTGAGCATGGTGTGTAAACATGACAAAGTGGTACCTCGCTTGCCCCCTTTAGTGAAGCAAAACATAAATGCAGGGGCACCTCCAAAGTTTAAGTGACGACTAGATACAATGATTTCAGAATAAACGATATCACAATCATGCAGAAGACAATGGTACTTTGGGACAATGCACATTACACTCAGAATGACAATCATGCTCTCAATAGTTGGTGCTTTAAAGAAGGTGGAGACTCTCGAACCATGGCTTTTGATGGCAAGGTTGAAAACCCGTGGTCGGAAACAAAAACTAAACATGTACTAGAGCTCTTGGTTTTTAAAAACAAAGGTAAAAATTATTTTTGGGATATGCATATTTCGTCTACGAATGCTAGTAGATAACTCAATTACTTCTCGAGCTGGACAAGTTTCGAGGAACGGCTCCCGCACGAGGACGATCACATCCTCTTAATCTCCTTTGTTTATCACTGCCAAAGTTTTCTGATTTCTCATGAACAAAGCGTGAAGGAGGGTTTGTTTGTTGTATATTTTTTAATGAGCCGGGCGCACTCTTTGCCAGTTCCTTCTCGTATTAGGGGTTTGCACATTAGACATGCAATCCCGGGGTGAAGCTTGTCCAACTTAAAAAGATCATGAATTAACTACTACTTCCTCATGAGCTAAAACAGAGGCACAAAAGAGAAATGCTTTTTTTGATTAATTTCGAGATGGTACAAGATAGTCTTCGTTAGGAATGGCAAGTAAATACCATGTATAGGAAGGTATAGTGGACTCATATGGCATAACTGGTTTAAAGGATTTTGGATGCACAAGCAGTCAGTCCGCTTAGTACAGGTGAAGGTTAGCAAAAGACTGGGAGCGACCAACTAAGAGAGCTATGACGGTCATAATCATGCAGAGCGACAAAGCAACATTGAATCGGGCATGGAAGTTATATCGCTACTCAGAAATTAAAGATCATCAAGGCTTGATAGACTTTCTTTACAGTCTTAAATATGCGTGAGCATATGCCAAGTCAATCAAAATAAATTCTTGGAGGAAGATATCACTAAACCATACCACATCATAGGCAAACAAATCATGTTGGTACTTCAATAACACATTAAGAACCCCCCAGCTCTTTGAGACTAACCATAAGAAAACATGAACTACTAAGCACCATTATGCACATAGCACTTTTATCATAGACATATCAACCAGTGCAACAGAAGCCAACTCTCTTAACAAGATAAGCATGATAACTCAAGAGAGTTCCAGCAACCAACTAAACAAAAGCTCTTTAAAAAGTGAAGCATAAAAACTAAGAGCTGAACATGACAGTAGCTATTGAAAGACAAAGAACATACACAGCAATGATAAACATGAAAATCCTATGTTGTCTTCTAGGTTGAAGTGGAGCGTGTTTCTCTCCCACACAAAGAAAGAAGGGTTCCAACTTGTTATGAAAAGCAAGAAAAGCTAAAGAAAACTAAAAAGGAAACTAAAAGCAAGACGCTCCAAGCATAGCACATAACACATGAAGTGATTAAAATATAGTGGAACGAAAGATGAACTGATAATTGTTGATGGAGAAGGGGATGCACGGGGGCATCCCCAAGCTTAGACGCTTGAGTCTTCTTGAATATTTCTTGGGAGTGCACGGGGGCATCCCCAAGCTTGAGCGTTTGACACTCCTGAATCTTTTTATCATCTTCCCTCGCACACTTGAAAACTCCCTTCATACATAACTCATCATAATCTGATTAGCGAGGTTAGTACCCATAATAAAATAATTTTTCCTTGCTGGAAATAAGGATAATCTTGAAGGTCTACTGTTTCTCAAGATTGCCAAAAGGTTTTTGCAAAGAAAAAGCAAGCTCAAGGTTTGCAAAACGAAGGAAAGGCAAAACAGGACAGAATCTGTGAAAAACAGACCAGCAGGTAGTAAATAATTTTTTCGGGGCACTTCTGCAACTCAAATCAAAAAACTTAGAACAGACGCTCGAAAGCCAATTGTATAGAGCACGCTATCGAAAAAATTCAGACCAAAAAGATGATCTGGTGATGTTATACGAATTTTTCTGTCCAAGGACAGAATCTGTTTCCTGGACAGCACGTCACAACTTTTGAACTTTCTTGCAATCAGAGGCTAAACTTGGCACAAAGCTGAAAAGTAAAGATACAATGATGATGCTACTGTAGTAACAAACATCAAGACACAACAAAAGCAAAATAAAATTTTATTCATTGTGGGCTGCCTCCCAAAAGTGCTTTCTTTTATGCCTTTAAGCCAGGCATAATGCAAAGTGATCAAGTTTTATCAAGAGTAAAAGAATAGCTAGCCCGTATAACGGACTCAAAAGGTAACTTAATCTTCTTTCTAGGGAAGTGTTCCATCCCTTTTTTGAGAGGAAATTGGAATTTTATATTCCCCTCTTTCATGTCAATGATAGCACCAACGGTGCGAAGAAAAGGACGTCCCAAAATAATTGGACAAGAAGGTTCACATTCAATATCCATAATAGTAAAATCAACGGGAACATAATTGTCATTGACAATGATAAGAACATCGTCGATCCTCCCCAAAGGTTTCTTTATGGAAGAATCAACAAGACGAACACCAAAAGAACAAGAATCAAAAGGTTTCAATTTAAGCATATCATATATTCTTTTGGGCATAACGGAGGTACTAGCTCCAACATCACATAAAGCATAGCAAGAGAAATTATTCAACTTAATTTTAATCATAGGATCCCAACCATCTTCTAGCTTTCTAGGTATGGAGGCTTCTACCCTAAGTTTCTCCTCCCTAGCTTTGATGAGAGCATTAGTGATATGCTCTGTGAAGGCAAGATTAAGCGTGCTAGTGCGGGGATCTCTAGACATCTTGTGAAGAAAATCAATAACTTCGGTATGGGTGCAATTATCAAAATCAAGGTCACTACTATCAAGTAAAGTGGTAGTGGTGTCCTTTAGGCTCACTTGTTTGGTAGTTTCTATGGTCATAGCATCTCCATTAATAGGTCCAATGGGACCAGGAGTGCATTGGGTGCTAAGAGTTTGGATATCCTCAACAACTTGGATAGTAGCAACAGTGTGGTGGGTAGGAAGGTTCTTAATTCTATCTTCTTCCTCCTTTTCTCTAGCCCATCTCTCTTTTAGTTTAGCCAACATCCTAATGTTTTCATTAATTTGCACTTGAATAGCATTCATAGGAGTGGTCTTCCTCTCCTCAAGAGGGGAAGTTCTAATTTTAAGCAGTTCTACCTCATGGGCTAAATTGTCTACCTTCGAAGAGAGATCTTCTAGTTTGGCTAGTTTTTCTTCTACACTCTTATTGAAGGCTTTTTGGGTAGTGATGAAATCTTTAAGCATAATCTCTAGTTCAGAAGTGGAGTTCTTGGTGCTAGGATAAGCATGGTTGTTCCCATAGGAATTAGAGGGAAACGGTCTAGGATTGCTACCAAAATTACTCCTATAAGCATTGTTATTGAAATTGTTTCTAGAGATAAAGTTCACATCTCTTGATCTTGAGCAATCAAAGAATTTAAAGGAACATCACGAGGATCAATAGAAGATTGCTTGGAAAGTAGAGACATGATCAAGTCAACTTTTTCATTTAGGGGGGAAATCTCCTCGACAGAGTTTACCTTCCTACCTATTGGAGCGCGTTCGGTGTGCCATTGGGAATAATTGGTCATCATCTCATCTAGAAGCTTCGTGGCAGCACCAAGTGTAGTTGACATAAAGGTTCCTCCCGCGGCCGAATCTAACAAGTTCCGCGAGGTAAAGTTCAAGCCTGCATAAAAAGTTTGGATAACCATCCAAGTAGTCAAACCATGAGTAGGGCAGTTCTTGACAAGAGATTTCATGCGTTCCCAAGCTTGGGCAACGTGTTCATTATCCAATTGTTTAAAATTCATTATGTTACTCCTTAGTTGGATAATTTTAGCAGGTGGATAGTACTTTCCAATAAAGGCATCCTTGCACTTGTCCCAAGAATCTATGCTATTTCTAGGCAAAGATTGAAACCAAATTTTAGCTCCTCCTCTCAAGGAGAAAGGAAAAAGCTTAAGCTTAACAATATTACCATCTATTTCTTGGTACTTTTGCATATCACAGAGTTCAACAAAATTGTTTAAGTGCAAAGCAGCATCATCTCCAGCACCGTAGAATTGATCTTTCATAACTAGGTTCAGTAAAGCAGGTTTAATTTCATAAGAAGGTGCTGAAGTGGCAGGTGTAGTAATGGGCGTGCAGATAAAGTCATCGTTGTTATGACTAGTGAAGTCACACAACTTGGTGTTCTCGGTGGAACCCATAGCAGCAAGCAAGCAAGATAACTATTTTTGTGATTTTTGATAAAGGAAACTAAAGCAAAACTGAAAGGTAAACTAACAAGACTAAAAAGCAAAGGTAAAAGATAGCGTGCAACTCCCCTATCTTGAAGAGTGGAGTCCCCGGCAACGGCGCCAGAAAACTTTGCTTGATGGCTTCTCGCCCCTCATTGGTTACCCCAAGTGGAAGGTTTGAGATGCAGTGTAGCGGTAGTTTTCCCTTGGCAAAGATACCTAGGATCGAATCCCCTGAGACTCCGAGGGTCAACAAGAAGGTGTCAACTGCTAGCGGCGCAACTTAGCGATTGACAGGACCTGCACACAAATACAAATAACTTTGCTCCCAACGAGTACAGAGAGGTTGTCAATCCCTCCGGCCTTGTCGTTTACAAAGGATCAAACGCAAGAGATAATAGTGATAGGTATGACTGCAACTAGTAAGTAAGAACAGGAAGTAAATAGCGGATGTGATCAATGATGGTAATATGGACCGGGGTCCCATGATGTTCACTAGTGATCAAAGTTTTAAATAGCGCGCTAAGCCTATTAGCGGCGGACCACTTCTAAATGCTATAGCGTGCTATAGTGGTGCTATAGCACGCTATTTAAAATGTTTGCTCATGTGGTTGGATAAAAGACCCTTAGCGCAAGACCTTTTCTAAACGCTATAGCATGCTATAGCGAAGCTATAGCGCGTTATTTAAAACAATGCTAGTGATGTCTCTCTCCCAAAAGACGATAAAACAGCTAAGCGAGGTAAACGAATTACAGCTGGGCAATTGACAGGATTATGTGCGCAAACCAATGCTAACTATGCTGCAAAGAAAGGTAGAGGCTCAAAAGCATGGGCGGTACGCCAAGGCAAGTAGACCGAAATCCATCTGCATCTACTACTAATCATCCACCTTGAGATATCTATCCAGAACATCTCGCTGGTATTAAGTTGCGAGTCCCACCCATAGTGTAAACTCAAAGCAATAGACAACTGCATTAAAAGAACTTTGCGTAAAGTAAACAATCCTTGCACCCGCAAGTACAAGCACCGTTATTTTCCCCCTTGCGGCAACAGCACATCCCCTAGACTCATGTTTCTGTCACTCAAACTAGTCATCGAGGGGCATGAACCCACAATCAAGCATAACGTTCCCTCTTGGAGTTACTACCTACTACTTGGCCAAAGCAATAAACAACAACGGAGAACATGCAAGAATTACTCAAGAACATAAATATAAAAGAGGTGAATCAAATATATTACTCACACACAATCTGAACATAATCTCATAATCCATCAGATCCCAACAAACTCATCATAGCAACAGCATAAGGATTACATATGTGCCTCGATCATGTAGGGCAGCTCACGAGGTCTAATCGGTGAAGAACAAAGAGGGGAGGAGAACATCACATAGCTACTGGTCATGGACCCATGGTCCAAGGGAGACTACTCACAACTCATCCGGGAGGCGTCCATGGTGGTGGAGAAGCTCCCGGTGGTGATCCTCCCCTCCGGCAGGGTGCCGGGAAGAGTTCTCCTGGTGCTCCCGATCTTGGAAGCGCGGCGGCGGCGGAACAGAGATGAGATCGCGAAAAAGGGTTCCGTCCTCGAGGGTTTCGGGACGCGGTGTAAATATATGCCAAAGGGGGGCGTCAAAAGAGGCCAGGGGGGCCCAGGCGCCCTGGCGGCGCGGCCAGGAGGGGGGCCGCCCCCTCTGGTCGCCTAGAGCCCTGGTGGCCCCCCTCTGGCCCTACTTTGGCCGCAAGGAAGCTTCCGGAACGCTGATTTTTTATATATTTTTCCTGGAATTTTTCTGGCAATTTACGTAATGGGAAAACCTGAAATACAAAAACAGCAGAAAACAGAAACTGGCACTGGGGTGCACTGAGTTAATAGGTTAGTCCAAATATGATCAAAAGTGTATGGAAGTGCATAAATATCATAGCAATATCACACAAAAGAGGCATGGAGCAAGTAGAAATTATAGATACGTTTTGGACGTATCAGAGGCCCTTAATCCGGTAACGCAAGAGCTGACCGGCTTAAGGCAGCAAATAGAGCTTATGACCTCTGCCATCTTTGGTGAGCACCTAATTTACATATGCTTTCATCTCTGCAATTTTTATTTTGCTCCGGTTTAACTGTAATAATCATATGCAGGGCGACGCATCACCCACCTTGGGGATGATATCCGGAAGAAACTCAAGGCCTCTTATACTCTGGTTGAGTAGCTGTATTCTGGCGCTCAAAGGATTATAAGTGCGATGTCCCATTATAAAGAGGCCCCCACTACTATCCAAGGTACTTTGGAGAAGCTTTCTATATTGCCTGTACGCTTGGAAGAGGTGAAGAAATCTGCTGCACGGGCCGGCTCTCTTGTAGCGCTGACCAGAGCCAAGGCATGGGTTCCGGACTTTGATCCGGAGGAAGCTATGAACGGGTACCCCAGCAACAAGGAGGATGGATCTGCCTTCTCTGGCAAGGACCTTCGTGTTTTAACTAAGGAAATGCGCCCTCTTGCCAGCAAGCTTGCTGATGAAGCGGACCTGACCAGGTATCATCCGGCATATGACTTAGAGAATGAGCGGGTGGACCGGCCGGTTTATGATACCGAGAATCTAATCCCCCGAGTGCGCGCCCATACTTTCGCCCCAGATGTTGATCCGGCCGATCTCATTACTGAGGAGATGTACTTCCGTGCACTATCCAAGATCGACTGGCGCGTTCCTGCTTTTCAGCCGCTTCAAGAAGACGAAGAAGTTCCGGAACATGCCGATCTGCAGCCTTCGCAGCAGGAAGAAGAGGCATAAGCCGCTCAGTTTAACTTTTAGCTGCTGTAATCTGTTGCCGTAAAAACTTTAATCTGTTCAGGCTTGCAGTGCCTTGTAATAGGATAGCTCGAAACATTTTCTGTCTTAATCTGGATGTCACAGCTTTGATTTGGCATCTGCCAATTTTAATCCCTTGTTTGCTATGGTTGATCCTTTATATTACTGTATCTGCATAGATAACGCTAAGAGAAGGTCCTGGTGGTTTACCACCGGACCGATTATATTGCTCTCATAGGCATATATATTGAACGAGTATCTGCTTTATACCAAAAATACTTTCATACCTTTAATTAAGCATGCTTGACATCCTTAATCCGGTGGACATTGTAGATGCTGATGAGGCTCTTGGCCCTGTTGGTGTTTGCCCAATGATTGTTCCGGGTTATAGTAACTACCGGTTTAAATCATGCTGGTGCTCTATGACCCAGACTTTTGTAAATACGTGGTCAACTTTGAAGTTGCACAGTTCCGGATCAAAAAACCATAGAAAACTTTTGAAAAATCACCAAACACAAAACACCATTGCAAATAAGACCATGTAGTCGAGGCTTTTTACGAGCTGCCAGGCTCCATATTTGCCAATCAATGGATGCGACCCAAAGGGCTATGATTCATTTTGCCAATCAATGGGTGCAATCCAAGGAGCAATGATTTCTTTTGCCAATCAATGGATTTAATCCAAGGAGCAAGAACTTTTTTCTTTTGCCATCAAAGGATGTACTCCAAGGGGCAAGAACTTTTTCTTTTGCCATCAAAGGATGTACTCCAAGGGACAAGAACTTTTTTATTTTGCCATCAAAGGATGTATCAACCAAGGGGCAAGAATTTTTTCTTTTGCCATCAAAGGATGTACTCCAAGGGACAAGAACACTTTTTCTTTTGCCATCAAAGGATGTATCAACCAAGGGACAAGAATTTTTTCATTTGCCATCAAAGGATGTACTCCAAGGGACAAGAACATCTTTTCTTTTGCCATCAAAGGATGTATCAACCAAGGGGCAAGAATTTTTTCATTTGCCATCAAAGGATGTACTCCAAGGGACAAGGACATTTTTTCTTTTGCCATCAAAGGATGCATCAACCAAGGGGCAAGAATTTTTTCATTTGCCATCAAAGGATGTACTCCAAGGGACAAGCACATTTTTTCTTTTGCCATCAAAGGATGTATCAACCAAGGGGCAAGAATTTTTTCATTTGCCATGAAAGGATGTACTCCAAGGGGCAAGAACATTTTTTGCCAATCAATGGATGTAATCCAAAGGGCGCTGATGTGAAGACGATCATATAAACCGGACCAGAGGGGATTTAAGCGAGGATTCCCATGTGATTCGTAGCCCCCTAGTGATCCTGGAGGTAGGGTTCCTATGAAGGAGTTGCACTTGAAAGGCAAGTCCCATTTGGTCCCTTATAGAATTGTCCTGCATAGCAAAATAGACTGTTCGAAGTATCTGTATTAACTTTCATAAGACACTTATTTAAAAGAAAAAAGGCTGATCCCCCGGTTTACCAGGGGTGTCGGTTTATTTATTAATTATAATATATATAGGATACATGAAGCGGAGCTCATGGCTCAAGTGTAGTAAGGCCGCAGGAGGGCAATGTTCCACGGCCTCTTCGTCTCTTCTTCTGATGTCCGTGAGTCTTTATGTTCTCGAACGTCCACCAGGTAGTATGAACCGTTGTGTAGTTTCTTGCTGACCACAAAGGGCCCTTCCCAAGGTGGGGATAGTTTGTGCATATCTGTCTGGTCCTGGATGAGCCGGAGTACTAAGTCCCCCTCCTGGAACGTCCTGGTTTTAACCCGGCGGCTGTGATATCTGCGCAGGTCCTGCTGATAAATTGCAGATCATGCTGTTGCTATGTCACGCTCTTCATCCAGCCGGTCCAAGCTGTCCTGTCTTGCTTGCTCATTGGCTGCTTCAACATAAGCGGCCACCCGTGGTGAGTTGTGACGGATATCACTTGGAAGAACCGCTTCACCACCGTACACCATGAAGAAAGGTGTGTAGCCTGTGGACCTATTCGGTGTAGTATTGATGCTCCAGAGGACACAAGGTAACTCCTCAACCCAGCACCCTGGTGTTCTTTGCAAGGGAGTCATAAGCCGGGGCTTGATACCTCGCAAAATCTCTTGATTGGCCCTTTCAGCTTGACCATTGGATTGAGGGTGAGCTACAGAAGACACATCTAGGCGAATATGCTCCCTTTGACAAAACTCTTCCATCTCTCCTTTAGATAGATTGGTGCCATTGCCAGTGATAATGCTGTGTGGAAAGCCAAACCGGAAAATTACCTTCTTGATGAATTTAACCGTTGTTGCCGCATCACACTTGCTCACAGGCTCTGCCTCAATCCACTTTGTAAACTTATCGATTGCGACCAACATGTGAGTTTTTTGATCTTGGGATCGTTTGAAAGGCCCAACCATATCAAGCCCCCAAGTCGCGAACGGCCAAGTAATTGGAATCATCCGCAGCTCGTGTGCCGGAACAAGAGCACGCCGTGAAAATTTCTGACAAGCATCGCATTTCCGGACCAGATCCTCCGCATCAGCATGGGCTTTCAACTAGTAGAACCCATGACGGAAAGCTTTAGCTACCAAGGATTTTGAACCGGCGTGATGACCACAATCCCCTTCATGAATTTCTCGAAGAATGTCACAACCCTCTTCGGATGATACACACGGCTGAAACGCTCCAGAAACACTGCGGTGATGAAGTTCCCCGTTTACAATTGTCATGGACTTGGACCGCCGGATTATCTGCCTTGCTTCAATCTCATCATCTGGCAACTCTCCTCGGCTCAGGTACGCCAAGTAAGGGAGTGTCCAATCCGGAATAACATGAAGTGCCGCAACCAGTTGTGCTTCGGGATCAGGAACAACCAAATCTTCCTCCGATGGTACCTGAACTGACGGACTGTGTAGCTCGTCCAAAAAGGTATTCGGTGGAACCGGTTTACGCTGAGAACCCAGCCGGCTTAGAGCATCGGCCACTTCATTTTTCCGCCGGTCTATGTGATCCACCTGATATCCTTTGAAATATCCTGCAACTGCTTCAACTTCTCATCTGTAAGCCGCCATGAGAGGGTCTTTAGAGTCCCACTTGCCGGATACTTGTTGTGCCACTAAATCTGAATCACCAAAACACTTGACCCGGCTCAAGTTCATCTCCTTAGCCATCTGCAGGCCATGAAGCAATGCCTCATATTCAGCCGCATTATTAGTTCAAGGAAACATTAAGCGGAGGACATAACAAAATTTGTCACATCGCGGGGAAGTTAAAACAACTCCAGCCCCCGAGCCTTCTAATTGCCTTGAACCGTCAAAGTGAATAGTCCAATATGTATGATCCGACTTCTCCTCTGGTGCTTGCAATTCTGTCCAATCATTGATTAAATCTACCAATGCTTGGGATTTGATAGCAGTACGTGGCACATACTTCAATCCGTGTGGGCTAAGCTCAATGGCCCACTTTGCTACTCTGCTAGTGGCTTCTCTGTTCTGGATTATATCCCCCAACGGAGCTGAACTGACAACAATTATTGGATGGCCTTGGAAGTAGTGCTTCAGCTTCCGGTTTGCCATAAACACGCCATACACCAGCTTCTGCCAGTGTGGGTACCTTTGTTTTGACTCAATTAGAACCTCACTGACATAATAAACCGGGCGCTGAACCGGATACTCCTTGCCTGCTTCTTTGCGCTCGACCACGATTGCCACGCTAACTGCCTAGGCATTGGCGGCCACGTATAACAGCAGCGACTCCTTATCAACAGGGGCAGCAAGGACCGGTGGTTCTGCTAATTGCCGCTTCAAGTCCTCGAATGCGGTGTTTGCAACATCGCTCCATATAAACCGGTCTATTTTCTTCAGCATCTGATAAAGCGGAATTGCCTTCTCTCCCAAACGGCTGATGAATCGGCTTAATGCTGTAATCCGGCCAGCGATACGCTGGACATCATTGATACAAGCTGGTTTAGTCAAGGATGTGATCGCCTTGATCTTCTCTGGATTGGCCTCTATTCCTCTGTTTGATTCCAAGAACCCGAGGAGCTTGCCAGCCGGAACACCAAAAACACACTTCTCCGGATTAAGCATCATCTTATAGACCTGGAGGTTATCAAAGGTTTCCTTTAGGTCCTCTATCAGCGTCTCTTCCTTCCTCGACTTTACAACAATGTCATCCACATAAGCATGAACATTTTTCCCTATCTGCCCTTTAAGACAGTTCTGCACGCAACGCTGGTAAGTTGCTTGGGCACTCTTGAGCCTAAAAGGCATAGACACGTAGCAAAAGGCTCCAAAGGGAGTTATGAAGGCTGTCTTCTCCTGGTCCTTAATTGCCATCTTGATCTGATGATACCCTGAATATGCATCTAAAAAACTTAGCCGCTCACATCCCGCCGTGGCATCACGATCTGATCAATACGGGGGAGAGCAAAAGGATCGGTTGGATAAGCCTTGTTTAAGTCTGTGTAATCCACACACATCCTCCACTTTCCATTTTTCTTTAACACCAGAACCGGATTAGCCAACCACTCCGGGTGGAACACTTCAACTATGAACCCTGCGGCCAAAAGCCTGGCCACTTCTTCACCAATAGCCTTGCGCCTTTCTTCATTGAAGCGGTGCAAATACTGCTTGACCGGTTTGAACTTCAGATCAATATTAAGACTGTGCTCAGCGAGTTCCCTCGGTATACCTGGCATGTCAAAAGGTTTCCATGCAAAGATATTCCGGTTCTCACGGATGAACTCGATGAGTGCGCTTTCCTATTTGGGGTCAAGGTTAGCGCTGATAGTGAACTGCTTGGATGAGTCGCCTGGTACAAAATCAACTTGCTTAGTTTCCTCTGCCGATTTAAACTTTAACGTCGGATCATGCTCTGTAGTTGGTTTCTTTAACGGGGACATATCTGCCGAATCAACGTTTTCTTTGTAAAACTTCAACTCCTCCGTAGCACATACTGCCTCTGCATAAGCAGCGTCTCCTTCCTCGCACTCCAATGCGATCTTGCGACTTCCGTGAACCGTGATGGTTCCTTTGTGACCCGGCATCTTGAGCTGTAGATAAACATAACACGGTCTAGCCATAAACTTGGCATAAACCGGCCGTCCAAACAGGGCATGATATGGGCTCCGGATCTTTACAACTTCAAAGGTTACTGTCTCTGACCTGGAATCCTGTTCATCTCCAAAGGTAACCTCTAGATCAATTTTCCCAACTGGGTAAGCTGACTTACCTGGCACCACTCCATGGAATACCGTATTGGACTGTCTTAGCTTCTTGTCCGTTAACCCCATGCGACGGAAAGTCTCGTAATATAAGATGTTGATGCTGCTGCCGCCGTCCATGAGTACTTTAGTGAATTTGTAGCCACCCACCTGTGGTGCCACCACTAAAGCCAACTGGCCCGGGTTATCAACCCGCGGCGGATGATCCTCTCTGCTCCACACAATAGGTTGTTCCGACCAGCGCAGGAAACGTGGTGTTGCCGGTTCAACTGTGTGTACCGCCCGCTTTAGGATTTTTTGATCTTGTTTGCACAAACTCGTAGTAAACACATGATACTGTCCACTACTCAGCTCCTTCGGATTACTCTGATATCCGGATTGCTGCTGCTGCTGGCACTGCTGATTGCCTTGGTTATTGTGACTACCCTGACCATGCTGGTGGTTGCCTTGGTTATTGTAACCGCCCTGACCATGCTGCTGGTGGTTTCTTTGGTTGTAACCATTGTTGCCGCCATGATACCCTGATCCGGAACCGTTACCCTGGTGACCCGGACCATGAAATCCGAGACCTGAGCCGCCGCCCGGTGGTCCGTTGTCAAATTTGGCCCGGCTCATGGCCTCTACCATGACCCGGCATTGCCCCCATGTATGTTTAGCTGGGCGTTCCTCCGTGCTATCCTTCGGGCAAGGCTTGTTCAACTGTTGATCCAGATTAATGAATCCTCCGCCGCTCCGTGGAGGTGGTCTACCCTTGCGGCGTTGAAAGTTTCCTTGAACATTGGTATTGGCCACAAAATAAGAGCTACCCTCTGCCTTTCGCTTACCATTGAAGCGAAAGTTTCCTTGAACATTGGTATTGGCCACAAAGTTTCCTTGAGGTGGTCTACCCTTGCGGCGTTGAAAGTTTCCTTGAACATTGGTATTGGCCACAAAGTTTCCTTGAGGTGGTCCCTGCCGGATTAGCCTGCGCCGGTTTACTAGCCTTGTTTGCTTTCCCGGACTTGTCTCCATCCGCTTCTGGGTATTTAGTGTTGTCAGAGTCCCCATACTTCACCAGAGCGCTCATGAGTGTCCCCATATCAATACAATCCCGCTTGAGCCGTCCCAACTTTAGCTTCAGTGACTCAAACCGGCAATTGTTTTCCAGTGTCACTATTGCCGTACTAGGATTGATACTATTGGAAGAGTGTATGATTTCTGACACTCGCCGGACCCAGGTGCTCGTAGGCTCATGTTCTCCTTGAACACATGCCGCCAAGTCCACTATCGACATCGGTTGATTGCACGTGTCTTTGAAATTTTTGATAAACTGGCGACGCAGCTCACCCCATGATCCGATGGAGTTAGGTGGTAAGCCCTTTAACCACGTCCGGGCTGTACCCTCGAGCATCATGGTAAAATACTTTGCGCACGCCGCTTCAACCACCTCTAACATCTCCATGGCCATCTCATAGCTCTCAATCCAAGCCTCTGGAGCCAGATCTGCCGTATAATTAGGTACCTTGCGCGGACCTTTGAAGTCCTTGGGTAACCTTACGCTTTGTAAAGCAGGAACAAGACACTGTACTCCAAAAGAACTCGTCGTGACCCCCGTCTCTGCTGTGGTTGGGTGAACCGGCGTTGTTTGACGGATATCCTCGCGGGCAGTAGGTCCGGCCCGGTTCATCGCCTCCTGGGCGTGCGCCTCTGCTCCCGCCGGATTATCTTGCCTATGACAGTGACGTCTCCGCTCGTTGCTGGACACCTCCGGTTCATCCCAATGCCTGGTGTAACTCCTGCTGTGGCGGGGTGTTGAATGAAGTCTCTCCCTGCTATAGGAGTACGCCTGTTGCTGTGTCAACGATGTGTCCAGCAATTCCTTGACCCTGCGCGCTTCCATCTCCACGGGGGATGTTCCCTCAATGGGTAAAGCGGCCAGCCGTGAAGCGGCGGCGATAATGTTATCCAGTGGGTTTGAGTAATGGCCAGGAGGTGTGGGGACGTGCGGCGTGGGTATAACCCTACGATTTTGCTCCGCGGTTGGTTGTTGAACCGGTGCGCCTGTTGCTGGGGCTCCCTTCCGGTTTACTTCTAGATTATTGCTGGCTCCCGCTCCTGGCGTGCCAAAAAGATTCATGGCCTCATAGACCGGCGGTAGACGAGTCTGATATCTTCTGTTTCTTACTTCCTGCATAGAGACCTGATCCATCCTGAGCGGAAAGCTTGGGAATCCAGCTCTGCTTGCCTTGTTACTATCGTAGCTTTCTCTGCATCCAGATCCCGTTTGGCTTGTTCGATCCGGCCCTTTAACTGAAGGACCTCTGCATCATGTTGCGCCTTGTCAGCAGGAGCCACCACTGCTACTGCACGGGCTGTCAACTCCTCAACCAAGGCGGATAGAGCGTCAGAGGGTGAGGGGGCTTGGTTGCTCGCCCCTGCACCAGCTACCTCTGCTGTGAACGCCCCGGTCACTGTGGGCTGCTGTGCAGATTGTGATCCGGCCATAAAGACAGCCACCCGGTTTGGCGGATCAAAGGGGTCCGGAATACTATCACCATCGGATACACCCCCGGATCGACCGTCCCGCAACAGATACAAAGATTCGGTCTCTCCGGATGAAGATTCATCATTGATACGTCCAAAACGTATCTATAATTTCTGCTTGCTCCATGCCTCTTTTGGGTGATATTGCTATGTTATTTATACACTTCCATACACTTTTGATCATATTTGGACTAACCTATTAACTCAGTGCACCCCAGTGCCAGTTTCTGTTTTCGGCTGTTTTTGTATTTCAGGTTTTCACATTACAAGAACTGCCAGGAAAAATCCAGAAAAATTATATAAAAAATCAGCGTTCCAGAAACTACCTTGCGCCCGAAGGAAAGCCGG